>JAVSCE010021521.1:0-14077 GCA_032199065.1 Smutsia gigantea
GGCGAGGACCGGGGCTGGGCTCTCCCATCCCGGTGAGTACCTGCTGCCGCGAGCCTCCCGACTCCCTTTCTCCGTTCTCACGCCGCGGAGGGCTCGGCCCACGCCCGGCACGGTCACTGCGCGAGGGTCACTGATCCTCGCGGGAGCACTGAACGGGGAGCTGCTGCTGTCAGTGCTAATGATTCAGCACCCTTCGTGCCCCGAGAGATTTGGGCACAATGGGGGAGGGTCAAGGGACGAGGTCAGCTGCTGCGCTCTCACCTCAGTTTCTGGGCTCAGGTGGACGTCCCTGGCGGGAGGGGACGGGCGGGGGCAACAGGGAGGCTTCTTGCCGGCTCTTCGGTAAGTCCGTCCGTTTCCCACATCATGGTACACGCCTCCGTGAGTGTACGGTGCAGTCTGCAAAGTGTGTCAGGTCAGTGCCTTTTTCGTACATGTGAGTGAAGTCCAGGGTCCTTGTCAATACCTGTCAGTTTCTCTATTACTTGCTCCATTGGATACCTAATCCATGCCATTACCTCTCATTTGTACATCGCATAGCATTCCCTGGCTAACGTGTGAGAAGGATGCTGTATCCAAGTTGTCTTGTGTTAAGAATGGGTTTGGTTGGTCTTGGCATAAAAAGAAAAGATTTAAGGGAGTTAGGAAAAATAGTTTCATAGCCTAGGCACTTACTTATATATATATTTTTTCATTAAGTCATCACAACAACCCACAAGGAAATGTGGAAAGTGAAGAGAAGGGAAGTTAAATGAGGTGCTCAAGGTCACAGAACAGGAATTTGAATACAAGTCTCTTGACTCCAAAGCTCAGGGACCTTCTCTGTATTAAGGAATTGTGTGTCTAAGTGTAATATATATGGTCTGTTAGCTGTTAGACACATAATTAATTTTCATAGGTGTAATCTCAAACAACAACCTATAAACTTACTTTATATGGAATTATTGTTCATTTAGTAAAAAAGTAAAAAAAGCATTCTTTGAATTAGGTGGAAAAAAACTGTTTTCTTAGAAAACATATGCCAAAAAAATAGTATCTGGACAATGCTGCATAGGAGAGCTAGGTCATAACAGGAGAGGTTCAACACATTTTTGGCAGTAATGCATGGTGGATGCCCAAGTGTTGCAGAAATCACTTAGGATAGTAAAAAAAATCTGAAATCTTTTTTTTTTAACTTTAGGGAAACATTTGCAGTAAGTAGATAATAATATAGCAGGTATCTAGTTAATGGGATGTGACCCATGATAGGGTGACATGTAAAATCCAGATTGATAATATTACTTGATTCATTACAACTCTGATTTGGTCAGCAGGTAGTATTTCACAGTCCAAAGAACTGAAGTACAGAGAACGTTCAAGATTGTACAGCTAGTAAGTGGTGACATCTGGACAAGCACTGACTCTGACAAAAAATATGTGTGTTGTAGCAAAAGGTAGTTCTTTATGGTGGGAAAGTGCACTGATTTGTTTTTTCTGCCCTTCAGAGTCAACAGCAATATTGACCTTATGTGCTCTTTCTGCAAAAATAATGAGTGCTAGGTTTTTCTTCATCTATTGCTTGGCCATTTCACGTGCTTCCATTTATGATGTATCTGTTTTCTCTCAAGATATGCAATTCTTGTTGCTGTCTCAGGAGGCAGATTGCTATAGAACAAATGCTCATTATCTCTTAAGTCCCGAATAGTATCTAATGGTAGATAAGAACACAGTCATCTTAGTCCATCATTTCTAAAGTTTTGAATGTTTGCATTGGAGAATTCTTTTTAAGTTAATGGGGGTATTGATAGACTAGAGCCCACTGCCTAGTTAAGGCCATAAATGGAAGCACAAATTTACATTTGTTGTTCAGACAAGAAATTTTTGTTCTTTATATAGTTGCAGACTATATCCTGAACCTCAGTGAGGCATCCTGCAGTCCAACCTGTGTAATCCCAAGAGGGAGCAAAATTGGTATGAGCAAATATGCAAAAATGCAACCCCTCTGCTATGTTAAAAAAGAAAAGAAAGAGTACATATCCTAGTGATGGAGGGTCAGAAAGAACATTTTAAAACAGGCAACACATTTTCTTTGGATAATATCACTGAGTATGAATATAGTTTCAACGTGGCTTTAGAACTGTATTTTTTCTTTCTTTTCTGTATGTATGTATTTGTCAAATGGCTAATATTTACAGACCATCTAAATTCTTGACTTCAAGCTATTAAGAGTCTAGCTGGGGAGATACTATACATGAGTAATTAACAAAATAATTAGAATTGGCCTAATACCAGAAAAAGGTGGTGCAGACTTAAGTGCTGTATCACCTTAAGAAGGAGAAATAGTAGAGGCTGGGGTCATAAGATCAGGAAAGTCTTCATGGATGGAAGTAAATTAAATCACTCTTTGAGAGATTGGAAGAATTTCATATAGGTAAAAAGCCAAACCAAGACGTTCGGCTGAAAAGTGCTCATATACTATTTGGATACACAGTGGCAATTATGAGAACATATCAGGCAGTGAAATCTGCTGCTTATCTGGTAATCGAAGAGAACTAGTGTAAGATGCTAAGTAGGCCAAGTTTCTTTTTGGCTGGTCTTATTCACATTCTCCATATTCCTTGTTCGATGTACTCTTTCAGAAAATGTTATATTTTCTAGGTACTGATATTAAAAGGATTAGTTGTCAACTAAATCCAGAAAGTGTTTTCTATGCAAGTAAAATTTTTCTTCTTCCAAAGAAGTTTGCCTTTTTAAAAGCTTTTCCCTTCATTATAGAATTATTGACAATTTAGAGACTACAAGAATTTAAAAAGGAAAAACAAATAACCATAATCTTACTATAGACAATCATTATTAATATTTTGATATGCTTTCTTTCACTTTTTTCCATGCATAGTTTTAATCATATTTTCACCTAATTTCAATTGAACAGTGACCATTTAAGATACATAATTTTCCACTAGATGTATGTGCTACAATTTCCTAATTATTCCTCATTGTCACTGATGATAATAAGTAACACTGTGATAAACATCTTTGTTCATAAGCTCTTCTTAATATTTTAGAAATTAGTTCCTTAGCAAAAGTTTCAGAAATAAATTTTTTGGGGTTAAAAGGCATGAGTTCTTAGTTTTATTTTTTAAATTGAGATATAATTGATATTGAATATTTTATTAGTTTTAGGTGTACACAATAATGACTCCATATTTGCATATATTGTGGAACGAATGCCACAGGAAGTCTAGTTAATATCCATTACCTCACATAGTTAAAAACTTTTCTTGTGATGCTTAGTTTGACGATTTTATGTGAACTTTGAAACTCTACTGGATTCTGTGTGTTTTCTTTAGAACATTTACATTTTAAGTATAGGATATTTGTATATTAATAATTAAGAATACTCACTTCTGTTACAGCTTCTCAGATTACACTCTTTTGGGCAACATTTTCTTTTGATTGGAAAGATAAGTTAAATTATGGGTACTGGAAGAAAGGCAGGCCGTTGGGGCCACTGAGGAAAGAAAGAAAGTTGGAGGCGAGGTTTGGTGAGAGTGATCACGAGTATGTAGTTAGAGAAGGGCCACGTATACCTTCTGGTCCCAGTGTTGAATCTGTGGACCTCAACACCCCCCCCCCAATCAGGCATCCACCCTCACCTCCACACGATGTCTGTCTCTTTCAAATGAAATCTTTTTCCATCCTCCTGGGTTAGATTCCCAGGTCTTCAGCTCAGTATCCTGACAATGAAAGAAATATGAACTCACTCTTGCACTCTAATTGGAGAATCCATATAGGTGAGGGAGGAATTCCAGACCTCCTAACAGTTTTCAGCGGAAGCCCTGGTTACAAGGTACAAGAGTGTGTGGTGGACAGTGAAAACTCCCACCCCCTCCCCTGGGCACATTGCCAGAGGTGGCCTTTGAGAACGGTGGTCACTGGGAGGAACACAACATTCCTAACCTCCCCGCGTGGCATTCAGATGCTCCCTTCTCCTCATTTCCTAGTATCTCTCCATCAGAAGAAATTCCTCTCATGGAGGAGAGAGACTGTGCCTCAGTGACCCAACCCATGTACGGTCACATGACACTACCTACTTGGACAGGTACATTGGCCAGGTCTTTGACTTGCTCTTCCAGCCTCTCACCTGAGCTTCCTCTGGGTCCCACCCCTATCCTTGGAATACAAGGCAGGAAGCCATTTAGGCAGGGAGGCCTTAAGTGTCTGAGGACCAGTGGAAGGGGAGTCAGGTGATATGAACATGCTTGGAGGGCACAGGTTGGGAGCAGAGAGGCAGGTCCTCATATGCCATCAGTCTTGGGAGATGGAAGGAAACGATGAAAACGGAAGCATCACATTACAAACCCAAAACACTCCACCTGCACCCCATCCCCCCACCCCACCACCACTCTCAGCTGTTCCAGATGGGGGCAGATGATTTCTGTTGGTGGACACTGAGGTAGGCAGAGTATTTGGGGCAGAATTTGTCTTGTGCTTAGTTGGGACCTATTATTTTAAGTTTGCTTAAATTCTTAGAAAGTGGTGAACCTGTTTCCATTCCTTATAGGCATAATCTGTCAAAGTTGAATTGGGTTTAGCTAACAGTTTCCCTATTGTTAAGTTAAAGTTAAAAAGTTAAATTTAGATAGGCTTGCCTCTTTAGTCTTTGCTACCTTGATTTCTGTTAGTTCCCACTTGACATTTATCTGCTAAGCTAACACACTCCTGCCCACAGTACACACAGCAGCTGATAAAGCCAAGGTGTTGGGATTATTTAGGCTCTGGGAAGGTGAATGATAAACTTCCCTTTTTTCTTTCACTTTTTACTTAAAAGAAATTGGTTGCCCTTTGTTCCTTTGACTCCTTTGAAGGTTTAAAGTTAGGTGGTCAAGTGGTCACTGGGTCTTGTCTGGGGCTGACTGAAAAGAAAGGTCTCTGAGAACTCCTTCCTTTTGAAATATTCTGGGTCCACTGGTTGTGCTGAACTGTCCGTGTTCGATTTTTCTAAATTGTGTTGCAGTACTCGAGCTTCCACACTTCTGTGTTATTTTTGTTCCTCTGCGTGGTCATGCAAAATGGAACATTCTGTTTGGTAAAGGATTATTTTGAACATTTTAACTCTTTTACCCACTACATTGCAAAGTCTGAAATGGTGCCAAATCCTTTTCAATAAGATGGAAGTAGCGTGTTTTTATAAAAATTCTCTTTCCACTTCCACTAATGTTCTTAGTGAAGTTGAAACTTTGCAACAGTGAAATTGACTTTTTAGAGTAAATTGAACATTTGTAGATTTGGAAGATGGATCAGCAGTAATCTAGGCTGCAGCTTCAAGATTATTTCAAGGGTCTTTGTTGGGTTAGAATTTTAGGGTGGTTTAGGTATACCTATCATTTAAAATTATTTGTGTAAAATCTGCTTGAATTGATATGGTCCTAATACTAGGTTTGATTGGATTTGTGATATGAATGTTCATGCATGTGGAGTATTGATAGGAAAAGTTAGCAATTGTGGATTTAATTTGAATCATTGCATTTGATGGGAAATTTTTCATGGATAATTTTGTCATTGCAATTATTTAAAATCTATTTTTTCAGGGTACTTAATATATAAAATCTGTAACCATGTGTGACATGTATAGTGATTGCTAAGAAGTCAGGACAATAATTTTAGCCCACATTTCAGTTTATATTTAGAATTGGTCAGTTTGCAGTTACCCAGTAAATACATGCTAGCTACTCTAAGGAAAGGAAAGATAGAAATTGAGTACTTTTTATATTCAGCTTAATTTACTTAAAACCAGATGGCAGCATTTTTGTTTAGTTCTAGGTTTGATCACGTGCAAGATGATAATATTTAGTTACTTAGCATCTCTCAATCTAGAATCCTAGCTTTGGCAGATATCATTCCCTCCATTTTAATGATACGAAAAATCAAGCTAGAGAGAGAGAAAAAAACGTAAAAGTTGCTTGCAAAATTATAGTAGGATTGGCCTATAGTTGCCTCTTTTAGATACTAATTGGATAATAGTGCTATTGTTTATTATGTGTACATGAGAGGTTGATCTTTATTCATTTATTGGATAGTTTTTATGGTTTTACTTCTTTTAGGGTAATTGAAGAGAAAAATAACTTGTCAAATTCATTGAATACCTTTTCATAATCTCTGATACCAACTTTTAGTCCACATTAGCTTTCCCCTTGGTCAACACAAACACACACATTTCAGCCCACTTTTTATTTTAGAAAATTGAAACAAGTTATTTCTGAAACTTACCACAAAAATTAAAGGGAAACACGTATCTTAAATATTGAAAGAGAGGGATCAGTGCTTCTTAAAACCAAGTGGACTGTATATATATGTGGAAAGGCTTTTTCACTTGTCAAAATTGGGGCTAAATGAGCATTTTTGGCAGAAAGGCTTATTGCTACGTATGTTAGGGAGATGTCATTTTGGAATAGGAGGCATTTTCTTTTAAAATTTACCTTGGGTAAAATATATTTTGAGAGCTGTTTTTATACTTGACTAAGTAATTAAAAGTTAAATATGTTCTTCATTAATTATTAATTATAGTATGGCATATTTACTTCCATAATGTAAGAGTATATGTGAATTTTGCTTTTAGACTCCATAAGGAGCCAGAATAATAAATATAGGGTAAAAAAAGGGCCACAATGAAGTTAGCAAATATACTTAGTAATATCTGTGAATATAGATATTTAGGTCTCCCAAGTAAATAGGTAGTCCAGGAATTTTTCTTTTTTTAATGTCACTGTACATATTATGGTAATATGAAAAATGCTTATCATGTTTTCTGGAAGAAAAATACAGCTTTTTCAGAGTAGTATAAAAATATCGTGATTTATGTAATTATTTTGGTGATTTCTGACATTTTGTAGGTTTCCACAAATGAAACTTTTTCTTCCAGTTAATATTTTGCATTTTTATAATTTCTTATTGTATTAAAGAATGAGTACCGTTAAATTTACTATGCTAACTATTTTAAGTGTATAGGTCAGTAGCTTTGAATATATTTACGTTGGTGTGAAACAGATCGCTAGAACTTTCTCATATTGGAAATCTGAAATTCTATACCCTTTAAACAACAACCTAACTGTCCTCCACCATTCTATTTTCTGTTTCTATGAATTATACTACTTTAGATAGCTCATACAAATGGAATTACAAAGTATTTGCCTTTTTGTGGCTTATTTCACTTGATACACATAATGTCCTAAATGTTTGTCCATGTTATAGCATATGACAGGATTTCCTTCCTTTCCAAAGCTTAATAATAGTCTGTATATATATGCACACACAGACACAGACACAGACACAGTCACAGGCACACACACACACACATTTTGTTTATCCATCCATCTGTCAATGAATATTGGGTTTCTTCCACTTCTTTGCTATTGAGAATAGTGCTGCTATGAACATAGGTATGCCAGTATCTCTCCAAGATCCTGTGTTCAATTCTTTTTGGACATATGCCCAGAGGTAGGATTGTTGGATCATATGGTAGTTCTAGTTTAAAATTTGGGGGAAACCCCATACTGTGTTCCATAGTGGTTGTACCATCTTACTATTGCACCAGCAGTATGCAAGGATTCTGACTTCTCCACGCACTCACGCACCAGCAGTATGCAAGGATTCTGACTTCTCCACGCACTCACCAACACTTGTTATTTATTTATTTATAGTAGCCTCCTAATGGGTGTGAGGTGATAGCTCACTGTGGTTTTGATGTGCATTTCTCTGATGGTTAATGATGCTGAGCATCTTTTCATGTGCCTGCTGGCTGTATCTCATCTTTGGAGAAATATTTTTTCAAGACTTCTGCTCAATTTTTAATCTGGTTATTTGATTTTTTTGTTGTTGAGTTGTTGGAGTTTTTTTTATATACTCTGGATATTAACCCCTTATAAGAGATATGATTTTGTTCTACTCCATAGGTTGCCTTTTCACTATGTTGATTGTGTCCTTTAGAGTACAAAAAAATTTTGATGTGGTCCCATATGTCTGTTCTTGCTTTTGTCTACTTTGCCTATGTAGTATTGATTATTTTTAGCTGTTTAAACTATTGATAGAATTGTTTTAAGTTGCTATTTATTAGTTCTTTCTTTCCTTATTCTTCAAACCCATAAAATTATTTTGGAGACTCTGTAATTATGATGCCTGGTATAATTATTTAACTAATTTTTCTTGACATTTTTTTTTGGAAGAGTCACTTTTAATCTTCCCAATGTAGAATTTTATTGCTATAATTTAATTGTATGTCAATAGTTAAACCTATGCATTAATTTAAGGAGAATTAAATATATTGATTCTTCTAATCTGTGAACATGGTATGTCTCTCCAGGTATTTAGGTCTTCCTTGATTTCTTTTACCAGCATTTTATGATTTTCATTATACAGATATCGCACATCTTGTTAGATTTATTTCTAAGTATTTCATTTTTCCATAGCAACTATAGATGATACTGTATTTTAAATTTCTGTATTTCTTTGGTGTCAGTATATAGAAATGCAATTGTCTTTTGTGTGTTGATCTTATATCCTGAAATCATATTAAACTCACATTTTGGATGTAGAATTGTAGATCTTTTGAGGGTTTCTTTCTTTTTCTTTTTAATGTAGACAATCATGTCATCTGCAAATAGCAACAACTAATCTGAATACCTTTAAGTTATTTTTCTTGCCTTATTGCAATAGCTAAAACTTTCAGTATAGTGCTAAGAAAGAATGGTAATAGTGGACATCCTTGCCTTGTTTCCAATCTTAGAGGAAAATTATTTAGTCTTTTAGCATTAAGTCTGATATTAGTTGTAGGTTTTTTGTAGATGTTCTTTATTAGGTTGAAGAGGTTCCCTCCCTATTCCTTGTATACTGAGATTTTATTATCCTGAATGGATGTTGAATTACATCAAAGTGCTTTTTCTGCTTCAATGGATATGATGGACATGTGATTTTTTCCTTAGCCTATTGATGTGGTGGATTGCATTGATCAATTTTTTCATGTTAAATCAGATTTTCATACATGGAATAAATTCCATTTGGTCATATATATGCATCGCACACACACAGACATATATACATACACATACACATTCATTGTTACATTCAGTTTGCTAAATTTTTGTTAAAGATTTTTGCTTTTAAATTCATGAGAGAAATTAGTTTGTGGTTTCCTTTTTGTTGTGCTTTTTTTTTTGGTTTTAGTTCTTTGAATACTATTGGTCTCTTGGGGTACTAAGGAAGTACCACTTGCTGAGTTTGGGTTGTATGGAATTCAAATATACATAATTATCTGAGAAGTCTATTAATTAATAAAAACTTATTTTTCCAATGACACTTTTTTCATAGACTTCAACGAGAACAACTTATCAGAATGAATGCAGAAACAGATATGAGAATCTGTCTTTTATGAAGCAAGATATGAAATAGATTTGAAAAAGTACAAAACAATGCCACTCAGCCTTTTTTAAAAAATTAGTTATTTCTTAATAGAATATTTTTGTGAACATGTAACATGTAATGGTTTTATTATTGTTATTTAAAAAATGAATGAATATTTTAACCATTTGTTAGTTTTAGCTTCTAATAGGGTAAATATTGATAGGTATCATCCATAAAAACAAAATTCAACAAAATTTAAAGAGTGTAAAGAGTTTTAATACCAAAAAGTCTGAGAGTCACTACTAAGACAACCAAGGCAAGGAGAAAAGTGAAGCCAGCGGAATGGGCATGTCCATCTCACACTTGGCATTGGTTTAACCAAGTTGTTTCACGTGCTCAATTTCTTCTTTCTTCACTAATACTTTCATTTCATAATAGATGCTTTTTATTCCACATTGACTCATTGATATGAACCCCAGACTTCTAGAATAAATATGGTAAATAGACCAATAAAACTCCACAATGTAATCTTCACAAAATAAAATCCCTTAGAATTATCCCATCCTAACTTTAACAAGTAACATATATAGATATAAAACCATATTTTAAATTATACATTCTATTAAATAGAGTAATGGCATAAATTCAGTGATGATATATGCACAGATGAAGTAATTTATAGACTTTTATCAAGAACTGACTCAAACCAAGAACAAGAAATATTTGAATAACTGTCCTTTGGTTATGATTATTGTAAATGGCTTTTATTCTATACTTTTTCCCAGTACTTTATTGAGGAATAACATATATAGAAAAATGTACAATTTGGTGAGTTTTTTACAAGGTATTGGTAAGTAGTATTTGTAGTAGTTTGTAATAGTGTGGACATGCAAGATAAGGTAAAAAAAATCTGAGAATATCAGTGAGGAAAAAAATAAGAACACATTAGCTCAGAACAGAAGTCCGTGTTCTGAAATCCTGTATGTTTATGAGAGCTAGACACACATTTAATTCTGAGCTTTCTAACTTCCGGGGAAAGAGGAAAACAGAAAAATTTAATGATTAATTGAAAAGCTTATCCATGCGAAAAACAAACCAATTGCCTAAGAGGAACAAGTTGTTCCTGTATAGACTGTACAGTGAAATTTCTGCAATAGTTTTTTGAAAAGTGGATTCAGTACAGTGTAGTGCAAAATGTCCTCAATGTCATTAAAGTGAAATTCAGCTGGATTCATTGGGCTATTTTGTATTATGTCCTTCAACTAGATTCATGGTGTGGCTCTGTGTCTTTGGGGGAAATAGTCTGTTAAGAACTGATTATTTTCTTCTCTGATCTAAGAATAATATCTGCCTTAAGAGCATTGTGATGGGTAAAGATCTTAGTATGTGCTCAATTAATGATAACTATTATTCTTTATGCAGTTCTGTTAGGGTGGCTCTGACCAGCAATGTGGTGTGGTCTAGGTTATACAGCTTTCTGATGACCTGGCTTAATGCAGGAATGAGTGTTGCAGTGTCTCAAAGAATGAAAATTCTGCATATCTTTTAGGAATTTTAGCATACGTATTAGTTTTCCTATCTAAGATTTTGAGGGACAATGCATCCGTGGCTTGACTCCCTGAAAATTACCTACTATTTCTTGTTTTCCAGTCAAGTAAATAATCCCATGATTTGAGTTTGTTGGGCTGAGTGATAGGAGGAGCTTATCAAATATATGGACCTAAGTACGCAACAACATCTCTGAACTAAAGTGGGCTAAGAATGACCCTAGATAGGTTTTAAAACTTCCTCCGAGAAACTTCCGGGAAGATGGCGGTGTGAGCAGGGCGGCAGAAATCTCCTCCCAACACTATATTTATCTACGAAAACACAGCAAATACATCTATTCCTAAAAGAGAGACGAGAATACACAGGAAAGTGCACAGCTGTGCAGCTACACCCGAGACGACTCGGCACCCCAAGAGGCGGGTAAGATCCAGAGCTGCGACCCGGCGGGACCCGAGCACTCCCCCACCCCAGTGCACCGGCGGGAGGAGAGGATTCAGAGCCGGGAGGGAGTGGAAGCGCACCCCACGAAGTAGCCAGCCCCGGTGATCTGCTTGGGGAGCGCTGACCCACATTGCGCAGTGCAGCGGAGATTGGAGAGACAAAGGGGCAGGATCTGAGCAGGAACGCGCCAGGGTGCTTGCAGCCGGCTCCCGGGAAGGGGAAAAAAAAAAACGCGCGCTTTCTTCAGCGGACGTAAAGAGACAGGAGCCCAGTGGAGGAGCCGGATCGCCCCAGCACACTCAGCCCAGCAGGCTGGGAGTCCTGGGGAGTTTCAGACACCTTAGCTGGCGACTGAGGAAGCGTAGCCATACTTAACACTTCTCACTGAGATCAACAGCCTCCTATTTGTTCCCACCCCTGCCAGAGCGATAAAGGGCCCTGCGGAGTGGCGCAGTCACAGCTGTGGAATAGTGGGGCAATAGCGCCACCTACAGCATTCCCACAGAATCTACGTCCAGTGGGCATTTTTTGTTTGTTTGTTTGTTTTTGTTTTTGTTTTTTCTTTCTTTTTTTCTTCTTTTTTTTTCTCTTTTTAAAGTCTTAAAAAGCCCAGCTGACATAAGTGGCAACTATCAGTGACCAATTCTATAGCCATGAAAAGACAGAGGAATATGGTTCAGACCAAAATCAACCAAACAACCCCAGAGAGGGAGTCTGAAGGGATGGAAATGCACAGTCTTCCTGAAAAAGAATTCAGAATAAAAGTCATAACCATGCTGATGGACCTACAGAGAAATGTGCAAGAGCTGAGGGAGGAGGTGAGGGAAGTGAGGAAAGACAATGGAGAAATCAGACAAGCGATCGACGGGCTTAACAGCAGAATGGATGAGATGCAAGAGACTGTTAATGGAATAGAAAACAGAACAGGAGTACAGAGCAGCTGAGGCAGAGAGAGATAAAAGGATTTCTAGGAATGAAAGAATATTAAGAGAACTGTGTGACCAATCCAAACGGAACAATATTTGCATTATAGGAGTACCAGAGGAAGAAGAGAGAGAAAAAGGGATACAAAGTGTCTTTGAAGAAATAATTGCTGAAAACTTTCCCTCGCTGGGGAAGGAAGTAATCTCGCAGTCCACGGAAGCCCACAGATCTCCCAACACAAGGGACCCAAGGAAGACAAGAGCAAGACACATAATAATTAAGATGGCAAAGATCAAAGATAAAGACAGGGTATTAAAGGCAGCTAGAGAGAGAAAAAAGATCACCTACAAAGGAAAACCCATCAGACTATCATCAGACTTCTCAACAGAAACCTTACAGGCCAGAAGAGAATGGCATTATATATTTAACGTTATGAAACAGAAGGGCCTCGAACCAAGAATATTGTATCCAGCACGATTATCATTTAAATATGATGGAGGGATTAAACAATTTCCAGACAAACGAAAGTTGAGAGAGTTTGCCTCTCATAAACCACCACTACAGGATATCTTAAATGGACTGCTCTAGATGGAAGCACCCCTAAGGCTAAAAAGATGTCACCAGAGAAAATAAAATCATAGCAAAGAAAGCAGACCATCCAAATACTAACTAAAGGCAAAGAATAAAACACCTAGTATATAAAGAATGGAGGAGGAAGAATAAGAAGGGAGAGAAATAAAGAAACATCACACTGTGTTTACAATAACTTAACAAGAAAGTTAAGTTAGATTGTTAGATAGTAAAGAAGCAACCCTTGAACCCTTGGTAACCACGAATCTAAAGCCAGCAATGGCAATAAGTACATACCTATCAATAATCACCCTAAATGTAAATGGACTGAATGCACCAATCAAAAGACACAGAGTAACAGAATGGATAAAAAGCAAGACCCATCTATATGCTGCCTACAAGAAACTCACCTCAAACCCAAAGATATACACAGACTAAAAGTGAAGGGATGGAAAAAGATATTTCATGCAAACAACAAAGAGAAAAAAGCAGGTGTTGCAGTACTTGTATCAGACAAAATAGACTTCAAAACGAAGAAAGTAGCAAAGATAAAGAAGGACATTACATAATGATAAAGGGGTCAGTCCAACAAGAAGATATAACCATTATAAATATATATGCACCCAACACAGGAGGGCCAGCATATGTGAAACAAGTACTAACAGAATTAAAGGAGGAAATAGAAAGCAATGCATTCATTTTAGGAGACTTCAACACACCACTCACTCCAAAGGACAGATCAACCAGACAGAAAATGAGTAAAGACACAGAGGCACTGAACAACACACTAGAACAGATGGACCTAACAGACATCTACAAAACTCTACACCCAAAAGCAACAGGATACATTCTTCTCAAGTGCACATGGAACATTTTCCAGAATAGACCACATACTAGGCCACAAAAAGAACCTCAGTAATTTCCAAAATATTGAAATCCTACCAACCAACTTCTCAGATCACCAAGGTATAAAACTAGAAATAAATTTTAGAAAGAAATCAAAAAGGCTCACAAATACATGGAGACTTAACAACACTCCTAATTAATCAATGGGTTAACGACCAAATCAAAACAGAAATCAAAGAATATATGGAGACTAATGACAACAACAACACAAAGCCACAACTTCTGTGGGACGCAGCAAAGGCAGTTCTAAGAGGAAAGTATATTGCAATCCAGGCTATTTAAAGAAGGAAGAACATTCCCAAATGAATAGTCT
>JAVSCE010021522.1:0-60397 GCA_032199065.1 Smutsia gigantea
ACATTCGAAAATCCATCAACATCATCCACCACATCAACAAAAAAGAAGAACAAAAACCACATGATCATCTCCATAGATGCTGAAAAAGCATTTGACAAAATTCAGCATCCATTCATGGTTAAAACTCTCAACAAAATGGGTATAGACGGCAAGTACCTCAACATCATAAAGGCCATATATGACAAACCCACAGATAACATCATACTTAACAGCAAGAAGCTGAAAGCTTTTCATCTAAGATCGGGAACAAGACAGGGATGCCCACTCTCCACTGTTATTCAACATAGTACTGGAGGTCCTAGCCACAGCAATCAGACAAAACAAAGATATACAAGGCATCCAGACTGGTAAAGAAGAAGTCAAATTGTCACTATTTGCAGATGACATGATACTGTACATAAAAAACCCTAAAGATTCCATTCCAAAACTACTAGAACTAATATCTGAATACAGCAAAGTTGCAGGATACAAAATTAACACACAGAAATCTGTTGCTTTCCTATACACCAATGATGAACTAACAGAAAGAGAAATCAGAAAAACAATTCCATTCACAATTGCATCAAAAAGAATAAAATACCTAGGAATAAACCTAACAAAGGAAGTGAAAGACCTGTATTCTGAAAACTACAAGACACTCCTAAGAGAAATTAAAGAGGACACTAACAAATGGAAAAGCATCCCATGCTCTTGGCTAGGAAGAATAAATATTGTCAAAATGACTATACTACCTAAAGCAATCTACAGATTCAATGCAATCCCTATCAAACTACCAACAGCTTTCTTCAATGAACTGGAACAAATAATTCTAAAATTCATATGGAACCACAAAAGACCCCGAATAGCCAAAGCAATCCTGAGAAGGAGGAATCAAACAGGGGAATTACACTCCCTGACTTCAAGCTCTACTACAAAGCCACAGTAATCAAGACAATTTGGTATTGGCACAAAAACAGACCCACAGACCAGTGGAACAGAATAGAAAATCCAAACATTAACCCAAACATATACAGTCAATTAATATTTGATAAAGGAGCCTTGGATATACAATGGGAGATGACAGCCTCTTCAGCAGCTGGTGTTGGAAAAACTGGACAGCTACATGTAAGAGAATGAAACTGGACTACTGTCTAGCCCCATACACAAAGGTAAACTCAAGGTGGATCAAAGATTTGAATGTAAGACATGAAACCATAAAACTCTTAGAAAAAAACATAGGCAAAAATCTCATGGACATAAACATGAGCAACTTCTTCATGAACATATCTCCCCGGGCAAGGGAAACAAAAGCAAAAATGAACAAGTGGGACTATATCAAGCTGAAAAGCTTCTGTACAGCAAAGGACACCATCAGTAGAACAAAAAGACATCCTACAGTATGGGAGAATATATTCATAAAAACGTATCTGATAAAGGGTTGACATCCAAAATATATAAAGAACTCATGCACCTTAACAAACAGAAAGCAAATAATCCAATTAAGAAATGGGCAGAGGACATGAATAGACACTTCTCCAAAGAAGAAATTCAGATGGCCAACAGGCACATGAAAAGATGCTCCACATCGCTAATCATCAGAGAAATGCAGATTAAAACCACAATGAGATATCACCTCACACCAGTGAGGATGGCCAACATCCAAAACACAAACAACAACAAATGTTGGCGAGGATGTGGAGAAAAGGGAACCCTCCTACACTGCTGGTGGGACTGCAAATTAGTTCAACCATTGTGGAAAGCAGTATGGAGGTTCCTCAAAAAACTCAAAATAGAAATACCATTTGACCCAGGAATTCCACTCCTAGGAATTTACCCTAAGAATGCAGCAGCCCAGTTTGAAAAAGACAGATGCACCCCTATGTTTATTGCAGCACTATTTACAATAGCCAAGAAATGGAAGCAACCTAAGTGTCCATCAGTAGATGAATGGATAAAGAAGATGTGGTACATATACACAATGGAATATTATTCAGCCATAAGAAGAAAACAAATCCTACCATTTGCAACAACATGGATGGAGCTAGAGGGTATTATGCTCAGTGAAATAAGCCAAGCCGAAAAAGACAAGTATCAAATGATTTCACTCATATGTGGAGTATAAGAACAAAGAAAAAAACTGAAGGAACAAAACAGCAGCAGACTCACAGAACCCAAGAACGGACTAATAGTTACCAAAGGGAAAGGGACTGGGGAAAATGGGCGGGAAGGGAGGGATAAGAGGGAAAAAGGGGCATTACGATTAGCAGATGTAATGTTGGGGGGGCACGGGGAGGGCAGTACAACTCAGAGAAGACAAGTAGTGATTCTATAGCATCTCACTACGCTGATGGACAGTGACTGTAATGGGGTTGGTGGGGGGGACCTGATGAAGGGGTAGTTTAATAATCGTAATATTGCACATGTAATTGTAAATTAATGATAATAAAATAAATTATATTAAAAAAAAAAGGCATAGACGGATGCAAGCAGGTGGGGTCTAATACACGCATATCTCAGTGTGGCACATGTTAGATACTACAAGTCTCTAAACAAAATAATCGAGGATACACAACAGGTTTGTGAGTGAACTTTTTGTGAAATCTGAATGTAACACGGAACTGGACTTCTGAAACCAAATGTTTAACAAAGTGCACAGTGAGTATATTTACATTTGATAGATAAGACGTTGGTTTCAAGTATGAATCAAACTACCCTAGGAGAGGAAAACAAGGGCAGAAACAGACCACTAATATCCACGAGGCTATGGGTCAAAGCTATTCATTCAAAGAACACTTACTGATTTAAAACTCCCAGGCGTTGTGTAAACTCTAGGGTAAACTTATGATAAGGCAAGGGCGTGAAATTAGGGAAACAGCACCGTGGGAAGGGCCATCGGAAGCGCGCGGCGGGCGCAGGTGCACCCCCGAGCCCGGAAGAGCAAAAAGAGCGGAGCTGACGGATGGGGAACCAGGATGAGGGGGCAGGCCCACCGCAGAGAGAGCGCCCGGGCTCAGTTAGCTGAACGTGTTCCCCGAGAGCAAACCCCTCTCACCAAGGGGGCGGGGCCGCCCTGCTCCCCAGCCTCAGGGCGGGTGTGGTCGGTGTCCACGAGACCCCGGAGAGTCCTCAAGGGTCCCGCGCTGACCAGGCCGTCCACGTCGGGTCCTGGACAGGCGGCGAGAGGCGAACCCGGCACGCGGTGGGGCTCCCCGGGGTCACCCCAGAGGGGCGCAGCCCCGGCGGTGCGGGGGAAACGGCTCCCCAGGCCCCGCCGCGTCCCGCAGCTGGGCTCTCTGCTCCAGGCCGAGACCTCTTACCTGCTCGCAGTAGAGGTGGCCAGGAACCGGCTGCCGCCCCTCACTACCAGCGTCTGGCCACACAGAACCAGCCCCACAGAACTCCCCATGGGCCCACCCGCCGCCGCCGATGCCCACGTGCGCCGTCCAGCCCTCTTCCTGCGGGCGCCGGGCAGTGACGTCACGCGCAGGCGCCGAGGGGAAGCGGGTCGAACTGAGCGGGAGCACAGCGCTTGGGCATGCGTAGAAGGCTATCTCTCCGTAATTCTCCGGGCGGGTTTCCGGCTCTGCGGCCCTGGGGCCTGCAGCTCCCCCACCGTGTCCGAATGGCACGCACTCTACGCTGACAGCGTTCGCTCGCTGCGGCCCTGGGCCTGCAGCGCACACACTGTGTCCGAACGGCACGCACCCTACGCTGACAGCGTTCGCTCGCTCAGGGTTCGCCTTTTCCATCTTGCGGAGCGGGGCCTCCGTCCTCCCCGGCGGGTTCCCCTCTGTCGGTCAGGAGGCTGGACGGGCAGCGCACTGGCCTGGGCCGAGGCGCGGAAGAAGCCCCACCCGACCTCCGCCAAGATGAGCCGCGGCGCCCTGGAGGCTGCTTTTCAATCCAAAATAACTGCTTTTCCAGGGTTGTTTGTACGTGCAGTGGCGTCACCAGTCCTCAGTTCCCAAGATGATTTTTCAGCATTCGCCGACCCCTGGTTCGCAGTGTTCATCTAGTCACTGAAGCCCTTTTGCGTACTCGCCTCCTCCCCACCTCCACGGAGTCTGCACAGCCCAAACCACCAGAACCCCCTTCTGCTGGTGTCCATTGTTGCCCCTGAACCCCACAGATGCCGTTTCCACACTGGAGCAAGAGGTCCTTGAAGAACCCATAAAGCCTACAGGTAGCTTCTCATTGCTCACACGACAAACACCGAATCTTAATGCATGAAACTACAAAACTGGCTCTATGACTGCAGGCCCCATTCATTCTCTGCTGTAGCCGTGGCTGCCTTCCAGTTCTCTGACTCGGTGTTCTAACTGTAGGGCATGCTATTCTTTCCTCCAGAAATGTTCTGAAAGGGTTCTTTAGCTACCCGGCCTCGCCTGCAAGGAAAGACACGAGAGCTCCGTCAGCGTGATTTTATTCCCTGTAAGACAACAGAATGGCTGTCTCGAAAAGAAGAGAGCTGCAGTGGCAGCAAGAAGGGTGATGCTTATATAAGGGATAGGGACGTTGGTGAGCAGGTTGGTGGTCTCATGACTTCTGAGAAACAGAAACTAAGAACTGCTGCAGGCGATAAGAGACTTTGCTACACCCTGATGCAGCTGCTGCAAGTGATAAGGGGTTTACTATGCCCGGAGGCAGTTTAGGGCTGTGTGAAAATGGAGACCTAACATTATGCAGCTGCTGCAAGTGATAAGGGGTTTGCTACGCTCGGAGGCGGTTTGGGGCTGTGTGATAATGGAGACCTAACATGTTCTCCCCACCACCCCGTCTATTTACTGTACTTGGTTAATTCCACTCACCCAATTTCACTTCAGTGGAGTCATCAATCAGGGAAGCCTTTCCTGCCTTTCCATTATTTGCATTCACAGCACAGTGACTAATATCTGCCCCCAGACTGCAAATGCCATGAAGGCAGGGCTGATGCCTAATTTTGCAGGTTACTGTTGTTAGGCAGGAAAATAGATATGAGCGGGGTGGAAAGAGAAAAAGGCCAGAAAGTCCACTAAAAAGACCCAAATTAATCAATTAAAGCTCAAAAATCCAGGAGCAACTTGGCCTGGAATGCATGAATGTTCCCCAGATAAAGGAGGGTACCTCAGCATAGCCCATGTCTTTATTATGTTAATCATGCAGGCCCAGCTGTAAACAACATAGTAAAAGGCAGGAAGGATTCTATCTTAAAGGTAGTATTTTTAATACCCAGGAAGTTAAAAATGTAAGATTCTTAACTTACTCTTTAGGAAACAGACAATAACTCAGCCCACCTTGGGGGCTGGGCAGGCAGTCTATTTGATAAGCTCCTAGACCAAGACACCGGTATTCCAGGGAGAAATCAGAGCAGGGAGTTCCTTGTGTTAAGTTAATTCTAAGTATTCAAAGACCACTTAACAGGTCTGCACCCCCAGACCTTTCTCACATTCCTAAAGAATCCTTAAAAGGGGGAACCCCCAGGCTTTTGGGGCACTCCTCTCTCTGAGGTTGCCTGCACCGTCTAAGGACGTAACCTTTTAACTTTAAACTCTCTCTTTTCAACTTTCGTGGGGCGCTCCTCTCTGAGGTCACCCACACTTTCTAACTGTGTATCCTTTTAAACTTTCTCCAAACTTTCAGGGCGCCTCTCCTTGCTGAGGTGGCCTGTACTTCTCTCTTTAAGTAACTTTAAATAAAACGTTTACTCTGCTTTGCTACTGTGTCTCTGCCCTTCAGATCTTTGATGCAGCAGAGACCGAGGAAATACACAATGCAGCGGAGACCAAGGAAATACACAATGCTTCACCAACACTGTTACCCCAGCTTGCAGCTGGTAACCGGGAAATCAGCGCTCACTCAGTATTGCTAAATGAATGAATGGAGCAATTAAATGACTGCCTTAAAAGAGCAGCTGTTTGCACCTGACAGTGAAGGAATGATGGGCATGGGAAACTAGGAGGAGGATGACCCTGTGAGGCTGGAAAATAGATACGCACGGGGTGAAAAGAGAAAAAGGCCAGAAAGTCCACTAAAAAGACCCAAAACTAATCAAAGTTCAAAAAGCCAGGAGCAACATGGCCTGGAATATTTGATATTCCTCAGATAAAGAAGGGTACCTCAGCAGAGCCCATGTCTTTATTGTGTTAGTCATGCAGGCCCAGCTTATTTTTTTACCTTTACCTATATGCTGTTTATTTTCTCCTTCTGGCCCTAATTAAGTAGTAACCTAGGCAACTAATTTAGCATGCAGGCCCAGATGTAAACAACATAGTGAAGGGCAGGAAGGATTCCATCTTAAAGATTGTATTTTTAATACCCAGGAAGTTAGAAATGTAAGATTCTTAATTTATAGCAAACAGACAATAACTCAGCCCACCTTGGGGGCTAGGCAGGCAGCCTGATCTGCTCCCAGACTAAGATGCCGGTATCCCAGGGAGAAATCAGAGCAGGAAGTTCCTTGTGTTAAGTTAATTCTAAGTATTCAAAGACCACTTAGCCAGTCTGTACCCCCAGCCCTTAGTCATATTCCTAAAGAATCCTTAAAAGGGGGAGCCCCCAACCTTCCAGGGTGTGCCCCTCTCTCTCAGGCCGACCACACTAAGTGGGTAACCTTTTACTTTAAACTCTCTCTTTTCAACCTTTCATGAGGCACGCCTCTCTCTGAGGTCACCCACACTTTCTAAGTGTGTAACCTTTTAATCTTAAACTTTCTCTCTCCAAACCTTTCAGGGCACCTCTCCTTGCTGAGGTGGCCTGTACTTTTTCTCTCTTTAAGTAACTTTAAATAAAACTTTTACTCTGCTTCACTACTGTGTCTCTGCCCTTTGATTCTTTGTTGCGGCGGGGACAAGGACCAAGGAAAATACACAACACTCCCCCAACAACCCTAACCCTACTTCCTGTAGGAATCAAGGATATATTTACACCCAAATGCGAAGGTGGCTGCTGCCCGCAAAGCAGAATGCTGGGGGAGAGACGGACTTCCTTAAAGAGGATGAGGTAAAAGCAACTTTAATAGAGGCAGAAGATGGAGGAAAGTTTGTGTGCCGCTGGACTAAAGCACACTGGGATTTGGGGAGGGGTGGTGGCTGAAGAATCGCAAGGGAGTATCAGTGGGTTGTTGTCACAGTAACAACAGGAGAAGCTGGAGACATAAGTGGTTCTGAAAATGAATCTGCTATAAATATAATTTCTATGCAGCTAACCTCCCTGACACAGTGGAAGTCTGTACTCATGGTGAGACAGGGACCATGAGCTTAGACAGAATAGGGTGAGGGCCCCTAGAAAAAGCAAGGCAAGATATTTACAGTCAGAGCAATGTAACTATGTGCAAGGAAATCCCCTACCAGAACTCTGTTAAGCATTAAGCTCTAAAGTCATTCTTCAGTGAGGTCAGTTAATATTCCCCACATAAAAAAGAGTAGCACATGTTTTTATTATGCTAATCATTTGTAATCATGTGTAAGATTCACTCATGCTAAAAGGCCCAGGCATATGTGCTGTCTTTCCTCCTTCAGATCTGATGAGGTGATTGCAAACTGGGCAACTAATTTAGCGTGCAATCCAGCTGTAAACAACATAGTAAAAAGCAGGAAGGATTCCACCTTAAAAATAAATTGCATTTTAACACCCAGGAAGTTTAAGAAGTAAGATTCTTAACTTACTCTTTAGCAAACAATACCTCAACCCACCTTGGGGCCTTGTTTGATATGCTCCCAGGCCAAGACACTGGTATCTCAGGGAGAAATCATCAGAGCAGGAAGTTGCTTGTGTTAAGTTAATTCTAAATATTCAGGAACCACTTAACAAGTCCACACCCCTAAGCCTTTATAAGGTTCCCCAAAATCCTCAATTGCCTATAAAACCCCTAGACCATGCACCACTATGGCTCTCGTGTCCCCTCCTGGCGTGAGCACGGAACTCTGTCCTCTCACTGTATCTCTCAACAAAAGCCTCTCCCTGGCTCCTCCTACCTTGGGTGTTTGCGAAATTCATTCTTCGACTCTGCAAACAAGAACCCCGGCATCAATAGTCTGGGAAACTTTTCAGTCATGCAGGTCTGTTTACACAGCTTCTATTCTGGGCAGGACAGGACCAAGACTACAGAGGTCCCAGAGAAGGGCCAATGACCACCAGGATCATGAGCAAATGCAACTTCTATAATCGCAGTTTACATCTTATAAAGTGTTCTCGAACACACATTCTAACAGGTACATTTCACTCTACTATGCATACTACACTGACCTGGAAGCTTCACAGCCTTCACATACTAGGAAACGACTTTGAAAAGTACAGTTTTTCTAAACTGTGTCATTGCAAACTGACCAATAAAGATTTAAAAGGACCCATGCCTGTCCGAGGGCAAAATACCTTTGAAGCCAAAATCAGTCAAAGGGAGAAAAAAGTGCGAGAAACCCGTTTATTTCTTACAAGCAGTCACTTCTGCTCTTCCCTGTCTCTCCCCACCAGGCTGCAGAGAAGAGGCCCCACCCAACCTCTCCAGTCCAGATCACCCTCATAATTACCTATTGATATGGAGATAGACTACTTCTCTCCACCCCTTGGAAACATGTATTGATATGGAGATGCACTAAGGCCAGGTGAGAGATTCTGGAAATAATGCAATTTTACCAACAATGTCTTAGATTACAAGATGTGAAACAGGTATAATGACAGCTTAAAGAATTTGCTTGACCATCAGTGTCTCTTCTGGCATTACTTCAATTTGTTGGGTGCTGTTAGATGTTAATTTATCATTATTACTATTATAAATAAGTAAAATATAAATTCTGGCATTAATACAATGCCTTGACATTTCACTATCTAATTTTCTTAGTGTATTACCCAAAACCCACAACTCAAATTTCACTTCTGTATAATTTGACTTTTTAAATTTCTTCATGTGTCTAGTTAAATTATAACCAAGTTTTCACACTTCTGAAACTTACGAAACAATCATTTACAGGTTGAAGAATGGAGAACTGTTTGGTTGTGTACCATCTCAGTAATTTTCACAAAGGAGTTAGCAGTGTAAGTAACTATATCTCTCATCCGTGTAGAACACACACAGAATGTTTGCATAAAAAAACACAAAATACTGTGGCCTAAAACACCAAGCATTTACTCCATTCATGATTCTGCAGGTTGGGCATTGGGCTTACGCAGTTGGGTGGGTCCTCCGGTGTTGGCTGGCTTTGGCTTATGTGTCTGTGGCCTCCTGCCTGGTTGGAAGAGAAACAGCATGTCTAGGATGGCTAGGGGTGGCCATCTCTATTCCCGCTGTCCTCTCATCCCCAGACGGGCACTGGGACTTATCTTTACGACAGGCACAATCAAGAAAACTCCCACACGGCCTTACGAGTTTCCTACGTGGAACTGGTGCACTGTTACTTCTGACATACTTCAATGGCCACAGCAAGTTGCAAGGGCAACAAGACCTGACTGTGGGGGAATAAACTCCCTTCCTGATGAAAGGAATTGCAGCCCACAGCACGAAAGGACCAGGTAAAGGCAGAGGCGGAAAACTGAGGCATTTTGTAGTCAAATCTATGACAGATTTGACTACATCCTTTGGCCACAATTATTCACATTTCTCCACCTCGAGAATGCTTCTTCCCAAAATCCTCCAAGTCACATCCAGTCCCAGGGTCAGGCTCAAAGTCCAGGGTGTCACGATCCTCACTGGAAAGAATCAGAGGCAACAATTTGACTTGACCCATGACATCCCTCCCTAAGGCAGCACTGCTCAGGGCCAAGACAGAGCTTCCTAGCCCATGATGTCTCCTGCACAGAAAGTGACAGCATGTAAGAGTGCCAGACTCCCCAGCTGTATAAGATGCTGCAAAAGAGGTCTCTTTCTCTCAGCCCATCTGTGAATCTGCATGAGGTGGGCAGGAAGCAGCTGGAAAAGTCGGAGATAGAACTCAAGGCATTAAAGGGATGCTGACACCACTAACTGCATTGTGGGGCCCATCAAGGAGCCTACCCATGAGCCACCAGGGACACCTTGCCCACAGATCCCCCAACTGGCCCACTGATACACTGAGTGCACCACACACCTCACCCACACACACTCTCATGCTATGGCTGGCTCCCGGATGGGCTCCCAATGGTGGTAAGAGAAGGTATTGGCAAATATGTAGTGACTACCCACAGAGAATGGGCCCAGATTTTCAGGCCAAGGATAAACAATATACTTGAGTGTTACCACCACCTTTGGGAAATGAAAGAAGGCTGTCAGCACTAAGCCTCGTAAGCTGCAGGATAAAGAGAAGGCATATAAGCTTAACAATACCACCACGAGAGCGGAGGAGTATGCATAGAAGGTCTGAAATAGCCTCAGAATCCCTAGCAGGGATGATGGAAGGTATTTTTCCCCCAACAGCAGTTAGTAAAGACTGGAGGAGGTGACTCATAGTTCAAATGTAAAGACAGCAACACTAAACTCCAAAGAACATGAAAAATCAAGGAGACATGACACCACCAAAGGATTAAAGTAACCTTCTATGAACTGCCTCCAAAAAAAAAAATGGAGATCTGTGAAACACCTGATAAAAAATTCAAAATAGCTGTTTTAAGGAAATTCAATGAGCTACAAGAAAACAAAGAAAACTCAGCAAAGTCAGGAAAACAATATGTGAACAAAATGAGAAATTTAACAAAGATAGAAATCATAAAGGAGAACCAAAAAAACTGGAGCTAAAGAATCCAATGGCTGAAATGAAAAATGCTCCAGTGACCATCAACAGCAGAATGGATCAAGCAGAAGAAAGAATCTGTGAGCTGGAGGATGGGAACTCTGAAATATTCCAGTCAGGGAGAATAAATAAAAAAGAATGAAGAAAGACTATGTGATCTATGGAATACCAACAAGAGAGACAACTTAGAATTACGAGACTTCCAGAAGGAGAAGAAGGAGAATGAGACAGAAAATTCATTTAAAGAAATATGGCTGAAAGCTTCCCAGGTCAGGGGAGAGATTTGGAGAATCAGGTTCCTTAGCCTCATAGGTCTCCAAACAAACTGAACTTAAAAAGCTTCTCTCCAAGGCACATTACAAAACTCAAAAATCAGAAAACAGAGAACCTTAAAAGCAGCAAGAGAAAAGAAGCTTGCAACTTACAAACTATCCCCATAAAGCAATCAGCAGATTTCTCAGTGAAACCTTACAGGCCAGGAGAGAGAGGGACAGAATAGTCAAAGTTCTAAAAGAAAAAAATCTGCCAACCAAAAATATCCTACCTGGCAAAGCTGTCCTTCAAACACAAAGGAGAGAGAGACATTTCCAGAAAAACTAAACCTGAGGGAGCTCATCTTCACTACACACACCCTGCAAGAAATGTGGAAATGAGTTCTTCAAGGTGAAACAAAGGGCTTTAATTGATAACAGAAATACATATGAAAATATCCAACACAGGATAGAGATGAGTATGCAGATTCAGAATACTCTAATACTGTAACATGGTGGGGTATTAACCACGTAAATATGTATAAAGATTAAACGATAAGAGTAGCAAAAGTAACTATAGCTAAGGTAATTTGTTAGTGAACACACAATACAAAAGGTGAATTGTGACATCAAAAACATAAGGGGGGTGAATAGGGACACAATTTTGTATATAAATGAAGTTCAGTTGTAATATGCATTAAATAGATGTTATATCTAACTGAAATTTTGTGTAAGCCTCATGATAAACACAAAGCAAAAACCCATGGTAGGTTCACAGGAGAGAAAGAGGACAGAATCAAAGCCACCACTACAGAAAATCATCACTCCACCGAGGAAGTCAGCAAGAGGGGAAGAAAGGAAAGTGGGAGCTGTCAAACAGCCAGAAAACAGTTTTTAAAAAATGGCATCAGCAGAAACAGAGTAGACCAGGTAGCAGAAAGGGATTAAAGATGGCAGCGTGAGAAGTGAGACAGAAACCTCCCCACAAAACCACATATAATATAAAAATATAGCAAATACAACTAATCCTGAAAGAGCAACAGGAAAGACTACGATAGATAGCCTACATCTGGAGAAAAGTGAAGAGCTCATGGAAAAGGGTAAAGTAGCAAAGCTGCAATCTGGCAGGACCCAAGACCTTCCCCCACCCCAGCTCACCAGAAGGAGGAAGAGAAAGAGAGCGGGGAGTGCGTGGAGGCCTAGGACTGATGAACACCCAGCCCTGGAGATCTGCTCTGGGAGCACAAAACTACATTACATGGTGCTCTGCAGATTAGTGGGGTTGGAAAACTAAGACAAGAGGAAAACTCGGAGAGACGGAGAATCCAGCTACTTGTGGAGAACAGGTACCCACAACTGCCCACTCTGGGACAAAAGAAAGGCAGGCACTCTGAGAGACTTCCCAACAGCAAGAGGGCTGCAAAAGGGCCAAGGATTACACAGAATTTCCTGGGCAGGAGAAAGGTCAGGTGTACAAAACTGTCCCAGTGCACTCAACCCAGCAGGTTGGGAACTTTTACAAGCTTCAGGCAATCCATCACCCCGGCTGACAATGCAGCCCCGATGCACCCCACCATGATACACAGCCTGCCACTACTTCTTCCTGCCTGGCAAAGGCTCGCAAACCTCCTGAGCCCACCATTGCACCAGGCCAGCCAGAGGGAGGCCCCACCTACCACAGCTACAGGGGCATAACATAGAGGCTGCTCCCTGCACACTCTGCCTACTGGCCCTGGCAGTGGAGGTAAGCACTGCAGCTAGGAAGCAGGAAAGAGCTCTTTCCTCCTGGCAGTCACTGGCACTGCTCACCTGCGACCCCCACCATCACTCCACGGACTGGGCATCTCCAGAGAGTAGAGCATCTGGGCACTAGAGGGTGCCACCTACACAAAGTTATTATTCCATATTATTAATTACAAGTATGAAACATCAAAAGAGCCTGGTACAAACCCAAATCCCACAAACACCAGAAAGAGAGCCAAGTGAAACTCAAACCACCAATCGTCCTGAGAAAGATTTCAAAATAAAAATCATAGACATGCTCACGAGCTACAGAAAAATATTCAAGATCGCAGGGAGAAATCCGAGAAAGAGATACAAACTTTGAAAAATAAAGTATCCTAAATGAAACATACAATGAAGGGATTTAAAAGCAGATTAGATGACGTAGAGGAGACAGTAAATGAAATAGAAATTAGAGAACTGAGGCACAGTTCTCTAAAAAAGAAGCGGAGGCACAGAGAGGAAAAAGGATATCTAGGAATGAAAGAATATTAAGAGAACTGTGTGACCAATCCAAACAAAACAATATTCACATTATAGGGATACCAGAAGAAGAAGAGAGAGAAAAAGGGATAAAAAGTGTCTTTGAAGAAATAATTGCTGAAAACTTCCCCAAGCTGGGGAAGGAAATTGTCCCTCAGGCCATGGAAGTGCACAGATCTCCCAACACAAGGGACCCAAGGAAGACAACACCAAGACATATAATAATTAAAGTGGCAAATATCAAGGACAAGGACAGACTATTAAAAGCTGTCAGAGAGAGAATAAAGATCACATACAAAGGAAAACCCATCAGGCTACCATCAGACTTATCAGCAGAAACCTTACAGGCCAGAAGGGAGTGACATGATATATTTAATGCAATGAAACTGCAGAGCCTCAAGCCAAGAATACTGTATCCAGGATGATATTATTTAAACTTGAAGGAGGGATTTAACAATTTGCAAATAAACAAAAATGGAGGGAATTTACCTCCCACAAACCATCTCTACTGTGTCTTTTGGAGGGACTGCTATAGATGGAAGTACTCCTAAGGCTAAATAGCTGCCAACAGAGAAAATAAAACCACAATCAAGGAAGAATGCCAATTAATTACTAGGCAAATGCAAAATTATATCAGCTACCCCAAAATTCAGTCAAGGGACATAGAAAGAGTACAGAATATGACACCTAATATATAAAGAATGGAGAAGAAAGAAAAAGAAGAGGAAAAAAAAAAGAAACCTTTAGACTGTATTTGGAATAGCAAACTAAGTGCATTAAGTTAGACTGTTAGATAATAAAAAATCTACCCTTAAACCTTTGGTAACCAGGAATCTAAAGCCTGCAATGGCAATAAGTACATATCTACCGATAAATACCCTAAATGTAAATGGACTGAATGCACCAGTCAAAAGACATAGAGTTACTGAATGGATAAAAAAACAAGACCCATCATTATGCTTCTTAAAAGAGACTCAACTCAAACCCAAAAACATACACAGACTGAAAGTAAAGGGATGGAAAAATATATTTCATACAACTAACAGGGAGAAAAAAGCAGGAGTTGCAGTACTTATATCAGACAAAATAGACTTCAAAACAAAGAAAGTCACAAGAGACAAAGAAGGACATTATATAATGATAAAGGGGTCAGTCCAACAAGAGGATATAACTATTACAAACATCTATGCACCCAACAGAGAATCACCTACATATGTGAAACAAAAACTAACAGAATTAAAGGGGGAAATAGAATGCAATGCATTCATTTTAGGAGATTTCAACACACCACACACTCGAAAGGACAGATCAACCAGACAGTAAATAAGTAAAGAGACAGAGGCACTGAATAACATATTAGAACAGATGGATCTAACGGACACCAACAGAACACTCCATCCAAAAGCAACAGGATACACATTCTTCTCAAGTGCACATGGAACATTTTCCAGAATAAATCACATACTAGGCCACAAAAAAAGCCTCAGTAAATTCAGAAGGATTGAAATTGTACCAACCAGCTTCTCAGATCACAAAGGTATGAAACTAGAAATAAATTACTCAAAGAAAATGAAAAACCCCACAAACACATGGAGGCTTAACAACATGCTCCTAAATAATCAATGGATCAATGACCAAATAAAAACATAGATCAAGCAATATATGGAGAGAAATGACAACAATAACTCAACACCACAAAATCTGTGGAACACAGCAAAGGCCGTGCTAAGAGGGAAATATATTGCAATACAGGCCTACCTCAGGAAAGATGAACAATCCCAAATGAACAGTCTAAACTCACAATTAATGAAACTAGAAAAGGAAGAACAAATGAGGCCCAAAGTCAGCAGGACGGACATAATAAAGATTAAAGCAGAAATAAATAAAATGGAGAAGAATAAAACAATAGAAAGAATCAACGAAAATAAACAAAATAGATAAACCCCTAGACAGACTTATCAAGGTAAAAGAGAGTCTACACACATAAACAGAATCACAAATGAGAAAGGAAAAATCACTACAGAACCACAAAATACAAAGAATTATGAGAGAATACTATGAAAAAGTATATGCTAACAAACTGGATAACCTAGAAGAAATGAACAACTTTCTAGAAAAATACAACCTTCCAAGGCTGACCCAGGAAGAAACAGAAAGTCTGAATAGACAAGTTACCAGCAAAGAAATTGAATTGGTAATCAAAAAACTACCTAAGAACAAAACGCCTGGACCAGATGGTTTCACTGCTGAATATTATCAAACATTTAGTGAAGACCTAATACCCATCCTCCTTAAAGTTTTCCAAAAAGTAGAAGAGGAGGGAATACTCAGAAACTCATTCTATGAGACCAACATCACTCTAATACCAAAACTGAGCAAAGACACCACAAAAAAAGAAAACTACAGACCAATATACCTGATGAACATAGATGCAAAAATACTTAACAAAATACTAGCAAACCGAATTCAAAAATACATCAAAAAGATCATCCATCATGATCAAGTGGGATTCATCCCAGGGATACAAGGATGGTACAACATTCAAAAATCCATCAACATCATTCACTACATCAAGAAAAAGAAGGACAAAAACCACATGATCATCTAAACAGATGCTGAAAAAGCATTCGACAAAATTCAACATCCATTCATGATAAAAACTCTCAACAAAATGGGCATAAAGGGCAAGTACCTCAACATAATAAAGGCCATACATGACAAACCCACAGGCACCATTATACATAACAGCGAGAAGTTGAAAGCTTTTCCTTTAAGATCAGGAACAAGACAAGGATGCCCACTCTCCCCACTTTTATTCAACATAGTTCTAGAGGTCCTAGCCAAGGCAATCAGACAACACAAAGAAATAAAAGGCATCCAGATTGGCAAGGAAGAAGTCAAACTGTCCTTTTTTGCAGATGACATAATACTGTACATAAAAAAACCCTAAAGAATCCACTCCAAATCTATTAGATCTAATATCTAAATTCAGGAATGCTGTGGGATACAAAATTAATACACAGAAATCTGTTGCATTCCTGTACACTAACGATGAACTAGCAGAAAGAGAAATCAGGAAAACAATTCCATTCCCAATTGCATCCAAACGAATAAAATAACTAGGAATAAACCTAACCAAGGAAGTGGAAGACTTATACTCTGAAAACTACAAGACACTCTTAAGAGAAATTAAAGAGGACACTAATAAATGGAAATTCATCCTATGCTCTTGGCTAGGAAGAATTAATATTGTCAAAATGGCCATGCTGTCTAAGCAATCTACAGATTCAATGCAATCCCTATCAAAATACCTACAGCATTCTTCAGTGAACTAGAGCAAATAGTTTTAAAATTCATATGGAACCACAGAAAAACCAGAATAGCCAAGGCAATCCTGAGAAGGAAGAATAAAACAGGGGGAATTATGTTCCCTGACTTCAAGCTCTACTACAAAGCCACAGTAATCAAGACAATTTGGTACTGGCACAAGAACAGACCCATAGGCCAGGGGAACAGAATAGAGAGCCCTGATATAAACCCAAGCATATATGGTCCATTAATATATGATAAAGGAGCCATGGATATACAATGGGAAAATGACAGCCTCTTCAACAGCTGGTGTTCACAAAACTGGACAGCTACATGTAAGAAAATGAAACTGGATCACTGTCTAACCCCATACACAAAAGTAAACTCAAAATGGATCAAAGACCTGAAAGTAAGTCATGAAACCGTAACACTCTTAGAAAAAAACATAGGCAAAAATCTGTTGGACATAAATATGAGCACTTAGTTGGTCCCTCCCTGCTTCTGACCAGCAGGCAAGGGGGGAGACATGATCAAATATCAAATATCTGAAAGGACCAGCCAGGGGGTTCAAGGCTTCACTGTGCAGGAGTAATGCCAAAAGGCACTTCTCATATTTATTGAGCAAATGAACTCAGAATGAACTTAAACATCATTATCTGGCCTTGAGTCTAGCCCAAGGACGTGATACTCCTCAGGGATACTGAAACCATGTGAGGGTGGCCCGGAGCCATGGGAACCGTTTTGGTTCTCATCATTCTGTTTTTGACCACACATCAAGAGTTGTAGGAAAAGAATCAAGTCATGTGTATTTGTACATTTGATTTCTATATTACTTGATTTATGGATTAATCCTATTAATCCTACATTTCCTCCTTTTCTTTTAAGTAGTGGGTAGGTATAATAAAGAATATAGCAAGTAGACAGTTTCTAACAGAAGGTTTTTAACATAGTTTACTTCTCTATATTCTGCAGTATAAAATAAAAGTCTACTTCTTGAATTTACGTGAAGTGAAATAAAGATAGAAAATAAATTTAGTGCAATTAGAAGGTAATTGCAGGTGAGCAGGTCTGTGCCTATAAACTGGGCTTTGATCTGAGCTGGGCAGGGACAACACAACCTCCACAGGTGCAGATTTCTCTCACATCTCGGGGGTGAGCTTCTAATCCTCACCTTTGTTGGCCCCCAATTTCTCATCTGATGGCCACCCTGCGACTGTGCCTGTCTTAGGTTGCTCCTCTCTTGAGGAATCTTACCCATCTCTGGCTAAGCAGCCATCCTCTGGGGCCATACAGGGAGATGTAAAGTTGGTAAGTGAGAGAGAAGTAGTATTCTTTGAAACAGTTAGTTTTCCACTTCTTTGCAGATTTATGCCCCGTGGCCTCTGCGTCCAGCACTTGTCCTGAGGTATCTTTGCCAATTGAAAGGATTATGATGCACAGTAATTTTAAGTATGAGTCATGAATTCTAGTAAAGAGCTGTATTTAGGAAAGAAGAAGAAAAGCTATAGGAGTAGCAGGCAGAAGAAAATATGAGAAGATTGATTATTTCTTTGACATAATTTCCTGTAGAGTAATGTAAGCATGTATAGGTTTTAACAAACTACTAATTAAATTACGTACACATATTAACAGAACAGGAATGCAGATACATAGCAAAAGCAGACCTACAATTACTGGCCATATCCAATGAAACCAAGAAAACCAGTTAGGTAACCCAGGCATTTGTGAAAACTTACTGACAATATGATGGATATCATCTAATCAATTTTGAAGTTTGAGAAAAATCAGACAAATTAAGACAACACATACATTCCTGGAAACTGTACACATCCCATTTTCTTTTAATAGCAGATAATCTATAGTAGCATGATTCTGAAGCACCACAACTCGCACTTCTCCTAGCTCTTTATTGAGTTCAGATAATACAGAAGCAGTCAAATTTGTTGTCTTACTATATACACAGGCCAGCTTAGATATCTCTTTTTGCATTTCACTGACAAGTCCAGGAACCGGCTAGATGAATGCCACTGCAACTGCAACAGAGGTGGGAGCTAAAAGTTTCAAGCTGTCATCACAATCAGATGGCAGAGCTCGGAGAAATCTTTCATGACTATTTCCAGGATAATCTATTAGATCAGGAAGGATGCATCCCACGCCACATATACCTTGATAATGTGAAGAGAGGGCTTAGGGTGTGGACTTGTACCACCTGTCCTGCCCCTAAGGTGGGCTGGGTTGTTGTCTGTTTGCTAGGGCGGTTTACAGTGAAGTCACGGGTTATGCTGAGATACCCTCCCCTATCTTCGGAACACTCAAACATTCCAGGCCAAGCGGCTCCTGGCCTTTTGAGCTTTAACTGATCTCAGTGAAAAAAGACTCTAGAGCTTAATGTTTAACACAGTTTTCGTAGGGGGTTTCCTTGCATGTAGTTACTGTAAGGTAGACAAAACCAGACCAGGCAAGCGGCAACAAAGGAGCCAAAAAAATTTTATTAGCACAATCCCAGGTGAGGTTCAGCAGTCTGCGTATCCACAGGCCAGGGAAGTCACGCCCAGCAGGAGGGGCGACAGGCTTATCAAGGGTGCTGGGAGAGCTCTGAGGGTATGGACAGAACTAATTGGCTGGTGTGGGTGTCGTGATCACCGATGATTGGTCATGCTGGGTTTCTGGGGAGAGAGTACTTTGACCCGTGTTCTAGGTGGGACCTGCAGCTAGGGACCTTCCGTTGAATCATTTGAGTGACATTTGCCGTTCTCTTCCTCATTTGGCTCGAGTTGGGTTCCTCCAATGAGACCCGTCCCTTCCTCCAGTACCTCCGGTCTTACAGTTACATTGCTCTGACTGCAAATATCCTGCCTTGCTTTTTCTGGAGGCCTCACCCTATTCTGTCTAAGCTCAGGGTCCCTGTCTCATTCCCCCCTCTACAGATGGAGACCCTAGCTGCTGCTATGGAGAAGGGGCAATGACCACTCTGGCTGCTTCATGCTGAAAGGGGGCACAGTAAGGGGTGCAGTTAGGTCTCCATCGGCAGTCAGTTGAGAGGACCTCGAAGATTGGCGCTTCCATCTTGGGTTCCATTTTTATTACTATTTGCAGTTTTATGGCTTCTAGGCAAGATAGAACAAATCGTGTTATTAGGTTAAGTAGCAACATGTGGAGTTGGATTTTCCTTTTTGGAGCAACTTGACAAGATTAAGAATGCATGGATGAATATGAGGACTAGAAACAGTAAAATTTTAATTGAAATGATGGGAGAAAACTAAAACATCTGGAGAATCATAGCTAGATATTTTGGGGAAACTAGAATTCTGGATCTATTCCACATCCCAATGACTAGTATTAGGATTTAGTATAGATAAGGCTGCATTATTGAAACAATACTTTTCTCGAAAATCACCCTAATTTGTATTAGAAGTAACCAGATTAAGAAAATAATTAACACTTGGCTTGATTATTTGCATAAGTACAGCAAGAAGAGCAATTGATCTTTTAAATTTGCTTTGCTGGAACTTTTTACAAGGAATTTCAGATTGGACTTTTAAAGGCTTCATGAGGACAGAAAGCAAAGCCGGATTTCCCATCAGGTCTTGCCTGTAGTACCTGTAGATTTGGGTGAATTCCTCTCTTCTTGAGGTTCTCAAGACATTTCTGAGGTTTCTGCACCTGCCAGGAAGTGACCTTCCTTCCTCACCTGGTAAGGGTGCTGGGAACCCTGTAAACAAGGTACCAGGCCAGTTCTTCAAAGGCACTTTGTTGGTTCTATAAAGTCAACCTTAGTTCCTTAAAGCCATCTGTTCATATGAGTTTACACATGTGTCTCTCAGGTATAACATTCCAGTCAAAGCCTTGGTAATATTGAGACAGGGACCATGAGTGTAGTCAGAGTAGGGTAAGGGCCTCTGGAAAAAGCAGGGCAGGATATTTACAGTCAGAGAAATATAACAATGGGCAAAGAAGTTCCTTTTGAAACTCTGTTAAGCATTATGCAAAGTCAAGATCACACCAATTCTCTAGGATCAAGATACCAGACTAAGAATATAGACATCTTCTATGAGGTCAGTTAAAAGTCAAAAGGCCAGGAGCAACTTGGCCTAGAATGCTTAAGTGTTTCACAAATAAAGAAGAGTATCTCAGTATAACCCATGACTTCTAGCAAGCCCTAGCAAGCAGAGAACAACCCAGCCCACCTTGAGGGCAGGGCAGGTGGTACAAATCCACACCCCTAAGCCTTTTTTTCATGTTCTCAAAAAAATCCTCATTTGCCTATAAAACCCCCTAGACAACACACCACCCCAGACTCTCTTGTCCCCTCCTGGCGTGAGCTGGGAGCTCTCTCTGTCCTTTCACTTTATTTTAAATAAAAGCCTGTACCTTGCTCTCCTACCTTGGGTGTTTGGTAAGCTCATTCTTCGGCTTTGTGAACAAGAACCCTGGCATCAATATAACCTGTGTTTTTAATTGGTCCTGTTACAAGGAAAGCAGATTCTTATTGAGCTTATGCAAATAAATGTACTGCTATAAAATATATAAATACTCACTGAAAGTTCTTAAATTCTGGAGGGGTCAGGTAAAGAGAAAGATAAATGTTTCAATTCTGCTTACAAAGGTATTGTCATTTACTAAACTGTTGTCAGTCAGCTTAAGAGAAAAAGCTTAAAACACTTTATCAGCAACATTTGAAACAAAAAGCCACAGAATCATTTTCTTTAGTTTACTTAATCTTATGTAATTAATACTTGCTTTGTTGAAATCTAGTTCTTTACCAGTTTAGAAGTAATAGAAGTGATTTCATAAGGCAAAAAACTTGCAAATGACAATAGTTAAAGATCTGATGTGAGCTTACTATAAGAGAGTTGACATAAGAAAATTTGGATATTTTTGTAATATAAAACATTTAGTAACAAAGTTTAGCATCATTCTTTTTTACAGTGCTTTCTAGGTAAATATGTATTAGATAAATAAGCCAAATTGCCCAAATATTTTCCCCAATGAGGAGAAAAAAATTCCTCTGACATGTTCCAGGGGCCCTCTGGAAAATATCAGAGTGAACTAGAGGTAAAAACACATTTTTGAATTTGACTTGGGGAAACTCAGAAAAATTTTAAGGCACTTGCCTAAATAGCCTAAATAGAATCATAAGTCACTATGAAACAATACTTATCTATTTAACCAGAATGACAATAAAAGATTTTAAAGGCAAATACAGAAGGTTAATTTTTGTTAGCAAAGCTTAGCTTGTAGTTCTTTTAATAGTAAGATCTCATTTTCTTAAATACTTAGACAACTTACTGAGATTTTAAACATGAGAATCTGTTTTGATAAACAATTAGAAAACCCTTTGCAATCTTTCAACATTAAAGGTAGACTAATAAACCTTTGTTCTTTTAACAAACAAAAACTTCTAGTTTTGCTGTATACTTGATATCAAGACTTATTTGCTTTAATTTCACATAGCATTTTTCCACACAGCATTTTTCTACAACTTTCTTTTTACATTCAGTGTTCTTCTTTAAATACAGCTGTACTTTTAAATAGTTACTTCTTTTACCCTCATTTCCATTCCTTATACTTTCTCTTATTAAACACACACCTTTTTTAGTGAGTAGAGATGTTTTCTTTATTACATTAAGTAGCTTTAATTAGACCTTAAAACCATTAGGAACTTTAATTTTCAGTGAACATTGAGAAGTGGGCTATTGTAAACCATTACACTAGCATTCTTTAGATTAACAAATTTATGAACACACTTTATAATTTCTGGAACCATGTGCTTCACAGCACAATCTCTAAGCACAAAATATATCTACTTAGCAAAACGTTAAGGTTTTAGGTTACCACAGAGATTCTCAGGCTGTTTGTAGGTATACACACTGTAACACACTGTAATACATTAACACACTATTGTTAAAGATGTTTACTTGCTACACTTATTTAGTTTTCTCATTCTTAACAATTATGCTTACAAAACTTTTATTAAACAATGGACAAAGTTAAGCCTCTCTTTAAGTGTTTTTTTTTTAAAGACTTAACAGATAATATCAACTTCAATGACTAGGTAAACTTAAACAGCTGATAACCATAAGGACATGTCTGTTTTAGTTCAACTTAAATTAGCATTAATGCTCAATATCTCTTATTAGAATTTTCTGGAAGTTTTAGAATGTCCAATTATCACAAGTGCTTGTCTTTAAATCAATTTTTATTAATACCATCTGGAGGTAGATAAATATTTTTCATTTACACACTTAGACACACAAAAATACAGATTGAGATGTAAGGACTACAGTTAGCAACACTTTTCATAAAAGAACATATACACCGATAAATAAACTGATACAAGTATTTGAGTTACTAATATTCAATTGCCTTCTTTCTTTTAGCTTACTTGATTAAAAGTATTTCAGTTTTCAAGAATACACTCTAAGGGTGAGTAGGTTACATGACTGGGTTAAGGTTTAGGTGGCCCCAGACTAACAGGGCCAATGAAGGCTCTGAACTGATAGGCACTGTGTGACCTTTCGCTGCTAGAGCCTTGATCCGAGTCACAAGCCTGTTTTGCTTCCCTGGGGCCACAGGAAAGGAAATGCATAGCCCCAGGATGACTGCCTCTAAGGAAAGGAGTCAATAGAACAGAGCCATTTACATGTTGCTCTGTGGGTTCAGCTTGATTACTTTACAGACTTCATTTGCATTACACAAGAGAAAGTGGCGCAGGCCTAGGAGGACTGCTTTGAATGGGGAGCAGGGGAACTTTTTGTCAAGGCCAGAGATAAAATTCAGAGGCTGCCACAAACATTTATGGGTGGGGGGGGTCTATACCCTTAAACACCAGTTTCTCCCACTGCCTGGGAATTATCTTTCTAGTCACCCACTGTAAGAAATCTGATCTGTGAGACAAGAGGTCCGGGGTCATCTGGGTCTCTCACATAGGCAGCAGCCTAGCCGAGCTAGTCCCATTTAAGTGGCTGACAAACGCCCGATGTTGTGTGCCACAGACGGCTCCTCCTATAAGTACAGTGAAAGCAAAGGCAGGCTCAGATTCCAATACTCACTTCTGAGGTTATCCCGGACGAGCCCCCAAAAATGATGCCCGGGTTCTTGCTTGCAGTATTGAAGAATGAACTTAGCAAACAGTCAAGGTAGGAGAGCTAAGGGGAGGCTTTTATTTAGAGATAAAATGAAAGGACAGACAGAGCTCCTGGCTTACACCAGGAGGGGACAAGAGAGCCCTGTGCACATAATTTTCATAAATCGTATGGCTGTTTAACATTCCGTGAGGAATTACTTTCTATTGGAATCTTTCTGAAGGAGCTTGTAAATTTAAGGAGGGTACAGTAAAAGCGAAATTTTCCCTATCTGCCACAGCTAAAGGAATTGTAAAAAAAAAAAAACAACAATCTTTAAGATCAATGATAACCATGTCCCAGTCTTTCGGAATCATAGCTGGAGAAGGGAGGCCTTCTTGTAAAGGACCCATAGGTTTAAGAACTGCCTTAATTTGTCTTAAGTAATGTAAGAGTCTCCATTTTTCAGACTTTTTCATGACGAATACAGGGGAATTCCATGGGCTTGTGGAAAATTCTAATCTATTTAGCTGAAGCTGTTCTTGAACTAATGTGTGTAAGGCTGCTAGTTTTTCTTTATTGAGAGGCCACCAATCCACTCAAATAGGCACAGGGATAATGTTTCCCTGTCTGTGAGCCTTCTTCAAATCGTTTAACACATTATTCCAATCAGCTTGTTTAAGGGTTCCCTGTGGAGGCAACCAGTAACAATATTTTTTAATATATTTGTGAAGCTGAGCAAACTCCTTTTTAGAAGTTTTCACTCCTGATGTTTTCAGGAGGGCATGGAGTAATTTTAAATAATCCTCCAGTTTAGCTGCTTTAGTTTTGTTTTGGCCCAATTATAGTGTCCCTGACATCTTGATCCTATCCCTACATATGCTTTCCCGGGAGTCTTACAGGATCAATGATCTTTGGAGCTTCCCTGCTCTGAGTTTCAGTGTCCCTGTTAGGGTGCTACTTCTCGGTCCCCTCCATGCTTCTGACCCGCAGGCAATGTGGGAGACACGATAAAATATCGAAGGTCTGAAAGGACGAGCCAGGAGACTCAAGGATTCACTGTACAAGAGTAATGCCGAAAAGGCATTTCTCATATTTATTGAGCAAATGAACTTAAAATGAACTTAAAATCATTATATGGCCTTGAGTCTAGCCCAACGATGTGATACTCCTCAAGATACTAAAACCACGTGAGGGCGGCCCCGAGCCGTGAGAACTGTTTTGGATCTCATCATTCTGTTTTTGATCACACATCAAGGATTGTAGGAAAAACAATCAAATCATGTGTGTTTGTACATGTGATTTCTATATTACTTGATTTATGCATTAATACCATTAATACAACACAACTTCTTCATGAATATATCTCCCCAGGCAAGGGAAACAAAAGCAAAAATGAACAAGTGGGACTATATCAAACTAAAAAGCTTCAGTACAGCAAAAGACACCATCAATAGAACAAAAGATATCCTACAGTATGGGAGGATATATTCATAAATGACATACCCAAAAAGGGTGGACTTCCAAATTATATAAAGAGCTCATGTACCTCAACAATGAAAGAGCAAATAAGCCAATTAAAAACTGGGCAGAGGAACTGAACAGACACTTCGCCAAAGAAGAAATTCAGATGGCCAACAGACACATGAAAAGATGCTGCACATCGTTAATCATCAGAGACATGCAAAATAAAACCACAATGAGATATCATCTCACACCAGTGAGGATGGCCACCATCCAAAAGACAAACAACAACAAATGTTGGCAAGGATGTGGAGAAAAGGGAACCCTCCTACACTGCTGGTGGGAATGTAAATTAGTTCAACCAGTGTGGAAAGCAGTATGGAGGTTCCTCAAAAAACTCAAAATAGAAATACCATTTGACCGAGGAATTCCACTCCTAGGAATTTACCCTAAGAATGCAGCAGCCCAGTTTGAAAAAGACATGTGCAGCCCTATGTTTATCACAGCACTATTCACAATAGCCAAGAAATGGAAGCAACCTAAGTGTCCATCAGTAGATGAATGGATAAAGAAGTGTGGTACATATACACAATGGAATATTATTCAGCCACAAGAAGAAAACAAATCCTACCATTTGCAACAACATGGATGGAGCTAGAGGGTATTATGCTCAGTGAAATAAGCCAGGTGGAGAAAGACAGGTATCAAATGATTTCACTCATCTGTGGAGTATAAGAACAAAGAAAAAACTGAAGGAACAAAACAGCAGCAGACTCACAGAATCCAAGAATGGACTAACAGTTACCAAAGGGAAAGGATTGGGTAGGATGGGTGGGAAGGGAGGGATAAGGGGGAATAAGGGGTATTATGATTAGCACACATAATGTAGTGGGGGGGCATGGGGAGGGCTGTACAACACAGAGAAGACAAGTAGTGATTCTATAGCATCTTACTACACTAATGGACAGTGACTGTAATGGGGTATGTGGTGGGGACTTGATAATAGGGGGAGTCTAGTAACCATAATATTGCTCAGGTAGTTGTACATTAATAACAGCAAAATAAAACTAAAAATAGAAATACATTTGACCTGGGAATCCCACTCCTTGGAATTTACCCAAAGAATACAATTTCTCAGATTCAAAAACACATATGCATCCCTATGTTGATCAAAGCACTGTTTACAATAGCCAAGATATGGAAGCAACCTAAGTGTCCATCAGTAGATGAATGGATAAAGAAGTGGTATATATACACAATGGAATACTATTCATCCATAAGAAAGAAACAAATCGGGGTTGGTGGGGGGGACCTGATGAAGGGGGTAGTTTAATAATCATAATATTGCACATGTAATTGTAGATTAATGATCCAAAATAAATTATTTAAAAAAAGAAAGAAAGAAACAAATCCTACCATTTGCAACAACATGGATGGAGCTGGAGGGTATTATGCTCAGTGAAATAAGCAAGGCAGAGAAAGAAAAGTGCCAAATGATTTCCCTCATTTGTGAAGTATAACAACACACCAAAATTGAAGGAACAAAATAGCAGCAGACTCACAGACTCCAAGAAGGGACTAGTGGTTACCAAAGGGGAGGGGTGTGGGAAGGCATGTGGGGAGGGTGGGAGAAGGGGATTGAGGGGTATTATGTTTAGTACACATGATGTGGGGGGATCATGGCGAAAACAGTGTAGCACAGAGAAGGCAAACAGTGACTCTGTGACATCTTACTACACTGATGGACAGTGACTGCATTGGGGTATTGGTAGCGACCTGATAATATGGGTAAATGTAGTAACCGCATTGTTTTTCCATGTGAAACCTTCATAAGAGTGTATATCAATAATACCTTAATAAAAAATTAAAATAAATAAGATCATCCATAATGACCAAGTGGAACTTAGTCCAGGGATGCAAGGATAGTACAACATTCGAAAATCCATCAATATCATCCACCACATCAACAAAAAGGACAAAAAACACATGATCATCTCCATAGATGCTGAAAAAGCACTCGACAAAATTCAACACCCATTCATGATAAAAACTCAACAAAATGGGTAAAAGGGCAAGTACCTCAACATAATAAAGGCCATATATGACAAATCCACAGCCAACATCATACTTAACAGCGAGAAGCAGAAAGCTTTTCCTCTAAGATCAGGAACAAGACAAGGATGCCCACTCTCCCCACTTTTATTCAACACAATACTGGAGGTCCTCGCCAAGGCAATCAGACAACACAAAGAAATAAAAGGCATCCAGACTGGCAAGGAAGAAGTCAAACTGTTACTGTTTGCAGATGACATCATAGTGTACATAAAAAACCCTAAAGAATCCACTCCAAAACTATTAGAACTAATAGCTGAATTCAGTAAAGTTGCAGGATACAAAAATAATACACAGAAATATGTTGCATTCCTAAATACTAATGATGAACTAGTGGAAAGAGAAATCAGGAAAACAATTTCATTCACAATTGCATCAAAAAGAATAAAATACCTAGGAATAAACCTAATAAAGGAAGTGACAGACCTATACCTTGAAAACTTACAAGACACTCAGGAGAGAAATTAAAGAAGACACCAATAAATAGAAATACATCCAGTGCTCACAGATAGGAAGAATTAATATTGTCAAAATGGCCATCCTGCCTAAAGCAATCTACAGATTCAGTGTAATCCCTATCAAAATACCAACAGCATTCTTCAACGAACTAGAAAAAAATAGTTCTAAAATTCATATGGAACCACAAAAGACCCTGAATAACCAAAGCAATCCTCATAAGGGAGAATAAAGCTAAGGGGATTATGCTCCCCAACTTCAAGCTCCAGAACAAAGCCATCATAATCAAGTCAATTTGGTACTGGCACAAGAACAGACCCATAGATCAATGGAATGAATAGAGAGCTCTGATATAAACCCAAGCATATATGGTCAATTAATATATGATAAAGAAGCCATGGACATACAATGGGAAAATGACAGCCTCTGTAACACTTGGTGTTGGCAAAACTGGACAGCTACATTCAAGAGAATGAAACTGCATTATTGTCTAACTTCATACACAAAAGTAAACTCGAAATGGATCAAAGACCTGAATGTAAGTCATGAAACCATAAAACTCTTAGAAGAAAACGGGCAAAATCTCTTGAATATAAACATGTGTAACTTTTTTCTGAACAGATCTCCTCAGGCAAGGGAAACAAAATAAAAAATGAACAAATGGGACTGCATCAAACTAAAAAGCTTCTTTACAGCAAAGGACACCATCAGCAGAAGAAAAACGCACCCTACAGTATGGGAGAATATATTCATAAATGACGTATCTGATAAGGGGTTAACATCGAAAATATATAAAGAACTCACATGCCTCAACATTCAAAAAGCAAATAACCTGATTAAAAAATGGGCAGATGATATGAACGGACACTTCTACAAAGAAGAAATTCAGATGACCAACAGGCACATGAAAAGATGGTCCACATCGTTAATTATCAGGGAAGTGCAAATTAAAACCACAATGAGATATTACCTCATACCAGTTAAGATGTCCAACATCAAAAAGACAAGGAACAACAAATGCTGGTGGAGAAAAGGGAACCCTCCTACACTGCTGGTGGAAATGTAAATTAGTTCAACGATTGGGGGAAGCAATATGGAGGTTCCTCAAAAAACTAAAAACAGAAATACCATTTGACACAGGAATTCCACTAGAAGGAATTTACCCAAAGAAAACAAGTTCTCAGATACAAAAAGACACATGCACCCCTATGTTTATTGCAGCACTATTTACAATAGCCAAGAAATGGAAGCAACCTAAGTGTCCATCAGTAGATGAATGGATAAAGAAGTTGTGGTACATATACACAATGGAATATTATTCAGCCATAAGAACACAAATCCTACCATTTGCAGCAACATGGATGGGGCTAGAGGGTATTATGCTCAATGAAATAAGCCAGGCAGAGAAAGACAAGTACCAAATGATTTCCCTCATTTTTGGAGTATAATAACAAAGCAAAATTCAAGGAACAAAATAGCAGCAGACTCACAGACTCCAAGAAGGGACTAATGGTTACCAATGGGGAGGTGTCAGTGAGGGCATTTGAGGAGGGAGGGAGAAGGGGATTGGGGGGTATTATGATTGCCACCTATGGTGTGTGTTTTGGGAGTCATGGGGAAAGTACTATAGCATGCAGAAGACAAGTAGTAACTCTATGGCATGTTACTACACTGATGGAGAGTGACTGAAATGGGGTGTGGGGTGGGGGGGACTTGATAATATGGGTGAACGTAGTAACCACAATGTTGATCATATGAAACCTTCAGAAGAGTGTATATCAATGATACCTTAATAAAAATAGAAAAAAAAAGGCAAGGACCAGAGTAGACTGGTGGTTGCTAGGGGAAGAGGTGGGGATGGAAATGGGTGAAGTTGGTCAAAAGGCACAAACTTACAGGAATAAGTTCTAGTATAAAGTGCATTATGGTGACCACAGTTGTAAGTTGCAAGCAGTGCAAGTTTGAAAGTTGCTACAAAAGTAGAGCTTAATTAACAGATCTCACCTCACACAGAAAAAATTGTACTTATGTGAGGTGATGATGTCTTAGCTAACCTTATTGTGCTAATCATTTCACAATATATGCATACATCAAATTGTTACATTGTATACCTTAAACTGACATATTGTTATATGTCAATTATATATCAAAGCTGTAAGGTGGGGAATGCATCAGTTCCTAAAAAACTAGTAATAAAGCTGCTTGTATTGTCTTATATAGTGTGGGGTTTTTTTATTTTGGTATCATTAATATACAATTACATAAGCAACATTGCGGTTACTAGATTCCCCCTATTATCAAGTCCCGACCACATACCCCATTACAGTCACTGTCCATCAGCATAGTAAGATGCTATAGAATCACTTCTTGTGTTCTCTGTGCTATACTGCCTTCCCCATACACCCTCCCCTACATTATGTGTGCTAATTGTAATTCCCCTTATTCCCCTTCTCCCTCCTTTTCCATAACCCCCCAAGTCCCTTTCCCTTTGGCAACTGTTAGTCCATTCTTGGGTTCTGTGAGTCTGCTGCTGTTTTGTTCCTTCAGTTTTTTCTTTGTTCTTATACTCCACAGATGAGTGAAATCATTTGATACCTGTCTTTCTCCACCTGGCTTATTTCACTGAGCATAATACCCTCTAGCTCCATCCATGTTGTTGCAAATGGTAGGATTTGTTTTCTTCTTGTGGCTGAATAGTATTCCATTGTGTATATGTACCACACTTCTTTATCCATTCATCTACTGATGGACACTTAGGTTGCTTCCATTTCTTGGCTATTGTAAATAGTGCTGTGATAAACATAGGGCTGCATATGTCTTTTTCAAACTGGGCTGCTGCACTCTTAGGGTTAATTCCTAGGAGTGAAATTCCTGGGTCAATTAGTATTTCTATTTTGAGTTTTTTGAAGAACCTCTATACTGCTTTCCACAATGGTTGAACTAGCTTACATTCACACCGGCAGTGTAGGAGAGTTCCCCTTTCTCTGCATTCTTGCCAGCATTTGTTGTTCCTAGTCTTTTTTATGTTGGCCATCCTAACTGGCGAGAGGTGATGTCTTGCAAATGAGTTTCAGCCCTAGGCAGGTTCGCTATAGATTCACTGTGACCAAAGAAATTTACAGCAAAGGGTTCTTGGGGTGAAAAGGTTATACCCAACTTTATTACCAGGTGGCAGGTCAGTCACTAAAATCCCGTTCACGCAGAGCGAGTCCGTTATCACTGCTTCTTCAGATGCAGCAAGCCGGTCTTTACCTCTGGGCCTCTCTGCACAGCCGTCCCACACAGCCGTCCTCTGGGCCTCTCTGCACAGCCGTCCCGCACAGCCGTCCTCTGGGCCTCTCTGCACTGCCGTCCCGCACAAACGTCCTCTGGGCCTCTGTCCTCGGTGCTGCCACCACTCCAGCCCTCCGCTCCGCTCTCCTACAGCCTTGCAGCCCCGCCACCCAGTCTCCAGCAGAGCACTGGGCTGAACTCCTTATATTAACACAATAATGGCTTATTGCTTAAAGGTATGGAAGCGGTAGCATAGCAACAGGCCAGTTACATTTAAGTTCAGTGAGGATCCTGGTCATAGGAACCCCACTTTATCCACACTCCACCCCTCTAGGATTCTCACCTTACAATTTACACGCTTTCTCTCTTCTGCAGTGGTCCCTGTGCAAGAAAGCTGGAGCACTGTAACCAGATTCCACAACAGCAGCAGAGGATAACAACAACTCAGAGATAATAAAAATTAAGATACAGGTAACAAAAATTATAATAATCCTCAAGCCAGAGGATTCAGCTAGGTTCAAAGCCCCATGCAGATCAAGTCCAAAGCATGTCTATTCCAGCCATCATGTGGTCTCCAGTTCTCCCCTGGTCCCTCAGGGAAGATACCTTGACCTTCCCCTCAGTCAAACTGTTTTCCAATCATCTTCCTGTGTGGGTTCGGGTGAGGTTGGCTCGCTATCCAGCAGGAAGTCTTGCAAACACACAGTCCGCACTCGTGGCTCTGTCTCTGATCTCTGCCTCTTTGGTCTTAAAGGCTGGAACTGCTGCTCTTGTTTCAGCTGTTGCCATAGCTCTAGTAAGATCCTATTTGACTTCCCATCTAATTTCCTTCCATCTGCTCCTGCCCGTATTAAATCAACTCACATCTGGGTCCTCATAACCTTCATGGGGCCCTGTAAATTCTTCCTGTGAGCAACAGGTCTTATTTCTTTCTGTATTCTCGTGGCTTCAGCCTCTCCTAAGTCTGCTACTGTATGTGTCACTTCGCTTATGGGATGCCTTAAGTGAGGGGAAAGAATGGCCACTAGAGACCCAAAGAGGGATGTAGGAGCCGTTTGAAGTACAATATTCCTCATCTCAGTAGTGAAAACCTCTTCACCTGGGCCATAATTCTCTGTACTATAGATGGCATTTCTCATGCCTAGCTCTCATAGCACCTGTTGGAGTTCAGCATATGTCTGCCACCTAACAGGAGAGGATGGTAATCACTCGGATTGGGCCACACAGCACGAAGTGCAGCCATGAGCCAATCGAGGAGGGTGTGACTCCCTGGGGTCTGATGTGCATTTTGTAATCGCTGCCTCAAGGCAGGCTGCACTGTCAGGGAAGACAGCTTTCCCATCTCTGACCCCAACAGAACAATTCTATCCACCCCTAAGTCTCACAGATGCAGGAGCCAAGCTGATATTGACTCTGAGGGCTTCTGCCTAAACCGGGAGCCCAAGTCCACCAGCTCAGCCTGAGTATAGGGGCGGACCATAGAGTGCTCCACGACCTGGGGAGGGGCTGCTCCTCTCCTTGGGGAACTTTCAGCTGCTGGGTCTTTATTTTCTTTACAACCACGGGGCGTACTTTCAATACAGGAGGCGCCAGTGCCTCTGGCATCACCCCTTTATCTTTCTCCAGCTCCTCCATTTCTGGGACTGATGGCACCTTTCTCTCCCCTCTCCCGAGTGCCTCCTCTGCTACAATCTTTACCTTTTCTACTGTACCTTGCAGCAATGCTACCTCAGTCTTCAGAAAGTCTCTTACCTTCAGCTCAACACTTCTCAGCTGACGTTCTCGGACCACCTTGTCCTGTGCTTCCCTCAGGAGTTCGTCTTTTTCCTTGATGGCCTCTTCCTCCTTCAGAACACCTGGCAGCGCTGCCATCTCATCTCCAATGGCTCCTTGCTGTCGGTGGTCTCGTGCTGCTTCCTCTCACATCAATGCCACTTCCCTCCTCAGGGAATCCACAGAAGTTTGCAGCTCGTGTTCTTGTGCCGCTATTTCTTGGGTCTCTTCTGTAGACCTTTTTAGTACTGTGAGAAGCAGCCAACCCAGAGTCTCTGCTGCCTCACGGGCACTCTGCTTCCCAAAGGATCTACTGACTATACGAAGGGCCAGCTCTACAGCTTCAGGTGTCACTTCCACTTGCCTCCAGTCCTGGAGTGGGGCCCAGTTTTCTAGAAGGCAAGCCACCTCAGACCACATACCCACTGGGGGACAATCCACTGTCTCCCTATTCACAGGGGCAACTGGCTGAAGCACCCCTCCCATAAGTGCAGCTTGTCTTTTTCCTTGGTCAACAATGAATCCTGCAACTATGCCAATTGTCTTGCATATGAGTTTCAGCCCTAGGCAAGTTCGCTATGGATTCAGTGTGACCAAAGAAATTTACAGCAAAGGGTTCATGGGGTGAAAAGGTTATACCTAACTTTATTTCCAGGTGGCAGGTCAGTCACTAAAATCCTGTTCACTCAGAGCGAGTCTGTGTTATCACTGCTGCTTCGGGTGCGGCAAGCCGGTCTCTACCTCTGGGCCTCTCTGCACAGCCGACCCGCACAGACGTCCTCTGGGCCTCTCTGTAGAGCCGTCCCACATAGCCATCCTCCGGGCCTCTGTCTTCGGCGCTGCCACCACTCCAGCCCTCTGCTCTGCTCTCCTACAGCCTTGCAGCCCTGCCACCCAGTCTCTGGCAGAGGACTAGGCGGAACTCCTTATATTAACACAATAATGGCTTATTGCTTAAAGGTATTGAAGCGGTAGCATAGCAACAGGCCAGTTACATTTAAGTTCAGTGAGGATCCTGGCCATAGCAACCCCACTTTATCCACAGGTGATATCTCATTGTGGCTTTAATTTGCATTTCCCTGATATTTATAGTGTGGTTTTGACATGTTATGAGTTGAATTGTGTTCTCCAAATAAGATAAATTACAATCCTAACCCCCACTACCTCAAAATGTGACCTTATTTGGAGATAGGGTCTTTATACAGGTAATCAAGTAAAGATTATGTCATGAAGATGCGCCCTAATCCAATATGACTGGTGTCCTTATAAGAAAGGGAAATTTAGACACAGAGTGCACACTGAAGAAAGACTTCACAAAGACACCTAAGGAGAATGGCTTGCGAAGCAGTCGCAAAGGCTGGACCGTGAAGCTATGAACCCAGGAACACCAAGGATTGCTGGCCACCACCAGGAGCCAGGAAGATGCAAGGGAGATTCTAGAGTCTCAGAGGATATGTGGGCATCTAAATCTATCATATAACTCTCAGGCACAAAATAAAACACCTTTATGGATTTTTAATCATCATAATACATTAGGAAATATTTCCTACATATCAAAAATATACAAGATAGCCAACAATTCATGTACCCACAACACACCTTAAGAAATAAGCATTACTAATAGAACTAAAGTCCCAAGTCTCCCTTCCATATGGCCCCCGCCTGAGTCCCCATCACCTCTGGAAGCTACCACTCTCCAATTCTTTTGGGTGCCTTGTCCCTCTTGTTAATGAGAAGGAAACAATGTATTCTGTATACTAATTCTTTCTTTTTAGTGTTGTATATACTAACTTTTCATGAGTTAAATGATTTCCCAGTTTGTGGCTTGGCTTTTTACTTTTTATAGTGCCTTTTACTAAACAGAAATTTCAATTTTAATGTAGTTAAAGAGCTTGGAATATCCTGAATCACGGGAAGTGTGTGTGTGTTTTAACCCTACACTTGAGAGAGTAGGCCTTGAGATTTTTTTTTTCCCCACCCAGTGCCCAGGCTGATATAGACACATCTCCTGTGGCCTTTCTTTGCTAGCAGGTGCCTTTGCACAAGTTCACCCTGTCACTAATTAGCAGCTCTGCTAGGGCTTCCTCTGGTCCTTTCCAGCCCATTTCCAAGTGTTCATGGGCCCAAAGTCCTGTCTCCTCTTCTCCAGATGTCAGGTAAATGGCTTCAGAGATCAGGAAATGCTCTCAGGACAGTGGTGGCTACTTGAGATTTCTTGCTCCTCTGTTTTTGGTCCCTGAGGACACACAGTTCCTGTGGGCCAGGACTGAAAGGGTATCTCGCCCCTTACCCCAGCACGACTCAGGAGACATGTGCCCAGACAAGAGATTTTAATAGCTGAAAGAGAGAATGGCTGCCTCTGAGCAGAAAGCAGCAGCTGGTGGATGAGGAAGCATGTTTTTAAGGAGTAGGGTGTGTTCTGCTATGGGGACTTTGGTGATTGGATCTTAAGGGGTGGGGCAACCATCTGGCCATTGGTAATTGGGTCTTAAGGGATGAGGTGAAATGTTTAGAGATAAGGTGAGGCAAGTCCAGACATGATTTTCACCGGCCCATGTGCTTGGGACCATGGGGTAAATGGAGGATAAAGTACTATATTCTTACAAGGACAGAGCCAACCATGAAGAAAATGATCACATTAGACCAGATAGGTAGCATTCAGAAGAGCCCGGTGGATACAAAAACCAAATCCACTCAGGAGGAATGTGTACTCAACCTAGGGCTTGGGAATTCCCACAGATAAGAGCCCAGAAATATGTGGGCTTCAAGCACACTGCTGCACAGAAATCATGAACATGAGCCAGCACAGACAAGAGCAAACAGAACTGATGTGTGAACACAAGTGGTCATTTGAAACTGTGCTTGTAATATTTTACACAGCACTGCTAAATATTCTGTAGCCCATGGGTTTTTCATAATATCCAGTGGCCAAATATTTCCAGGAAAATAAGTTATCACCTGTGTTTTTTAAAATAGTTTTAGGTACATCAAATTTCATTTTAACTTTCTTTATTTCCTTGCCTTGACCAAAAAAAAAAAACTTTTAAATTGACTTTTCCTGTTTGCTAAGCTACTATTTTTATTCTTAAACATCCATTCATGATAAACTCTCTCAACAAACTGGGTATACAAAGAACATATCTCAACATAATAAAGGTCATATATGACAGACTCACAGGTAACATCAGACTCAGTGGTGAAAGCTGAAAGCTTCTCCTCTAAGATAAAGAATGAGAGAAGGAAGTCCACCCCAACACTTTGATTCAACATAGCACTGGAAGCCTTAGCCACAGCAATTAGATGAAAAAGAAAGAAAAGGCACCTGTAAGTCTGGGGAAAGGAAATCCAGGGGCAAAATACCTCTAAAAGCCAAAATCAGTCAAAGGGAGAAATAAAGTTTAAAATCCATTTATTGCTTACAAAACTGCAGTCCGGCCCATCTCCCTCTCCTGCTCAAGCAGCAGCAAAACCAGCCCTCCCCTCACCCCTCAGGTACAGATAAGCCCTCTGTTGCCCAGGTAATTACCCACTGATATGGAGATGAACTTCTCCACCAGAGGAAAGATGCAAAGCCATACTTCTTTCCACCTCTGAATGCCTGTTGATATGCAGATGTACCAAAGTCTGGCATGATATTCTGGAAATATTACAATTTTACCCACAGCATCAAATTGATAAGGAAGTAAAATTGTCACTATTTGCATATGACATGATATTATATATAGAAAACTCTGTAAAGACTCTACCAAAAAACTATTTGAATTAATAAATGAATTCAGGAAAGTAACAGGACACAAAACCAATATACAGAAATCTGTTTTGTTTCTATATACAAATAGCAAAATAGAGAAAGAGAAATTAAGAAAACAATACCATTTACAATTGTATCAAGAATAAAATGCCTAGGAATAAATCTAACCAAGGAGGTGAAAGATATGTACTCTGAAAACTATAAGACATTGATAAAAAAAATTGAAGTTGACACAAATAAATGGAAATCTATCCCATGCTCATGGATAGGAAGAACAAATATTGTTAAAATGGCCATACTACCCAAAGCAATGCAATCCCTACCAAAATACCAATGGCATTCTTCAAAGAACTAGAGCAAATTATTCTAAAATTTGTATGAAATCACGAAAGAACCCAAACCCCCAAAGCAATCTTGAGAAAGAAGAGCAAAGGTGGAGCACAAAGAAGAAAGATCACACTCCCTGATTTCAAATTATACTACAAAGCAACACTAATCAAAACAATTTAGCACTGGCACAAAAACAGACATGGATCAATAGTACCGAATAGACAGCCCAGATGTAAACCCTTGCTTATGTTATCAATTAATATATGGCAAAGGAGGCAAGAATGTACAATGGAGAAAGACAGTCTCTTCAATAGATGGTATTGGAAAAACTGGACAGCTACATGCAAGAGAATGAAACTGGATCACTGTCTAACACTACACACAAAAATAAACTCAAAATGGATTAAAGACCTAAATGTAAGACCTGAAACCATAGAAATCCTAACATAAAACATCAGCAGTAAATTTTTTTATTAAGGTATTATTGATATACACTCTTACGAAGGTTTCACATGAAAAAACAATGTGGTTACTACATTTACCCATATTATCAAGTCCCCACTCATACCCCAATTAAGTCCCAGTGATTCCCCACACCATGTGTACTAAATATAATACCCCACAATCCCCTTCTCCCACCCTCTCCACCCACCCTCCCACACCCCTCCCCTTTGGTAACCACTAGTTCCTTCTTGGAGTCTCTGAGTCTGCTGCTATTTTCTTCCTTCAGTTTTGCTTCATTGTTATACTCCACAAATGAGGGAAATCATTTGGCACTTGTCTTTCTCCACCTGGCTTATTTCACTGAGCATAATATCCTCCAGCTCAATCCATGTTGTTGCAAATGGTAGGATTTGTTTCCTTCTTATGGCTGAATAGTATTCTATTGTGTATATGTACCACTTCTTCTTTATCCATTCATCTACTGATGGACACTCTGGTTGCTTCCATATCTTGGGTATTGTAAAAAGTGCTGCAATAAACATAGAGGTACATACGTCTTTTTGAATCTGAGAAGTTGTATTCTTTGGGTAAATTCCAAGGAGTGGGATTCCCGGGTCAAATGGTATTTCTATTTTTAGTTTTTTGAGGAACCTCCATATTGCTTTCCACAATGGTTGAACTAGCTTACATTCCCACCAGCAGTGTAGGAGGGTTCCCCTTTCTCCGCATCCTCACCAGCATTTGTTGTTCTTAGTCTTTTAGATGCTGGCCATCCTTACTGGTGTGAGGTGATATCTCGTTGTGGTTTTAATTTGCATTTCCCTGATGATTAGTGATGTGGAGCATCTTTTCATGTGTCTGTTGGCCATCTGAATTTCCTCTTTGGAGAACTGTCTCTTCATAGCCTCTGCCCATTTTTAAATCAGGTTATTTGCTTTTTGGGTGTAGAGGCGTGTAAGTTCTTTATCTATATTTTGGATGTTAACCCCTTGTCTGATATGTCATTTACAAATATATTCTCCCATACTGTAGGATGATAGGCAGTAAATTTTTTAATATAAGCAAGGGCCACTGAAATTGGCTGAAACCAATATAATATTGTACATTCACTATACTTCTATTTTTTAAGAAGTATCTTACTTAGTAAGCCATAGTACCTATGGTCATCCTAAACAAAACTTTAAAACCACATTATTGAAAGCTTTGTAAACAAAATATTACTTTAAAACACATTACTAAATCGTACTAATTTACAGAGAATAATGGCATAATACATTTCCGTTGGAGCTTAAAAACAATGTATTAGACAAGAATGCAGAGCCAGAGCATCACACAGATACTGTAATAATCTGAGTATTTTTATTTTCCTTTTTGGGCCAAACACCATCAAGTCAAGATTTATGTCCAAATGATGCCCGATGCTCTGTGATCTACTCATCTTAAGTTTAATTCACCCTTAAGAGACATAAGACGGGATTTCTAATAGGTTAGACAGAACTTTATGTGACTAATAAAAGATTATGGACAAACATAAGTTTTGAGGTTTTGTCTATAAATTTTGGGTCAGTACTTGCTGGAGCTCCAGGCAGACGTAATGGGTGTCTGCAGGAAGACTCTGGGCAGAGAATTAACCATTGGAGAAATAACCCCTGCTGTCCCGTTTTCCAGCTGATTGGGTATCATCCCATCCACATGAGTACCATCCACAAATACTCATGAAAGCACCGCCCTCTCTCCAGCCTCTGCTCCTTTGATTCTTCTGCAGCACCTTCTATCTGCTTCTTGCACTTCACCTGTCATTTCTTTTCCCTTTGGCCAAATGCAGGACAGCAGTTCTGCATTAACCTCCCCACCTGAGAGCAGTGGCCTCCTGATAGGTCCCTCTCCCTCCAGGCTTAGGCCTGGTCTTACTGCTGCCATTGTAACCTCCCTGCGACTCACCCAGCTTCTTTGAAACCATGGAGATGGTCTCCCTTGCTCACCGTACCTCTGCCACCCCAGTGCTCCCCTCAGGCATATGTGCCCTCTCTCCAAAACGACTCTGGCTGGCGACCACACCCTGTCCCACTGCGGGGCGGGGGTGGGATGGGATCCTTTTGTTCTTGTCTTACAACTTCAGCCTCTCTAGGTGATTGTACCCTTATTCCGGTGGTAAGAACTGAGGGCTCCCAATCCCGTGCTTGATGTGGACTTGCCAATTCCAGATAAGTTCCCCAAGGGGCAGCGTTGGGTCATGACCTTCAGTTCTCTTAATCACCTATAAAGTGTGCACACTTCACAAAGACAAGAGAGAACTTTCCCCTGGAGACAACATTGTTAAATTGGTCTTAGCAAAGGATAATTCTTGCTAGCCTATTTTCCTTTTCTCCCTGTAGGGACAAAGGACTCCTTTCTCATTATTACTCCCGAGACCGAAGGTCGTTGTCTTTGCCTCCCAGTGTGTATGGTAGCCAACTTCGCTGCATTCGCTTGATTCCAGCCCCCTCTGACGAGCGCCTGGTTCCTGCCCAAGTAGCTTGCTACCTGAAGGACTCCAGCTGCTGGTCAAGGTTGGGGACCTCTTCCGGGCGGAGGTCGGGTGTTAGGACCCAGGCAAGGCAGGAGTGCGGCAGGGAGGTATCAGCCGAAGACTATCCCAACTCACAATTGTGCCTCCTTGGGAGGAAATCTGCACTGCAGCTTAAACACTCAGAGAAAACAAACCTTGCGTTTCTGATCGGCCTAGCGCGGGCTGGCCGTGAGTCCAGGCCCGCCCACGGTCACCTGCAGGATGGCAGTCAACAAGGAGGGGGCCACAAGTGACCAAGCCATCCGAGGCTGCGCCCAGCTTCGGAGGGAGGGTGGATGCCATGTGCCAAGGGGCGTCGCGACAGGATTGGAGGTGCCCCGGCACGGTCGGAAGTGCACTGTGAGAGGCGCGCGCTCACGGTCTCCGCGCCCAACAGCCCGCCGGCGACAGCCGCTGCGCGGGAAAAGGCGAGGCGGCGGCAGAGATGCGCGCGCAGGCCCCGGCCTCTGCACGGCCCGCCCCGCCCCTGCCTGTGATTGGTCCCCTGGGCGCAGGGGGCGGGCCCTCCGGCGGCGGTGCGCGCACAGCTGCGTGTCCTTCCGGATGTGACCTCAGCGGTTCATTCTCGCATCCGCCGCAATGGCTGCCGCACTTTTACTGCGGCAAGGACGAGCCGGGGCGCTGAAGGTAAAAGGGCCGAGGCGAGGGGCGCGGCCCTACGGTCCCGTCCTGCAGTCCCGGTGGGCCGCTGGCCGCTTCCTGGGCCGAGGAGAGAGCGCCGAGGCGCCGGCGGGCGGACCCTCTGCCACCGCCCCCGCCCCTGTTCCCTGGGGAGCCTCCAGCCCCGGGATGCGGTGGGGCTCCCGGTGTCTGCGCTACCGGCTGTCAGAACCGCCGAGGACCGCGTCCTTCCCTTAGCCGGGAGGGGAGCTGCCTTGGCAGTCGCCAGGAAGCCCGCTTACGTTACCGCACTGCGGAAAGAGAGGAAGGAGGGCCCCTTGTCCCTACAGAATGGAAAGAGCCAAGGCCACTAAGCTGCCCTTGAAATTTAAAGTGGTTCTTATTACAAGAGCAACAGCTAATCGTTGGGAAATAAAGTACATATGGGGAAATCTGTTGTTCGAGAGTGCAGTAACGACCTTTTCAGCTTTCATGTACACGTATACACACGTGCTTATAGTCATGAACCTGAAAAACGAATGTGTTCTCCTACATGTGTACCATAGGCACCTCTGTTCTATGTCCAGCATCTAGAACCGTGCCCAGCTAACGGCAGGCCTTGGTAAATACATGCTGAGTGAATTAATGCTTTATAAAAATGTTTGCTATTTTTATATTGTAAACACTTTTGAAGCAGGGATTATTCATCTGTGTAATTTTTAGTGGCCAGGTAATATTCTTCTACTTGAAGTTCTAAGGATAGGAAAAACATTTTACAGAAAGAATCAAAGTATTCTGCAGGTTAACCAGTAATTGGAGAATACAAAAAAGCATGCACAGGAGAGAGTCTTGGAGAGGTACCCAAACGTTAATAGTACTGTCTTTGAACTCGGGTGTTTTTTCTTGTAGCTTTTTTTGTATTTTCCAAAATTTCCATAATACCTGTATATCATGAGAACTGTGATAACCATAGAACTATCCCATAGGAATGTAAAGCAAAACACTCAAGCATGGCAATAGTACATAGTGCTCATCTGATGTAGTAGCTGTTATAAATGGCATTGCTCTGAAATGTCCATATTTGTTAATTCTTTTATCAGACTCTGGTCCTAGAAGCACGAGTGTTTCGAGGACTTGCTCCTACAGTTTCTTTCTCTGCAGAATCAGGAAAGAGTGGAAAAGGACTGCCACTGAATCCCAAGAATCAAAATTCATCAAAAAGTAAGATTTTAATTTTAACCATAGGGAAAGGGAACACAAAGTATATACATACATCAGTCAGCTTCCAAAGCATGAAAAGGAAAAAATGAAATTACTAGCTGGGTAATTTGAGTCTTCATTTCTTTCTAGCAGTGTCCACATCTGTCACAGGTTTTAGATGAAACACATCAGTAATGATACAGCCATTGACTTAACATTTATCCCTGAAGTGTTCCATCTGTACTTCCTAAATGCCAGACTCTAACGTAGAAGCGAGATGTACAGTATAAAGGCTGTCTGGCCTTTAAGTGGCCCTAGTACACATCCTGTATGTGGTGAGGTAGGCTATGAACCCCAACTTGCTTTTTTTCCTGTGTCTGACTTTCTTCAGTGTCTCTGAGATTCATCTGTGGTCTCCCAGGCTTTGCTTAACCACAGACCAGGACTGCAGGTGTCCTTTCATGACTGTGAAGAGCAAGTTTAGAGCAGGCACTATCTTCCATTATGACTCACTTTGATGGAGCATGATGTCTGGTCCATCTCCAGCTCCTCCCATAGTCCCTTTGACTTTTATTAGCAATTTTTTTTTCTTCCTGAATCCAATGTACCATATCCTCATGGAAGAAAAATAGAAAGTGCAATAGTATATTTTAAATACTTCTGAGAATTTAATTTTCTACACCCTGCTCATTGTTAATAATTTATTATAATCCAAGTCCATTGCATTTAGTCTTAATTGATGAAACTTTGGTCAACTTTTTTTAAAAAGTTGAGTTTGTCTTATTTCCATCAAAATACCATTTCTTCAGTTTGAATGTTTGAAAGTATTTAGAATTTTTTGTTTTTTCCCTCCTTGGTCTGTACACAGAAACAATGGTAGGTTATAAAATATTGGCACCTCGTTGAGTGCCAGCCATCTAACTACCTTTCCCACTCCGTGGATCTCAGCTGGGGAAACACACCTTCCTGGCGGTGTCTGCGTGCCCCATCTACTGGAGGCCTGAATTCAACAGAAACATCAGTTAAATCTGTCCTGTACCTGTCTTGTTTTTAAATCCAGTTTTTTTTCTCTTAATCTATGAATTTTTTAATAGGTATCTTAAACATAACTTTTTTTTTTAACACAACCACAGTACCACTATCACACCTAAAAAATTTTTACAACCAGAATGTCAAATCCTATATTATGCGTGGCATGTTTTTGACATTCTTTTAATGTTTACTGAAGAATAATTAGTTGAATTTCATTACTAATATCCTTGCCTTTGGTGAATTTTAGTCTTATATCTGCAATCCTACTTTATAGGTTTATGAAATTGGATGAATGGATTTTAAAATACTGTGGCAGAGCCAAAGAGCCCCCTTTTGGAAATGTACTTATGCATGAGTAGAATGCAGTGCTTCGTCCTGTGATGGATCTGGGTGCAGTTCAAGAAGGAGCATGGACCAAGGAATGAGCCCTGGGCTTGTGTAGCTTCTGCCACCTCTGGTTCCTCACTGCTTGAGTGCAGCCTGTGTGCCGGCCTTGCTGGGCCAGCGTCCTGTGAGAAACATGTATGCTGTGTGAGTCACAGTCGGAAAATGGTTTTCAGAACTACACTGTCTTTAATGTGCATCACATTTTTATCTTAATTTTAAGAATAATTATAATCCTTGTGTGAACAAAAAGAACACTTCTATATCAGCACATGCAGGCCTCCCTGTTTCCTCTGCAGGGTCAGTGATTGGCTGGGTGTCAGTCACACAGATGCCTTCCCCTGCTAGTCGCACATTGCCAGGTTATAAACCCCTGTCAACTGTGGGTGGCTTTCTAGCTCTAATGAAAATTTCCTGCATGGCAACGGGGCCTGAAGCACATCTTGGGGTCACATCTCTAGTCAAAGGGTCTGAGTCCGAGGCAGGACCCTGGGTTAGGGACCATGTTCTGCCTTATTCTTTCTGCGGCTCTCGCCCTTCATAGCACACGCCTCCTTCCTGAGGAGAGCCAGCAGCCCAGCTGTCATAATCTGGGGTCTCCACTGAGGTGCCCACCTGCAGGACCACATGGCTCTCCAGCTTTGATATTCAGTCGCAGGCTGAATTTTGCAACAGCCAGTAATACACTACGGGCTGAAAAACTCCCATGTCACTTTTTAAAGACTGTCAAGAAATCAAGTTAATCATTCATTTCAAGTCCATATTTCAGTTTGAAAAGTAAGGCATCTCTGGAAATAGGGGTTGATGTACTTGATTCTGCCCAGCAGTGCTGGGCACTGTTCTGAGCCTCCACACATTATCTGGTCTGGTCCCAAAACCGCACGAAGAGGTACTATGGTATCCCCATGATAGATGAGAAAGTGGAGGAGGGATGAGACAAGGGAGCCACCCGAGGTCACACAGAAGTCAGTGGTGGAGCTTGAATTTGGACCCATGCAGTAAGGCTGCACAGGCCATATTTGTAATCTGTGCTGTCTTGCCTCTGGAAAAAAAAAAGCTCAATTCTCATGTAATTATTTAAAAAAAAACTTTTTAAAAAATCAAAACGTAATAAAAAGTTTGAATTACTATATAAAATTTGAATATTTTTCCATGTCATGGTGAAATGCGTCTTTGTTTCTGAATGTGCTTTGCTTCTGATGTTAGTCTGTGACCCATTGACAAGCTATGGAAGTATTTTAAGGTTGCTAATCCATTTCAAACACCCGTCACTCTTGCTTTTGATTGGAGGAACCATTAAAAACTTGAAGGTCATGCCCTTTTCAAACAAGCAGAAAAGAGATTCAGGTAATTAAATTCTATTTTGAGAGGCAATAGAGAAGCATTTGGAGAACTCTGTGCACTATTACTAGTGTTTGTGGATCTGTATTTTACACAGCCTGTATGGTCTCTGAGAGATTGGCCACAGTCCCCCTGAAAGTCCCGTCTTGTGCTGTGAGATATGCCTCCACAACTAGTCTTAGGTAGGAGCTTTGCATTTTGGATATTTGTCTTTTGGGGAAAGTCACTGTCACACTAAAACGTGGTCAGAGCCTGTGGGTACTCTGTCTCTAGACAAATATAAGAGATTTCAAGAAAACAAGCAGGTGAAGTCATGCATTCCAAGTGAGAGCCATCACCCCTGGAGACACACGTGCTGGGTGACATTCTGCACTGGGGAATGCAGGCCCGGTGTGCACATTGGACATGGGACCACAGTTGGTTACTAGCGGCAGCCACAGGCTGTCATGGACAGTTTCCCTCTGGTCACCTGAGGACGCTGGGCCCCTGTGCTCCAGCAGGGCAGAATTGGGCTGTCAGTAAAAAGCAGAAGGTTAGTCTGTTCAGCTTTCCATGGAATTCTCCCAGTAACTTAGCATGAATAAAAGAAACTTTAAAGCATTCTTGATTCATATGATAGAAGTTTCTTCTCTATACAGAATTTCTAAATGATAATATTGTTAATCCCATTTGAAATTTTCTCTCCATTTATAATAAAGTTTTTATAACTTATTTACAATTTCAAAAACATCCACAACAAATTTTGGAAGATTCAGGCATTAAAATTTTTCTGTTTAAAGCAGCCTATCTAAATAAGCCTTATTTTAAGTTAATTTTCATACTTGGAAAATTCATGCTCAACGTAAAAGTGGATGAATGGTATAGGTAGGCAGGCTAATAGGGTTTAGAAACCTGCTGTTAGGGATTTCTGAACTGTGTCAAGGGTGGTTTGGAGGGAGACAGTTCAAGTGCATGCACTTGCCTCATTTTTATGCTTTACATGATCCTGGAGCTCCGTGCGAGTTATGAGAGTTCCCTGTGTCAGCACCTGCTCTAGGCAGTCAGGATGCAGATTCTGGGCTGTGCACATAGCCACAGAGTCAGACATGGCCCTGAGGAGGGCATGCTGACAGTGGATGGGAGTGTTGGAGGAGGTGGTGATGTGGTCATGGAGAAGGTGATGGTGGTGGCCGTAGACCTAGGGGTTTAAGCAGTCACCCTGTGCTCTCGCTGTTCAGTCCTATCTTTTTACACTGCCAGGTAACCTCTCTGGCCCTTTTTTATTTTTGGTGTTCCTCAGTTGTCTTTGACCGTTTTCTATCATCCTATCATAGGTCCCTGAGCTCAGAAAACAATTAAGAACCTTTTTGGATACTGGTAAGATTAGTAAAGTTAGGAATATGCTTTTTCCACATTAAAAAAGTGGGATTGAAATATTTTTAGCATAAAATAGGCTTCTAGATTTGAAAAGTAAAGACTCTGGGTTTAAAGTTTGCTCATCTGTAATATATACTTTTAAATATTTGTTTTTAAAATATTTAAAAATAACTTTAATTTATAAAAGTTTGTCCTGTATTTTTCTTCTGATCTGTGTGGTTAGAAAAGATGTACCCCTAGAGGAAACTGAATGACAGCTCTGATCAGGGGCCCGTGTGGTCTTATTCTTTTCATAATTGACTGCAAGATGTAAGGCTTACATTAGCACCTAGTTTGTTATTTTTAAACTGTTTAAAGCCTGTTGTTTCCAAAGATACATGTGATGTTAACTTATTTTACTTTTGGTCTTGTAGTACTTTTATTTTCCTTAGCTGAAGAAACCCCCAAATGCCGGTCGTTCTTGTTAGGGGGCCGTTGTATGTTTTCCTGGGTTCTCGTCCCCGCCTCAACAAAGAATTAAAGGGCTGACACAAGGAACTTTCACTTCACTCTTAGTGAAGCAGAGTAAAAGTTTTATCTAAAGTTACACACTTAGAAAGTGCGGGCAACCTCAGGAAGGAGAGGCTCCCTGAAAAGTTTAAGTTCTATTTAAAGAGAGCAAGTGCACCCTTGGAGAAAGGGGAATGTGAGCTACCTCACAGAAGAGGCACTGAAAGATTGGGAAAGTTTTATTAAAGTTATGCACTTAGAAAATGCAGCTGACCTCAGACAGAGGAGCATGCCTAAGGATTTAGGGTCTAGGGTTTTATAGGCAGATGAGGATTTTCAGGAAAGCGACATAGGGCCAGGTGCGGACCTACCAAATGGTCCCAGAATGTTCATCTTTGATAAGACTTAAGTTTCTTCTTTTAACTTAACACAAGAAATTTTCTGCTTTGATTCCTTTCCAGGATATCAGCTTCTGTCTGGAAGCATATTAATCAAGACTGTCTGCCCTGCCTCCGAGGTGGGCTGAGCCACCATCTGTTCGATTAAAATGCAGTCTTAGCTCTAAGATAGGATTCTTCCTGAATAAGCTGGGCCTCTTAGCAAGTGCTAAAGTAAATCTTACAATGGTATGTGCTGATTGACACAATGAAAGCATAGGCTATGCTGAGATACTTTTCTTTATATGGGGAGTATTCAAACTTCTAGGCCAAGTTGCTCCTGGCCTTCTGAGCTTTACTAGACTAACTGGTTAACTCTTTGAGTCCCTTCTAGTGGGCTTTACTGGCCTTTTGCTCTCTTTCCATCCCATTTATATCTATTTTCCTGCCTAACAGTTTGAAGGACTCCTTTCCTCCACAACCACGTCATTAGAACTATATCCCCTCCATCCAGCCCCCAGCTCCTGAACACATGTATGTGCTTACCACAAACCCAAACCAGGCTCATGTCTCTAATTTTCTTTGGCTGTTTTGTTCAAAATGTTCAAGTTCATAGAATATGAGTAACTTTTTTTAGTATTTGAGAAGCACCAGTATCTAAGGGATTTAAGAAATTATAATTTTAATAACTTCAGTAGTCACCTGAAAATATCTTTAAGTTTGGGTGATACAGTTTTAAAAACTATCATCACAAAGCTCTCATGAAAAATGGAGACAAATTTGTTACTTCCATTGGTAAAAATACCCATTTTTAAAATTTTCCACTACAAACAAATATCTGCCATTTCTTACTGTTCTCATATGGCTTGACTTTCACTTAAGAGTGGGTTTCCATGGAACTGTTTCCTAGGATGATTACGTTGACAGTATCATAAATAACAAGTTGATGTGTAATGAAATGTCTTTGACTTTGATGATTTTAGATTGTTTTACTAAATACTAAAAACAATATTCCTCTTTATGCCATTTCCTAGATGTAGTGGAACCAAAGGAGAGGGGCAAGCTACTAGCCACCTCAACAGCAGCTGAATTGTCTAAAAACTTACCTTCACCCAGTTCTAACCTATCAGTTGTGAATCCAGGTGGGAAGGTAGCTGGGCCTGGCCCCGAGGACAGCATGCTGTTTGCAGATGAAGGGGTTCTGAAGTTTATGTCAAGAAAGACGTTGGTAGAGTTTCCTCAGAAAGTTCCATCTCCATTCAGAAAACAGGGTTCCGATTCAGAAGCTCCTCCACAGAGCAGGAGAGGGCCAGGTGATTCATCTTCATCATCTTCGTCAGGCTCCTCCGATTCAGAGTCTGACGAGGAGGGTGACGGCTCAGGAGTTGATCTTCAAGTGATGAGCAGAGGCAAAGGAGGGCCTCCAAAACCAGAGGCCTCCCAGTCCTTTAAAAATGCAGCATCAGGAAAAGGGAAGACCTGGTCACAGCCGCCACAGCCAGACCTCACCTCCTCAGACAGGCCCCGCCAGGCAAAGAAGAAAGGAACCGCCATTAAGCCGTCAGAGGACGGAACAGATGCCAAACCAAAAACTCCAACACCCAAGTCACAAGTGGGTGAAGAGCTTATGAGGCAGAATGTAAAGGGAAAACAGCTGCAGAAACTATTTAGAGCACATGATGTAGGTAAAGAAAGCCAGAAGCCATTTAAAAAGACTATCCCTGGCCATGCAAAACCAGGATTATCTACACAACCCACTGGTGGCCCAAGGCCCTCTCAGCTGCCAGAAGAAACCAAACAGGCAGCTCCTGAGACCAGAGAGAGACTTTGGGAAAAACGAGAGCTAGCACCTGGTGCAGAGGTGGCTTTTTCCCTGTCCAGAAAAGAAAATTGGGGGAAGCAGGTAACAGAAGAAATTTTGAAGGCTAAAGAAGAGATTTCAGAGGATCAGATACAGATAGAAAACTTGAAGCCAGTTCCTGTTCACAATAAAGCCTTTTCCGATGACAGATCAACGGCACCGGCACCTGAGGGCCAGGGCAGAACCATTGAAGACGCAGCCGCGCAGGCGGAGGGCCAGGACGCCACGCAGGGTACACCTTGACTTGGGCTTGGGGCCTCTCCTGTCCTTTGGGGGTGGCTAGACTCTGAAGACCTATACAGTCTAAGCAAGAGTTGAGTTAATCAGATTCTGCAGTAGAAATACAGCCTGTAACACTGTCTCCGGTCAGCAGAGGAGTCCGTCCTAAGTGTGAATAACATGCACCCAGGGACCGACCCTAAAGTTTTTTCAGGGGACTTCCCAGGGAGTCTGCCCTTGGCACTCCTGCCACTCTTTAACAAATCTAGTTGTTGAACACTGGTGGTCTGGCATGATTGCCCTTAAGGTCTGAGGGTGTCCAAGCATTCACTTCCTGAGTGCACAGAGCATCTCACTCAGTGAAAGGGGTCCAGTTGAACTCCCAGGGTTACACCTGGTGTTAGGCCTTCAGGTGGGCTGGAGAGGTGCTGCTTTTAGCATCATGATGCCTCAGGGCCAGTCCAAGTTTAGGAATAGCATTGTAGGAATTAAAGCACTAAGTACATGGAGACAGCTATGACCTGTGTAAATCTTTTCATGGGACAGTTTCCTTTTTCGGTTTTCCTGAAAGGAGCTTTATTTTCCTAAATTGATTTTTTTTGTGAAGGGTGTTTTTGGCTACCATTAATTTTTAAAGGGAAACTATTCCTGTTATGTTAGCATTTTCTTGCACACTGAACTTTGTAAAATACATGCTTTAGGTAGGTCATGGCAAACAGTCCAGGAGATCTCCAGTCTTAGACTCTGGCTCTTCAAGACATCTTTAAATGCGTCATTAACAGATCAGCTCCTTGCCGTTGGCTCCCTGTTGTTCTCAAAACCTCCTCCTTGCCTGATTGACATTACCTAGTCATTAGTACCATTCTTAGTTGCATCATGTTTACAGAATTTATGTGTTTTCTCGATGTTTTCCCTCTTCCATTTCTGTGCAAAGTGCCAGCACTTCCCAGACCTCAAGATGCCAAGAACTACATTTCCTGCTGTTACCATTTCAGTCATTCTGTGTAGATGGGAGAATACCCAGACCTTCAGGATGACAACAGAGAATTTGGAGATTTCAGATTGCAAACCTTTTTGAAAACAGTTTGCTTCTAATTTTTCATGGATGTATTCTTTTTCCGTTATTCTTTGCCCTTTGGAGATGAAATAGAGTCACCACGCAGGGCCACACCCCACTTGCAGGCCCGTGTCTGTGCCAGGTGGACTGAGTGCCTCTGGGTGACCCTCCTTCTCCTGCCACCTGGCTTCTACCTTCCAGGTGGATTGGGTTTGGATAAGGGCTTTCTAAACCCACATTTCAGTTCAGTTGCCATCTTCCCTGTATGACTGGTAATTCATTCCAGTTTGAAGCTGTCCCTGCACCACACGGGAGACGCTCTGCTTGTTGAGGTCAGGGAGATGTCAGCGCTTTAAATAAGATGCCATTTTTGTTTAATACAATAAAAAGCAGGAAAACAAACTTTTGTTATGAATTCATATAGTGAAAAACTACTTAGATTATTTTTTGTGCAGCCTGAGTAGAAGTTGAGAGTCTGCATGACAGAAACTTGGGATCAGTAAGCTTTTAACACGCGCCCTCGCTTGTCCCGCATTGCTCGTGTTGCCGGAGAGAGTATTGTCTTCACTGCTTCACACCATCGGCTTTAAGGTCACCAAATGTGTGGGTGTATGGCTTTTACTCTTTTTTCCTCTTAAGGAAATAAAGGTGAATTCATATTTTTTTAGTCTTTGAATTTGAAGTATACGAACACCTTTTTCAAAACCAGTTAAATCAAAAACTACACATCTCATGTGTCCAGTTCCTTTCAATTCACTGTGTTATAAAACAATTGGGTTTATTTAATTCTCTTGTATTCACAGAGACTTAGAAGGCTCACTTTTTGCTTTTGAAACTTTTCTTCTGTAAATGATTATTTCTATTACAGACAGATTTCTAATAGATCTTTTTTCTTCCCCACATCTTAAGTGACCTGAAAGTCCTTCCATAATTGTTGTAGGCATTTTGAAAATCCTGAGAAGCCCAGGCCCTAAAAGTATACAAAGTAAGATGTTAAGACACATTGTAGTAACTGTTCCATTTCTTATGTTGTTAAAGCTGTGATTTAGAATAAGTTTTCAGCTAATTCCTTTATTTTGCTTTCAAAGATACCATAGCTTTCGTTTACTTTTCAAAGTAGACAATTTGTCCCCTAGAGATAGGGTTATGGAGAATGCCTGGTGTGGAAGTGTGTGTGTAGGAGCAGACTCAGAAAAGGCACTTCCTCACCAACTGTCCTCACAGGCCTGCGTTTCCTCCACAGAGCCCACCCAGGCCGCCACGCCCGCGGGGACCTTCGACAACACCACCTACCGGAACCTCCAGCACCATGACTACAGCACGTACACCTTCTTAGACCTCAACCTGGACCTCACCAAGTTCAGGATGCCTCAGCCCTCCTCAGGACGAGAGTCACCTCGCCACTGAGAGCTCAGTTTAAAAATTAACCTAACGCTGGCTTTGCTGCATTCTTGCCTGCAAAAATAAAATCCACTCGACAGTCATGAGGCTCAACGTGTGTTAACTGCTTCCTTTTTACAGCGAGTGCTGAATTAGCAGCACTGCTGATTTTCAGCATGTATTTAGAAACACCCATGTGTAAGGATTTTTCTTTAATTATAAAGTAGTGGCTCGCTGCCAAAATCCATAAAATCAGAGTTGTAGGTGCTATCAGCGTGATTCTACTATTTTGAGGCCCAGGTCCATTCAGTGTTCTTGTGGCTTACCAGCTAGATGTTGATTAATGGTGTCTTGCAAATGAGTTTCAGCCCCAGGCAAGTTCACTATAGATTCACTGTGACCAAAGAAATTTACAGCAAAGGGTTCTTGGGGTGAAAAGGTTATACCCAACTTTATGTCCAGGTGGCAGGTCAGTCACTAAAATCCCGTTCACTCAGAGCGAGTCTGTGTTATCACTGCTGCTTTGAATGCAGCAAGCCAGTCTCTGCCTCTGGGCCCCTCTGTCTGCACAGCCGTCCTCTGGGCCTCTGCACAGCCATCCCGCACAGCCATCCTCTGGGCCTCTCTGCACAGTTGTCCCGCACAGCCATCCTCTGGGCCTCTGTCTTTGGCGCTGCCACCACTCCAGCCTCTGCTCTGCTCTCCTGCAGCCTTGCCACCATGTTGGGTGCAGAGCACTGGGCGGAACTCTTTATATTAACACAATAATGGCTTATTGCCTAAAGGTATGGAAGTGGTAGCATAGCAATGGGCCAGTTACATCATCAGGTGGTTTAAGTTCAGTGAGGATCCTGGCCATAGGAACCCCACTTTATCCACACTCCACCCCTCCAGGATTCTCGCCTTACAATCTACACACTTTCCATCTTCCGCAAGGGTCCCTGTGCAAGAAAGCTGGAGCACTGTAACCAGATTCCACAACAGCAGCAGAGGATAACAACTCAAAGATAATAAAAATTAAGATACAGGTAACAAAAATTATAATAATCCTCAAGCCAGAGGATTCAGCTAGGTTCAAAGCCCCATGCAGATCAAGTCCAAAGCATGTCTATTCCAGCCATCATGTGATCTCCAGTTGCCCCCTGGCCCCTCAGGGAAGATACTTTGACTTTCCCCTCAGTCAAACCATGTTCCCCAATCACCTTCCTGTGCGGGCTCAAGTGAGGTTGGCTCGCTTTCCAGCAGGAAGTCTTGCAAACACACAGGCCGGACTCGTGGCTCTGTCTCTGATCTCTGCCTCTTTGGTCTTAATGGCTGGAACTGCTGCTCTGGTTTCAGCTGTTGCCATAGCTCTAGTAAGATCCTATTTGACTTCCCATCTAATTTCCTTTCATCTGCTCCTGCCCGTATTAAATCAACCCACATCTGGGTCCTTGTAACCTTCATGGGACCCTGTAAATTCTTCTTGTGAGCAACAGGTCTTATTTCTTTCTGAATTCTCATGGCTTCAGCCTCTCCTAAGTCTGCTACTGTACGTGTCACCTCGCTTATGGGATTCCCTAAGGGGAAAGAATGGCCATAGAAACCCAAAAAGGGATGTAGGAGCCGTTTGAAGTACAATATTCCTCATCCCAGGAGTGAAAATCTCTTCATCTGGGCCGTAATTCTCTGGACTATAGATGGCATTTCTCATGCCTAGCTCTTGTAGCACCTGTTGGAGTTCAGCATATGTCTGCCATCTAACAGGAGAGGATGGTAGATCACCTGGACTGGGCCACACAGCACAAAGTGCAGCCATGAGCCAATCGAGGAGGGTGTGACTCCCTGGGGTCTGATGTGCATTTTGTAATCGCTGCCTCAAGGCAGGCTGCACTGTCAGGGAAGCCAGCTTTCCCATCTCTGATCCTGACAGAACAATTCCATCCACCCCTAAGTCCCACACACGCAGGAGCCAAGCTGATACTGACTCCGAGGGCTTCTGCCAAAACCAGGAGCCCAAATCCACCAGCTCAGCCTGAGTATAGGGGCGGACCATAGAGTGCTCCATGACCTGGGTAGGGGGCTGCTCCTCTCCTTGGGGAACTTTCAGCTGCTGGGTCTTTATTTTCTTTACCACCACTGGGCGTGCTTTCAGTACAGGATGTGCCAGTCCCTCTGGCATCACCCCTTCATCCTTCCCCAGCTCCTCCATTACTAGAGCTGATGGCACCTTTCTCTCCCCTCCCCTGAGTGCCTCCTCTGCTACAACCTTGACCTTTCCTACTGTACCTCGCAGCAATGCTACCTCAGTCTTCAGAACGTCTCTTACCTTCAGCTCAATGCTTTGCAGTTGACGTTCACGTACCGCCTCTGCCTGTGCTTCCCTCAGGAGTTCGTCTTTTTCTTTTATCGTCTCTTCCTCCTTCAGAACACCTGGCAGCGCTGCCATCTCGTCTCCAATGGCTCCTTGCTGCCAGCAGTCTCGTGCTGCCTCCTCTCGCATCAAAGCCATCTCCCTCCTCAGGGAATCCACGGAAGTTTGCAGCTCGCGTTCTTGTGCTGCCATTTCTTGGATAACTCCTGTAGACGTTTTTAATACTGTGAGAAGCAGCCAACCCACAGTGTCTGCTGCCTCATGGGCACTCTGCTTCCCAAAGGATCTACTTAATTTACCAAGGATCACCCCTGCAGCCTCAGGTGTCACCTCCACTTGCCTCCAGTCCTGGGGTGGGGCCCAGTCTTCTAGAAGGCAAGCCACCTCAGACCACATACCCACTGGGGGACAATCCACTGTCTCCCCATTCACAGGGGCAACCGGCTGAAGCACCCCTCCCATAAGTGCAGCTTGTCTTTTTCCTTGGTCAGTGAGTCCGACGACTGCGCCAATTGTCTTGCAAATGAGTTTCAGCCCCAGGCAAGTTCACTATAGATTCACTGTGACCAAAGAAATTTACCGCAAAGGGTTCTTGGGGTGAAAAGGTTATACCCAACTTTATTTCCAGGTTGCAGGTCAGTCACTAAAATCCCGTTCACTCAGAGTGAGTCTGTGTTATCACTGCTGCTTCGGATGCAGCAAGCCAGTCTCTGCCTCTGGGCCCCTCTGTCTGCACAGCTGTCCTCTGGGCTTCTCTGCACAGCCGTCCCGCACAGCCATCCTCTGGGCCTCTGTCTTTGGCGCTGCCACCACTCCAGCCTCTGCTCTGCTCTCCTGCAGCCTTGCCACCCCGTCACGTGCAGAGCACTGGGCAGAACTCTTTAAATTAACACAATAATGGCTTATTGCCTAAAGGTATGGAAGTGGTAGCATAGCAACGGGCCAGTTACATCATCAGGTGGTTTAAGTTCAGTGAGGATCCTGGCCATAGGAACCCTACTTTACCGACAAATGGTGACTTCAAATTTCACAGACTTAGCCCTTGATCAGTTCAAAATGGGAGTTTTACTAATTTTAACTCCTGCATTGCAAAGAAATTACAGTATTACAGTGTTGTCAGAGAAGGGAAGGAATCCTGTTCAACCCAGGAAGCTTCCAGTAGTGAGGTCCAGAGAGGCGGGCATTTCGTCGGGTCAGGCAGCCGCTTTGTCCCAGATGGCACAGCAGACGGGGAGCTGATCACTACGCAGGGCTTCTGGGGTGGCCAGATGCCTTCCATGGGTTGTGCGAAGGTAGTACATGCCTTGGGGTGGGGGGGTTGGGGGCTGGGGAAGCTGTGTGAGCAGGCATGAGTGTGCTCCAGGGCATCGGCCCCGAGGTAACCTGCCCTGAGGAAGTGAATCTGCCTGGGATGATTGCTGGTTCCCAGAGCTGAGATCAAAGACCGTTCACTTGTCGGGGCAACGTGTCATGGCCCAAAGCAGGGTGTTCGTCTGTCTGCACAGAAGTTTCCATGTTTTGCTTTGTTCTCATGCTTCCCTTTGTTCCTGTGCCCAAACTCATGGGCTTTATTTAATTTCATTTGAATTCTGGTCCTTGGCCTCTAGTCAGTCTGCAGCATACCGTGTATTTGTAACTTATGATTCATATCTTCATAATGCTGCATTTCTTAAAATGAATACAAGTAAGGACAGCTAAATTGAAAACATAGTACTAAAAAGTAGTATTGTGATCTGCGTCAGATCTTTTCCCCACCCAAAAGGCTTAGTGACTCAGCAAGATTCTTCTAATCATCTTACTATAAAAGAACTAAAACCACATTACCAAAAACAAAGATAATAGTAAGATCACTTAAAATCCACTGTGCTAACCCAGCTGTTAGTAACATTTTACATGTTTCCGCAGTGGGGGTGGATTTAGATGTAACCATGTATGTACACAGTTTCTATCTGCTGGGGTTTTTTTAAATTTATTTAATAGTTACTTCTCAAACTGTGGCCCACGGAACCCCTGTGATGTATGGGAATTCCTGAGGAGGGGATAGGTTGTGAAGCCACAGCATGCATGTTCCTGGGCTGCTAATAATGCCAGAGAGTTGAAAATTCTGTTTCTATAAAAATGAGTAGGAATGTATTTCAGAGTGTGTGAAGGTTTTCCCCTGGAAGCAGTCCTGTTGGGCTGTCTTGTTCTCTGCCCACCGCAAAAGCTGAAAAGCAGCAACAAGCAGCACCAGGTGCAGCTCCGTGTCTCGGGCTCGTGGGTCCTAAGGGCTCCGTGCGCCCCGAGCGCCGTGGTCTGGGTCTGTCATGCCTCAGGCCCTCTTCTAAGAAGTGCTGCCGGGAACATCCGTGTGACTGTAGCTCCTTTGGTATTCTGTGTTGTTTTCTTAAGATGGATTTTCGGAAACTGATCTGATAAATCACATGTGATTCATGGACAATTGTATTGCTTTCATTTCCATGAGATTCTTAAAGTGCTTTAGTATGTTTGAGTTAAATAAGGTAATTATTTTTACCTCCTCTTATGTCTTTCCTGTCACCTGAACTCTGGCATCTTTCTAGATGTGTTCTCTTAGACCTGTTACAAATAAATATCCCTGAGCGGGAGGAGACCGTACATAAATCAGAAGTGCAGTCTTGCCCTAGTGTTTCCTGGAAGCCAGTTAATAAAATCAGCAGGTTAGCGTGTGGATTTTCTGATCCTGCTTCCAAGCAGGCGCTACGTGATCCATGGTTCATGTCCTCCTACCTCTCCACTAGATTCAAGACCCAAGGAGGTGCCCCCTGGCTCCCCTGTGCACCCAGTGCTATCAGACAGCAGCCCCATACCTGGCACAGAGCAGGCAGGCAGATTTATGAAATGGACTCAACAACACCCCAGGACTTACTCTTCCCTACAGGGATGATGCAAGAGATACCAACTATACCACAACTGATCTGTTAAAGCAGGGGTGGCACACTTTCCAGGAAAGGGTCACATAGGAAATGTTTTAGGCTTGGCACCATACAGTGCTGCGTAGTCTTTTTTTTTAATGACCTGTTAAAAATGTTAAAACCATTGTTAGTTGTAGGCCTTACACAGAGGCAGCAAGGTTTGTGTGAGCTGTCGTTTGTCAACACCAGTATTGAATGGTCTCTGCAGATCATGTAGTGTAATGGGGCAGCCAGAGAAGACCAGCTAAATAGCTCTGCTGCCTTCTCTCCCTGACCTTCCGCCCTTTTCCCCCTCCTGCCTTTCTCCTGCAGGGGATCTGAAACAGACCAGGATTTGAAAAATTAACAGGTACAGTGGTGGTCCTCCTGGAGTATCAACATCAGTGTAAACACCTTCTATATGCTAGGCCTAGGTCTGGGCCACAGTTCAAAGATGATGAAAGCTGGTTGACCTCTCCCTCATTTAAAGCCAGGAAAGGAGGCTGTGGAAAGCCATCTCAAGGTGGTGGGCACAGTCAATGACAGGAGGAAACTGTCTGGGGAGACGGGGTGTGGGACACGATGCCCAAGCCAAGCATCACCAGGTGTACGTGGCCTGGAGGAGGAAGCCCAAGGGGACGTCTTCCAGATTCAGGAAACCAGTCCTCAGGCATTGCTGAGGGGCACACAGGGAGTACAGGGCTGCATCTTGAAGCTCGGCTGGGCTGGTTTATCTCTGCCGGCTAAAAAAACACCACAGACGCAGGGGCTAAAACCACAGACATGTATTCTCATCTCCACAAGCTGGAGTCCCAGACCACAATGCGCCAGGTCAGCATTGGGTGAGGGCCCTTCCTGGTGCAGAGGCCACCTGCTAGCTTTGTCCTCACTGCAGATAGAGGAAGAGGGATTGGGATGGGACACAAGCAGTCCTGTGTCTCTCAGGAACACTGATTTCATGGAGGCCCCACCCTCACAATGTCATCTAGCCCTACTGCCCTCCCAAGAGCCCCCCATCCAGAGACCAGCACACTGTGGGGGAGGGCTTCAGTACATGAACTAGGGGGACACCAACATTCAGCCCATAACAAGGTCTATCCTGTAGAAAAAGAATTTAGCCTTCTGATTTATTAAAAAACACACACAGTTAATTTGCTTGAAATACTCTGACAAAAAATCAGGGCAGAGTGGGCAGCAGAGATGACAGAAGGTGGCAAAATGTGGTAATTGTTGGCGCTGCGTGATGGGCACTAGGAAGCTCACGATTCTGTTCTCTCTTTTAAGTCCTTGGGAAGGTTCATCATGAAAACAGGGTTAAGACTCTGCAGTAATATGCACAACACAGTTGGAAGGGAGGAGAGGGGAGGCTGAGAGAGGAAACAGGTCACTGTGTAGTGCACCCCTTGGCTGGGTGGCCGGGGAAACCAGAGACTGCCAGGCACCAGCACACTGCCATCCTGAAAGGTCAGTCCATTTACAATTTTCTAACAGTTTATGAATGTACCTGTCCCCCATCCCCCTTGACAACAGGTATCGTCACCTCTGATTTGTGCTAATCTGATCAGTAACTTATCTCACTGAATATGGGTATGTGTTTTCTTCAGGCTTGGTGTGGGTAAAATTGTAATATTTCCAGAATATCTCACCTGACTTTAGTGCATCTGCATATCAACAGGCGTTCCTCAGGGGTGGAGAAGACTAGTTCATCTCCATATCATTGGGTAATTACCTGGGCGACCGAGGGCTTATCTGAGCCTGAGAGGTTGGGGGGAGGCCTTGCTTGCTTCTGCCAGAGCAGGAGAGAGAAATGGCCCCAGACCGCTGTTTGTAAGCAACAAATGGGTTTTAAACTTTATTTCTCCCTTTGACTGATTTCAATATTTTGCCCCCGGATTTCATCTTCCCAGAGTTATACTTGGGCATAAGAAGCAAGTTACTTTGATGAAAACCATGTGTCTGTTTCTCTGTCCTACCTGCTCTTTCCATTACTTGACCCAATTCTTCATTTTGAGTAAATTTTCCCATATATATCTCTCAACACATTTTCTTTTCCATCTGTTTGGACATCTAACTGGTGATACCGTTTTTGTCTGTTCTCCTTATATCCCATTTTCTCACTGACTTTCCTCAGAATTTGTATCACCTGTGGGAAGCTAGACACTGAAGCCCAGCCAAGCAGAAATGAAGGAACATTAAAACTTGGGACATTTACCATGAAGAGTCATGGCAGAGGCTTGACCATAGAAACAACAGGGATGTGGTTGCAAGAATGAACAAACCCTGAGAAAATCCTGCAGACCAAAGAAGAAGGAGGGAGAAGGGGTGTGGGGAGGTAGCCTGAGGGCCACTCAGCTCATCTTTCCGGCAAGCTAGTGCGGCTGCCTAAAATAGAAACCAGAACCCAGAAAGCCCTGCCTCCTTTCTCACAGTCTGTTTCTTGATTTCATGAGGTTTTTAGGAACCAGTACCTCTTGAAAAACATGTAATTATTTTATTTTTACTACAATTTCTTTTTATCTGCAAAATTTAGTAGTTTAATGCTTTTTATTTTAAAAAGTATCAAATGAGTTAGTTCCTTTGTGTCTGGTAGATTCTTGTACTGAAAAGATTTTTTTAAATTACTATTTAAAATTTTGTCTTAAACTTTAAACAAATTGTTTAATTTTTGAGAAAGTTAAAGCTTTTTAAAAAAATGAACTCCAATCGTAATAAAACCTAATTTTTCTTAGAGCTTTTGTTTGCAAATCTTACCAATCTATTTATAGTCTCATTTTAACAAACACTTCTAAACTTAAAAAGCACATTTTATTGGACATGCATTTCTTGGTGAGATATACTGAAAGTATTTTTTTCAATTATTTCTTACATCTGTGGATGACTGTAACTTACAGTTAGAAGGAATTCAATGAAAATTATCAGCAAAAAAGAGAAGGAGAACATACAGACCACTAGCAAGGATGGATTCAGGTTTTGTGGGGCCTGAAGCTATAGAATTTGGAAAGCTCCTACTAAAAATAATGCAGAATTATGGATCAAAAATCAGGTGTGAAAGTGAATATTATTTAGAATGAGAAAAAAATGGCTTACAGATTCTAAAAGCTGGTAGATACCATAAACCTCACAAAATCAGAAACATATTTTCATGAACTGCATGACATACCTCTCTGTGTCAGGCAGTCAATAAAAAGTTAATTTTTGGCTGCATACTCTTTGATTGCTTCTTCACATGACAATTTCATAGTACTATTTTGCTAAAATATAAAGACACCTGGCTTTCCTCCCGTGTCGTTGATCAAAATTTGTTTGGTTGTCTGGGCAGACAGAACATGTGACCACACACAGTTGTCCTTGCTGTTTGCAGTACTGCTTCAAATAGGAATTCTGCTGAATTTTACTTCATGTGATTTGCATCAGAGAAGAAAAAGGCCCATGTCTAACTGCATATGCTGCACTTTGGAGTTTCTGACAGGAGGGAAATCATCTGCCTGGGTATCAATGGGCATCAAATCCTCTTGTGAAGCAGAAAAAAATGGGGTGGAGAGAAAATAAGGCCAATAACCCCACCAGAAGGGACTCAAAAGAGTTAACCAGATATAACCAGAGAGCCAGAAAAGACTCACAGAGTTAATGAATTAATCAGTTGAAGCTCCAAAGGCCAGGAGTAACCTGCAATGTCCAAATATTCCCCAGATAAAAGTATCTGAGCTCAGCCCATGTCTTCATTGTGCCAATTAGATATGCCTTTGTAAGATTTACTTTAGCCTGCTAAAATACCCTGCTTATTCCTTAACTTAACCTGTTATGGAAAATACTGGAAAACCTGGACTGGATCGCTGACAGAAGAACCAAGTGGCACTTGGAGGTCTTCGAGTGTTGAGGTTTATTTCACACTGGTGGGCTCAGAGGGGAGTAATCTCCCAAGGTCTGAGCCCTGAGCAAAAGCAAGGGGAGCAATTTATATTATTTTTGACATGTGGCATTTCGGCATGCGCAGGGCAAAAGAGGAGCCTGGAGAGGGGAGGAGGGAGCTGGGAGTGCTTTGCCAACTGGAGGAAAAAAGCAGTTTGCTGACCTTGACATCTGTGTTGAACATTTTCCTTATCACTCCCCCTCTGATGCC
>JAVSCE010021523.1:0-313344 GCA_032199065.1 Smutsia gigantea
ATAGTTCCTTTCTGTTCCTTTCTTCTTTTACTCTCTTCCTTTGTAGTTTGATGACTTTCTGTAGTAGTATACTTACATTCCTTTCTCTTTATCTTTTGTGTATGTACTGTAGGTTTTTGCTTTGTTATTACCATAAGGTTTACTTGTAATGATTTTATCTATAACCTATTTTGAGTTTGATCCCATTCTAAAGTTTAACATTGTTATTCCTACCCCCCAAGATTTGTTTTTGATATTACATTTTACATCTTTTTATCTTGCATATCTCTTTACTATTATAATCATAGTTTTTTTTTTACTACTTTGGTCTTTTAACCTTCATACTAGCTTTAAAGTGTTAAAGATGACCCTTCAACATTTCTTATAAGGTCAGTTTAGTGGTGATGAATCTCTTTAGCTTTTGCTTTGGTCAGGAAAACTATCTCTCTTTTGATTCTGAATAACTTTGCTGGGTAGAGTATTTTTGGCTGGAAACATTTTTTCATTTAACAATTTGAATATATTGTATACACTCCCTTTTGGCCTGCAAAGTTTCTGCTGAAAAATCTGCTTATATTCTTATGGGGTTTCCTTTGCGCATAGCATGTTGGTTTTCTTTTGTTGCTTTTAATATTCTCTTCTTTAACTTTTGACATTTTAATTATAATTTTTCTTGGTGTGAATCTCATTGGATTCATCTTACTTGAAATTCTCTAACCTTTCTGGATTTGGATGTCTGCTTACTTCCACAAGTTAGGGAAGTGTTCAGCCATTATTTCTTTAAACACAATTTCTGCCCCTTTATTTTTGTCTTCTCCTTCTGGGACCCCTATTATGCAAATTTTAGTCTTATTGATGTTGTTGCATAAGCCACTTATGGTCTCTTCACTTATTGTATTCTTTTTTCTTCTCTGATTTAGGGACTTCCACCACCATGTCTTTGAGTTGGCTGATCCTTTCTTCTGCATCTAGTCTGCTATTGAACTCTTTTAGTGTATCTTTCAGTTCAGTTATTATATTCTGAAGCTCTGTGACTTCTATTTGGTACCTTCTTATATTTTCCATCTCTTTGGTGACGTTCTCACTGTGTTCATCCATTCTTTTATTTATTTATTTAATTTTCTTTTTTTAAAATTATCATTAATTTACATTTACATGTGCAAAATTACGATTATTAAACTACCCCTTCATCAGGTCCCCCCCACCAACCCCATTACAGTCACTGTCCATCAGCGTAGTGAGATGCTATAGAATCACTGCTTGTCTTCTCTGAGTTGTACTGCCCTCCCCGTGCCCCCCCAACATTACATCTGCTAATCGTAATGCCCCTTTTTCCCTCTTACCCCTCTCTTCCCGCCCATTTTCCCCATTCCCTTTCCCTTTGGTAACTATTAGTCCATTCTTGGGTTCTGTGAGTCTGCTGCTGTTTTGTTCCTTCAGTTTTTTTCTTTGTTCTTATACTCCACATATGAGTGAAATCATTTGATACTTATCTTTTTGACTTGGCTTATTTCACTGAGCATAGCTTTCTCTAATCCACATCATATTTGTTGCAGTAGGATTTATTTCTTCTTTGTGAATATTATTCCATTGTGTATATGTACACATCTTTTATCCATTCATCTACTGATGGACACTTAGGTTGCTTCCATTTCTTGGCTATTGTAAATAGTGCTGCAATAGGCGGTGCATCTGTCTTTTTGAAACTGGGCTGCTGCATTCTTAGGGTAAATTCCCTAGGAGTGGGATTCCTGGGTCAAATGGTATTTCTATTTTAGTTTGAGGTACTCCATACTACGTTCCACAATGGTTGAACTAGTTGCATTCCCACCAGCAGTGTAGGAGGGTTCCCTTTTCTCCACATCGCCAACATTTTGTTATTGTTTGTGTTTTGGATGTTGTGCATCCTCACTGGTGTGAGGTGATATCTCATTGTGGTTTTAATCTGCATTTCTCTGATGATTAGCGATGTGGAGCATCTTTTCATGTGCCTGTTGGCCATCTGAATTTCTTCTTGAGAGAAGTGTCTATTCATGTCCTCTGCCCATTTCTTAATTGGATTATTTGCTTTCTGTTTGTTAAGGTGCATGAATTCTTTATATATTTTGGATGTCAACCCCTTATCAGATACGTTTTTTATGAATATATTCTCCCCATACTGTAGGATGTCTTTTTGTTCTACTGATGGTGTCCTTTGCTGTACAGAAGCTTTTCAGCTTAATATAGTCCCACTTGTTCATTTTTGCTTTTGTTTCCCTTGCCCGGGGAGATATGTTCATGAAGAAGTTGCTCATGTTTATGTCCAAGAGCTTTTTGCCTATGTTTTTTTCTAAGAATTTTATGGTTTCATGACTTACATTCAGGTTTTTGATCCACCTTGAGTTTACCTTTGTGTATGGGGCTAGACAGTAGTCCAGTTTCATTCTCTTACGTGTAGCTAGCTATTCTTTATAATAGCAAAGCCAAGCAGAATTTTCCTAACAAGGCCTAATGAAATAGACCTATTTTTCAGATTAAAAAAAAATCACTGTCATGCAGATTAACAGGAATCATAGGATATTAGCTAATTCCATGAATTTCAATGTGGTTACTAGTCAATGAGCACCTGTTAGATGCTAGCTACGATGGCAGGCCCTTTGGGTGAGGGTTCAAGGATAAGCAAGATGCAGTTCCTTGCCCTGAGATCAACCCCCACAACCAGCTGGGAGCCCCTGTGAGATTTCAGTAGGTGAGTGACACAAACTGATTTAGAAGGCACAACATATGTGATCAGAATACAGAGCAGCTATGAGGCTTAGAAGTCCTGTTAAAGAGGCTGTATAAAAATTATTTACTGTATAAAAATGTTAATAAATATTAACATTTATGTAGACAGTTTGGCCAATTACGACGCTACTGCAAAATCTAGATGAGAGATGGATCCTGAACTAAGGCAACAGAAGCACGACTAGAAAGAAAGAAACACCGAGGAAGTGGAAGCAACCGAACTTGACAAATGTGGTTGTGGAGGTGAGAGAGGGAATCAGAGAAGCACCCATCACAAGGGATGACAGCCAAGTGATGCCCTGATGGGACGAGCAGTTTGGAGGGAAGATGAAGAGCTCAATGCGGGATAGGCTGTGTACAGGGTGGCTTTGTGACAAGCCCATGAACAGACAGAGAGAAACAGCAGTGTTTTTGTGGGGCTTACCCCAGCAAGGTGGGAGCTTTGTGCAGTACCTCGCCTTGGCTTTATTACAGTATAACAAATGTAAGGACATGACCACTTAAACACAGGAAACTTCAGCTTTAGAAAACAGTCCAGGTTTAAAAAACAGAAAATAATCTCTATTTGGGATTTCATTTATACTGAAATCTATATTTTAATTAAGAATTTTGAAGGGAAAATTTAATGGGTATTAAGAATTGGAATATCGTTGGAATCTCCATAAATTATTTTGGAACTGAGATAATCTGTATTAAAGCTTTCTTGCCCTATACCAAATAATTCAGAGTTGGCATTGTGTTGAATTAAGTCAGATTCTCCCTTAAATGATACTCATGTTACTTCATTAAAGCCATCTGATTAAATTTACTTTCAAACCTATGAGGTAGCTAAAGGTATCAGTATTAATCAACTTGTCTTAACATATTTGAAAACAACGAGTCTGCAGGTGGTAGAACATCTTATGCACATACAACACAAGCAATTTACATATGCTTCAGGTCTGTGGTCACATCTTCACAAAAAGACTAAAACCCAACCAGAACATTCTAAAGTGATGATGGAACACATAGCAGCTGGGGTGGCAATGAGGTAATAGATCATATCACAGGGATAGATGGATGTAAGTAGATTGCATTAAGTGGGCTTCTATTTCCCAACACCTTTTTCACTCTTGAATGGCTCCTAAGGGTATGTGATTCAATTAGTACTAAGAGAGACGTCTGGACACACAGAAAGAGGATTATGTTCATAGGAAGAAGTTAATTAAGAGTTATAATAGGAAAGGGTCATAGTTAAGACTACATGGAATTTATCAAACTGAAATGGCTGAAAAATCGTTTAATTCAATATTGTACTATTTAATACTTAAACAGAATATTGGAATATTGGGCTGTCTTTAGGAAATTTAATTTTCTGGCTGTTAATGATCAAGGTGAAGATACAGAATTTAATACATCAAATGAGTCAAAGATTTTTAGAGCTGATCAACATTACGTAGCGTAAATCAGTGAGTAAAATATGGGAAAGTTGAATAAGGTCTGTGGATTAATTAATGACATTGTATCCATGTTAATTTCCTGGTGTTAATCATTATTCTATGGCTATGTAAGATGTCAACATTGGGAGGAGCTAGATACAAGGTACTGGAGAGATCTTTGTATTATTTTTTCAACTTTTTTGGTAAGTCTAAACTTACTTAAAAATAAAAAGGTAGAAAAATTTTTGGCCTAACCTTTCAAAGAAACCTATGGCTCATGGGGCTCCACTTGCCTTCCTCAAGGTCACACAGTATAATAAATGACACCCCAGGTAGACTGACTGTTCTATAATTACATCAATTCTTGACTAGATTACACTTTTCAATGTCTTTGTGGGCCTGACCTTGTAATTATTTTTAAATTGTACAAAAGTTCATTTTTCCTCACTACAGGAAATGCATAATTTTTAAAATCTGATAACCTAGAGGAAAAGCAGATTATTATTCCTCTGTTATTTACCATGCCAAGCAAGTTTTTACATGTAATGAATATAAAAAGCAAATAAAAGTAAACATAAAAAGTAAAATATTTGATATTCAGAGGACCTATTTGGTTCTTTTAAAAAAAACCTACCTGCCTGTTCTTTCATTTTTATAGCATTTTATTATTTCCTTACAGTTTCAATTTCTTCATTTCTGTCTTTAAATCATTTCAAATATGTTTATTTCACAGCTTTTATAAGATTGTTCCTTTATTGAAATTTTGGGGATTTTAGTTTTCTTGTTTGTTTTGGTTATAGTACTATAGATTATTTCCTCATATGTTCTGTAATTCTGAATTCTTAACTAATCTTCCATGGTTTTAGCTGTGAGAATCCCACGTGGTCTGAAGTTGAGATGGACATCCTACAACACTTTCTGTTAGTTTCTGCAAAGAACCCAGGAAGTAGCATTGACCTGAGATGAATTTTCATATTAATGCCTCAGCTTTGGGGTTCGCAGACAATGTACCCAATATAACTTCACCCTGGATCTGTAGGATAAACAGGCCTGCAGTTCTGAATTCTCAGCAGACTTTTTTTTGCTTTACTTTGAGCCCTGGGAACCCCAGGCAGATTTTTTTGTCATCTCTCTGAGCCAGAGAGCTTCTTGTTTTCGATTCTGTCCCACTCATAGAAGGTCAGTCTTTCCAGAGTCCAGGTTTATGCAGGCTCTTAATTCCAACTTTCTATCTCTGCAAGAGCATTAAATTCCAAGCCCCTAGGTCACTGAGACACACACCAGTCCTCTCAGAGAAGCTCTGCCATCAGCTCAGGCTCAGACTTGCTTTCGCTTCCTTCTTTGTTCCTGGCACCTGGAGATTTCTCTTTATTCTTGGGAGGTCAGCTATGAAAGCTCCATATTTCTTGTCTTTTACACAGCATTTCTAGGGGGTGATGATGGGAAATTTTTCCAGGTATCATACTCTACTATCTTGCTGAAAGTGGAAGTAAAAATGGGGATCTTGAAAAATGCTTTTATGTCAACTTAAAAAAAAAAAGAGAGCCTCATCAAGAAGTCTGGTGATGTTCTGGGAGGGGCACAAGGTGGAGTTTGACAGCCTGAGCTTTGCAATTGAACTGACATATTAACTATACATGCTAATATAAACTATATGTTAGCAAGATAGTGCCTCAGTAAAATTAAGTTGTTTTAAAGCTTAAATTTTAGGTTTCACACATAGCGATGTTTACATTACTTAGCATACTATGTACTACATGTGCACAGAGTGATAGTTATTTTGATTATTCTGCTTTCAAATGTTATGTGTGAAGTATTGGAAACTGTCAAGTTCATTGAATCACAACCTGGCTGCATGGCATCGTAGAAAAGTAAGTCCACAACAGCTGAATACAATGATGAAATCATGACAAAGGGAAAAAGAGTTACCGAATTGGGGGTGGTCCTGCGTGATTTTGTAGATGATTTCTGAGGCACTGGCACCTGCAGCTTCGGCCTGTAGGATTCTGTTGGTAATCTGCAGCATCCCCCCTTCTGGAACCCACACCACTGAATTAGCCACAAGCCGAAGACCCTCATCGTTCTAGAATAAGGAAAGAGTACAGAATTAGGTCTAAGCAAAATGAGTAAATACTAGTCCTTAAAAACATAAATTATCATATCCTACTGCTGCTAAAGATCATCCATAAGAGAGATTTACAGCTTTAGAGCCACAGTATGAACTATGTGTATATATTGTGTAGATATATGCATGTGTGTGTATGTATGTATGACAAAAATATGGGCTAAGTATAGACAGATTCCAGGCAGAGGGCCCAGCCTAGGCAAAGACTGTGTGCTTAATAAAATATCCAAGAGTCTGGGCAAGTGGAGTTTAGGGAGCCAGGGGAGGGTGAATAAAAAGTAGCTCTTAAGGTTGGCTCCTTTAGAAGGTAGGAGCTGTGCTAAGAGTCTCAACATATCTTTTAGGCACTGTAAACAGGAGTCTTCAGGGAAGGAAAGGGGGTGATCAGATCTGGGATTTAGAAGGCCTCCAGCAGCAAGAGATGGAAGGGAGTAGAGCTGGGATGAATCTGGGGCTGTAGAAACCATTTAATAAGTTCTTGTAATGGCTTAGGTGGGAGAAGATGAGAAGGTAATTGCAGTGGGAATGGATGGTTATAAACTGATTCCAGAAACATTAAGAGGCCAGACTGACAGGCCTTGATGACTGATTGAAAGTGAAGACTTAGGAACAACAGCTGGGAGTAGCTGTCTGGAAGAAATCACCTGTTTAGCACTCCTGAGAAGGCAACCATTTCAACTGCTAAAGCTAATGTCATTAAAAAGCATGACTACTCCCGATGTGCAAGGTGCATGCCTCTTCCAAAGCCTCATAACTTGACATTTTCCACAGAACGAAATCAGTGAGGCTGCCTGTGTTCAGTTTGCAGTTTGTTTTCACACCTTAAGAATCAGTAAATCTGATATTTTAAAATAGGGCATTTCAGAAGGGGTGTTTTTCTAAATTATTGTTATTACTTTCAACTATGCCAATAAAGGGAACAGAGCAAATAGCACTCCCAGGAGGGAAATATTCTGAATGGAAGACAACAGATATTCCTCTGCAGTCATTAGACAGGAGAGTGTTTACCCCTCTCAAGAGGCAGTCATAGCTATTTTCACCATAATCACCCAGAAACCCAGTCAAACAGAGCCCAGGAGAATAGCAGCCAGGATGCCTTCTACTATGACTGGTGCTCAGGAACAAAAGCCCAGAGAATTTTCCCCTTCGCAATTGATATACCATACTACTTACAAAGACATCAAAGCGTGTCAATAAGTTTGGGTGTTATCTACTAGAATTCTGGGAAAAAGGTCCTATCCTATTAACTACAGCAGAGTTTTATATAACATAATACACTTGCACCCAGTGTCTTAAATGCTAGAAATCTTTCTAATAGCAACAGCCTCGTCAGGTTTGATTATGGCTAGAGATCAGTCATACACCAGCAACCACCTCCTTGGACTGATGAGGAAATGTGCTTTTTCATATTCCAAGCAAGTTAGCACCGCTTGCACATCCCCTGGTGTCTCTCACACTACATTTCTATCTTGACTACCCTTTATCAGTATGATCTCTGTAATGCCAGTGTGAGTGCAAATTTTTAGGAGACGGTAAGTCAGTGGTCAAACAACACCTGTAAGCTTACTGGAAGTTCAGAATCTCAGGCCCCACACCAGACCTTCTAAATCAGACCTTCTAAATTAGAATCAGCATTTTATTATTTTCATTTTATATTTTTCAACAAATACACTTGATGAATAACAATGGTATATATGTAAGATATACAGCATGATGTTTTGATATTTGTAGACATTGTGAAATGATGATCACAACCAAGCTCATTAAGATATCTATTACTTCACATGGTCAACAATTTTTTTGTGGTGAAAACATGTAAAATGAACTCTCAGCAAATTTCAAGTATGCAATACAGTATTAGGTATAGTCACCATGCTGTACATTAGATCTCCAGATATTATTCATCTCTTATAACTGAACATTTGTACCCTTTGACCAATGTCTCATGTCCCCCACCCCAGCCTCTGAAAACCAACCACCCTATTCTGCCTTCATTAGTCCAACTTTTTCAGATTCCAAACAGAAGTGAGATGATGCAGTATTTGTCTTTCTGTATCTGGTGTATTTTTCTTAGCATAAGGTCCTCTAGGCTCATCCTAGCTGTCACAAATGGCAGGCTTCCCCTCTCTTTTAAGGGTGAAATAACATTCCACTGTATAATGGACTGTGCTCTTTATCCATCAACAGATACTTAGGTGTTTCCATATCTTTGCTATTGTGAATAATGATACCATAGACATGAGAGTGAAGATATCTCTTCAAGATACTGATTTAATTTCCTTTGGATATACACCCAGCAGTGGGATTGTTGAAGCATATGATAGTTCTATTTTAAATTTTTTGAGGAATGTCCATACTATTTTCCATAATGGCTGCGCCAATTTACATTCCCACCAAGAGTATATAAATGTTCCCTTTTCCCCCATACTCATCAACACTTGTTATCTTTTGTCTTAATAACAGCCATTCTAACAGGTGGTGAGGTGATATTCCATGGTAGCTTTGATTTGCATTTCCCTGATGATTAGTGAGGTTGAGCTACTCTGCATGTACCTGTTGGCTATTTGTATGTCTTCTTTTAAGAAACATCTATGCAGGTCTTTGGCCCATTTTTTAATTGGATTATTATTGTTATTTTTGCCATTGAGTTGAGTTTCTTATATATTTTAGATATTATCCATCAGACACATGGTTTCAAATATTTTCTTCCATTTGGTAGGTGGCCTTTTCATTTTGTGGATTGTTTCCTTGACTGGGCAGCTTTTCAGTTTGATACGTTTCTGCTTGTATTTTAACAAGATCCCCAAGAGCAGTGGAGTGGTGCTGAAGTGGGCAAGCACAGCCTATGACAGAGAGATAGTGAGGGTCTACAGTGGTCGTCCCCACTCCACAGGCAGGCCTTTTGGAATATTCACATTTATAAGTGGATAATACACATGCCTCTGTTTCTGAAGTATTTGTTTACAGTACTTACAAAGAAACAGACTACTGTGTACAATAAAGAAGTATAATTCTTCTCATTCATTATGAGGAAGATGGTTTTGTCGGTTGCTTTCTTTTGGGAGAGGTTACAGGGAAGACTCAAGAGATGATTAGAAGGGTATCTACCATCTTTTCTAGAGCTGAAGTGTCCAAAAAGCCAAACAAATTTTAACCTAATTTAACCAAAACCTATTGGTTTTGACATTTTGCAATTTCTTTATTTTCCTGTGGTTTTTTTTTCTGCACAATTGTGCACATATCTCTGTAAACTCAAGAAATTAGCTGTAATATCAGTTGAACAATCTCTTGCCTAGTGGTGTTTTATATATCCCACAGGGTACCACATTAGAAGGCAATGAAACCTCAACAAGGGTTTATGGGGGCATAATTAAAATGGTGCTTTAAATTAAATAGTTCTGCTAAATCATTTAATAGGACAGTAGGCATACAGAAATGTTGGTAATAAAATGTAAGCATTATATATTGTATTACAAATAAAAATACTAATGTTGCAAACAAGACGTAAGGACCAGAGCCTTTATCACTTGGAGGAAAAATCTCACAAACAAAATGAAAAGTTCTTTTCCCAAATTAAAGCTTGAGATATAAATGATGGTGTACTCCAATCCCAGGCGAAAATATTCAAGATAAAAAGTTTTTAAGCTTAATTAAATAGGAAACAACTACAATTGGACACAACAACAACCTAACATTTTATTTATTCTGAAAAAATACACCTTAATTTGCAAAGGCTCATTTTTTTAATATAATTTATTTTATTATCATTAATTTAGTTACATGTGCAATATTATGGTTATTAAACTACCCCTTCATCAGGTCCCGCCCACCAACCCCATTACAGTCACTGTCCATCAGCGTAGTGAGATGCTATAGAATCACTACTTGTCTTCTCTGAGTTGTACTGCCCTCCCCGTGCCCCCCCAACATTACATCTGCTAATCGTAATGCCCCTTTTTCCCTCTTATCCCTCCCTTCCCGCCCATTTTCCCCAGTCCCTTTCCCTTTGGTAACTATTAGTCCGTTCTTGGGTTCTGTTAGTCTGCTGCTGTTTTGTTCCTTCAGTTTTTTTCTTTGTTCTTATACTCCACATATGAGTGAAATCATTTGATACTTGTCTTTTTCGGCTTGGCTTATTTCACTGAGCATAATACCCTCTAGCTCCATCCATGTTGTTGCAAATGGTAGGATTTGTTTTCTTCTTATGGCTGAATAATATTCCATTGTGTATATGAACCACATCTTCTTTATCCATTCATCTACTGATGGACACTTAGGTTGCTTCCATTTCTTGGCTATTGGAAATAGTGCTGCAATAAACATAGGGGTGCATCTGTCCTTTTCAAATTGGGCTGCTGCATTCTTAGGGTAAATTCCTAGGAGTGGAATTCCTGGGTCAAATGGTATTTCTATTTTGAGTTTTTTGAGGACCTCCATACTGCTTTCCACAATGGTTGAACTAATTTGCATTCCCACCAGCAGTGTAGGAGGGTTCCCTTTTCTCCACATCCTCGCCAACATTTGTTGTTGTTTGTGTTTTGGATGTTGGCCATCCTCACTGGTGTGAGGTGATATCTCATTGTGGTTTTAATCTGCATTTCTCTGATGATTAGCGATGTGGAGCATCTTTTCATGTGCCTGTTGGCCATCTGAATTTCTTCTTTGGAGAAGTGTCTATTCATGTCCTCTGCCCATTTCTTAATTGGATTATTTGCTTTCTGTTTGTTAAGGTGCATGAGTTCTTTATATATTTTGGATGTCAACCCTTTATCAGATACGTTTTTTATGAATATATTCTCCCATACTGTAGGATGTCTTTTTGTTCTACTAATGGTGTCCTTTGCTGTACAGAAGCTTTTCAGCTTGATATAGTCCCACTTGTTCATTTTTGCTTTTGTTTCCCTTGCCCGGGAGATATGTTCATGAAGAAGTCGTTCATGTTTATGTCCAAGAGATTTTTGCCTATGTTTTTTTCTAAGAGTTTTATGGTTTCATGACTTACATTCAGTCTTTGATCCACCTTGAGTTTACCTTTGTGTATGGGGCTAGACAGTAGTCCAGTTTCATTCTCTTACATGTAGCTGTCCAGTTTTTCCAACACCAGCTGCTGAAGAGGCTGTCATCTCCCCATTGTATATCCAAGGCACTTTTATCAAATACTAATTGACTGTATATGTTTGGGTTAATGTTTGGATTTTCCATTCTGTTCCACTGGTCTGTGGGTCTGTTTTTGTGCCAATACCAAATTGTCTTGATTACTGTGGCTTTGTAGTAGAGCTTGAAGTCAGGAGTGTAATTCCCCCTGTTTTATTCCTCCTTCTCAGGATTGCTTTGGCTATTCGGGGTCTTTTGTGGTTCCATATGAATTTTAGAATTATTTGTTCCAGTTCATTGAAGAAAGCTGTTGGTAGTTTGATAGGGATTGCGTTGAATCTGTAGATTGCTTTAGGTAGTATAGCCATTTTGACAATATTTATTCTTCCTAGCCAAGAGCATGGGATGCATTTCCATTTGTTAGTGTCCTCTTTAATTTCTCTTAGGAGTGTCTTGTAGTTTTCAGAGTACAGGTCTTTCACTTCCTTCGTTAGGTTTATTCCTAGGTATTTTATTCTTTTTGATGCAATTGTGAATGGAATTGTTTTTCTGATTTCTCTTTCTGTTAGTTCATCATTAGTGTATAGGAAAGCAACAGATTTCTGTGTGTTAATTTTGTATCCTGCAACTTTGCTAAATTCAGATATTAGTTCTCGTAGTTTTGGAGTGGAGTCTTTAGGGTTTTTTATGTACAATATCATATCATCTGCAAATAGTGACAATTTGACTTCTTCTTTACCAATCTGGATGCCTTGTATGTCTTTGTTTTGTCTGATTGCTGTGGCTAGGACCTCCAGTACTATGTTGAATAACAGTGGAGAGAGTGGGCATCCCTGTCTTGTTCCCGATCTTAGATGAAAAGCTTTCAGCTTCTCGCCGTTAAGTATGATGTTAGCTGTGGGTTTGTCATATATGGCCTTTATGATGTTGAGGTACTTGCCGTCTATACCCATTTTGTTGAGAGTTTTAATCCGGAATGGATGCTGAATTTTGTCAAATGCTTTTTCAGCATCTATGGAGATGATCATGTGGTTTTTGTTCTTCTTTTTGTTGATGTGGTGAATGATGTTGATGGATTTTCGAATGTTGTACCATCCTTGCATCCCTGGGATGAATCCCACTTGATCATGGTGTATGATCCTCTTGATGTATTTTTGAATTCGGTTTGCTAATATTTTGTTGAGTATTTTTGCATCTACGTTCATCAGGGATATTGGTCTGTAATTTTCTTTTTTGGTGAGGTCTTTGCCCGGTTTTGGTATTAGAGTGATGCTGGCTTCATAGAATGAGTTTGGAAGTATTCCCTCCTCTTCTATTTTTTGGAAAACTTTAAGGAGAATCGGTGTTATTTCTTCTCTATATGTCTGGTAGAATTCAGAGGTGAATCCATCAGGCCCAGGGGTTTTGTTCTTGGGTAGTTTTTTGATTACCAATTCGATTTCGTCGCTGGTGATTGGTCTGTTTAGTTTTTCTGTTTCTTGCTTGGTCAGTTTTGGAAGGTTGTATTTTTCTAAGAAGTTGTCCATTTCTTCTATGTTTTCCAGCTTGTTAGCATATAGATTCTCATAATATTCTCTTATGATTCTTTGTATTTCTGTGGGGTCCGTCGTGATTTTTCCTTTCTCATTTCTGATTGTGTTTATGTGTGTAGATTCTCTTTTTCTCTTAATGAGTCTGGCTAGGGGTTTATCTATTTTGTTTATTTTTTCAAAGAACCAGCTCTTGGTTTTATTGATTTTTTCTATTGTTTTATTCTTCTCAATTTTATTTATTTCTTCTCTGATCTTTATTATGTCCCTCCTTCTGGTGACTTTGGGCCTCATTTGTTCTTCTTTTTCCAATTTCAGTAATTGTGTCTTTAGACTATTCATTTGGGAATGTTCTTCTTTCTTTAAATAGGCCTGGATTGCAATATACTTTCCTCTTAGAACTGCCTTTGCTGCGTCCCACAGAAGTTGTGGCTTTGTGTTGTTGTTGTCATTAGTCTCCATATAGTCTTTGATTTCTGTTTTGATTTGTTCGTTAACCCATTGATTAATTAGGAGAGTGTTGTTAAGTCTCCATGTATTTGTGAGCCTTTTTGATTTCTTTCTCAAATTTATTTCTAGTTTTATACCTTGGTGATCTGAGAAGTTGGTTGGTAGGATTTCAATATTTTTGAAATTACTGAGGTTCTTTTTGTGGCCTAGTATGTGGTCTATTCTGGAAAATGTTCCATGTGCACTTGAGAAGAATGTGTATCCTGTTGCTTTTGGGTGTAGAGTTCTGTAGATGTCTGTTAGGTCCATCTGTTCTAGTGTGTTGTTCAGTGCCTCTGTGTCTTTACTTATTTTCTGTCTGGTTGATATGTCCTCTGGAGTGAGTGGTGTGTTGAAGTCTCCTAAGATGAATGCATTGCTGTCTATATCCTCCTTTACTTCTGTTAGTATTTGTCTCACATATGCTGGCACTCCTGTGTTGTGTGCATATATATTTATAATGGTTATATCTTCTTGTTGGACTGACCCCTTTATCATTATGTAATGTCCTTCTTTATCTCTTGCTACTTTCTTCGTTTTGAAGTCTATTTTGTCTGATACAAGTACTGCAACACCTGCTTTTTTCTCTTTGTTGTTTGCATGAAATATCTTTTTCCATCCCTTCACTTTTAGTCTGTGTTTAATCTTTGGATTTGAGGAAGCATATAGATGGGTCTTGCTTTTTTATCCATTCTGTTACTCTGTGTCTTTTGATTGGTGCATTCAGTCCATTTACATTTAGGGTGATTATTGATAGGTATGTACTTATTGCCATTGCTGGCTTTAGATTCATGGTTACCAAGGGTTCAAGTGTTGCTTCTTTACTATCTAACAATCTAACTTAACTTTCTTGTTAAGTTATTGTAAACACAGTCTGATGTTTCTTTATTTCTCTCCCTTCTTATTCCTCCTCCTCCATTCTTTCTGTAATAGGTGTTTTATTCTTTGTCTTTAGTTAGTATTTGGATGGTTTGCTTTCTTTGCTATGATTTTATTTTATCTGGTGACATCTTTTTAACCTTAGGTGTGTCTCCATCTAGAGCAGTCCATTTAAGATATCTTGTAGTGGTGGTTTATGAGAGGCAAACTCTCTCAACTTTCGTTTGTCTGGAAATTGTTTAATCCCTCCATCGTATTTAAATGATAATCGTGCTGGATACAATATTCTTGGTTCGAGGCCTTTCTGTTTCATAACGTTAAATATATCATGCCATTCTCTTCTGGCCTGTAAGGTTTCTGTTGAGAAGTCTGATGATAGTCTGATGGGTTTTCCTTTGTAGGTGATCTTTTTTCTCTCTCTAGCTGCCTTTAATACCCTGTCTTTATCTTTGATCTTTGCCATCTTAATTATTATGTGTCTTGGTGTTGTCTTCCTTGGGTCCCTTGTGTTGGGAGATCTCTGAGCTTCGGTGGACTGCGAGACTACTTCCTTCCCCAGCGAGGGAAAGTTTTCAGCAATTATTTCTTCAAAGACACTTTCTATCCCTTTTTCTCTCTCTTCTTCCTCTGGTACTCCTATAATGCGAATATTGTTCCGTTTGGATTGGTCACACAGTTCTCTTAATATTCTTTCATTCCTAGAAATCCTTTTATCTCTCTTTGCCTCAGCTGCTCTGTACTTCTGTTCTCTGTTTTCTATTCCATTAACAGTCTCTTGCATCTCATCCATTCTGCTGTTTAAGCCCGTCAATCGCTTGTCTGATTTCTGCATTGTCTTTCCTCAGTTCCCTCACTTCCTCCCTCAGCTCTTGCACATTTCTCCGTAGGTCCATCAGCATGGTTATGACTTTTATTCTGAAATCTTTTTCAGGAAGACTGTGCATTTCCATCCCTTCAGACTCCCTCTCTGGGATTGTCTGGTTGATTTTGGTCTGAACCATATTCCTCTGTCTTTTCATGGCTATAGAATTGGTCGCTGATAGTTGCCACGTATGTCACCTGGGCTCTTTAAGACCGCCTCTTGGGGTGCCGAGTGCTCTCGGGTGTAGCTGCACGCTGTGCGCTTTCCTGTGTATTCTCTTCTCTCTTTTAGGAATAGATGTATTTGCTGTGTTTTCGTAGATAAATATAGCGTTGGGAGGAGATTTCTGTCGCCCTGCTCACACCGCCATCTTCCCGGAAGTCCTCCAAAGGCTCATTTATACCATAGCTTTTAAACTTTCATCTCGTAGGACACTGTGGATTCTAGGGAAGAACAGTGTGGGATGGCACATATAGGTGGGACTTAGAATCTGTTTACCAGGATGAAGACCAATGGGAACGCGCTTGGACTGTTTTGAGTTTGTCAATGTGTACACGCACCTCAGAAACTTTGCTCCTTCAGGTCAAGAATGTGGAATCTTTTTTCCATGTTGAGCTCAACTGCTTTATAAATAAATAAATATATATTTTTGTAAAAAACCAATACATTTTCAGTTGATACTCTCAGCAGTATATCTTATAGGATACTGAAACTGAATAAACTGATCAAGTCCAGAAAAGGTGAAACCATGACTCACACTGAGGATTTAGTTATTTATGAAGTAGACACACTCTTATTCAGACAAGTAAACATTTTGTGCCATTGATATTTACAATTCTCAAAACCATCCTTATTATCAAATTGTGCCCCTCTAAGACAACCAATAGGAGGACAGGTTTTAAATAATATTGAGGGACAGCACAAAGGCTTTTAGCCACACACAGGCCTTCCCAAGGTCAAACAGCCAGAGAGGACTCTCAGCAATAGAATTTTCCATCCAGTTTACAGCATGACACTTGGGGGCTTTTAACATCAAAGCATTACCCAGTTGCAGAAAATAACTGCTCCAATAACAAAAAATGAGGTCAGAAAGATCACCAGATTTATTGCCAAAGTGGAAAAAGAGGCACGATTTCCAAAGACGCTTTAATTAAAGAAAAAGAAGGTAATTCCTTGAAATCCCAGCAGTGGAGAGAAACCCACCAATAAGCACGACTTTTCCCTGCCCACATTTTAGCCCTTATTAGATGCCAAACTGCTTTAGAAATCGTATCTCTTGCAGCCTTGGGGTTGGTAATCCACCCAATTAATGAAAGCCTGTTCAGCAGAGCATTCTTTATTACCTCTTAATCTTTTTTATTTCATTTTACCCCCTCCCTCTGAACAGAACATGTTTCAGCGTCAGTCCCGGGTCTCTTTTCTCCTTAGGGACTCAGTATAAGCCTGGATGGTGGCAGTCAGGTTTATTGGCTGTGAGGCCAAGGATAAAAGCAGAAGTTTGGGGGAAGTGATGTAGAACTTGAAAAACACGAGTGGACCTGACAGCTCCTACCCTCAGTCCCAGATGGCGCCCTGAAGGTTTCTTATCTGACACAAGAGATCGATTCGAAGGCAGGGACACAGGCACAGTATCACTCAGACTGCTACACCACTATCTGTCCATCCAACAAAAATGTGCTGAACTCCCACGACGAGCCTGGCTCGAGGGAGCACGACTGAAGGAGTTGCTGCTCTCGCAACACTGCCTTTTCCTAGCTCTCCCTCCCTTTCCACCTGTCTTACCAGGTCAAGTTTGCCACTGAACAACATTGGGATTAATGTGTGCATCCATTCACTGGATTTAGACCTAAACTTATTAGCCATTCCATTTAAGCCATCATCAGTAATTGGCCTCACTGTAAATTTAATACACAGGTTTAATCTCAGGGTAAAGACGTGGATGCCCTTCCTCAGAAAGGGAACCTACTGGAAGCCATTAACACTTGTGGCATGTTTTTCTTCCTGGGCTCCAATAGACTTAGGATTATGAATAGCTTCACTTCCAACAAGTCGTGGGAGTTCAGAGAGAAGATTCCAGGAGGCCTGGGCCCAGACTACTTGGATAGGACATTGGGAAAATGACTAAATTACTGCCTCCATTCTGTTCATTAAGGGCGTAAGAATACATATGATCAAACATTGAAAAATATGAGCGAGGCTGAAAAAAGCTGGGGGTGAGTGTGAGGAGCCAGGATGCACCTGAGTTGAAGCCACAGCTTCAGCATGAAATACTTTCCTGATAAATAGACATTTTTAAACCTCTTTAATGTTTTTAAACCTTTTTTTTTTCAGTTTCCTCTTTTGGAAAATTAGAGATAATAATTGTATAAACATCCTAGATGATTATAAAGATCAAATGGAGTAAGGCACATGAAGCATTAGTGCCCAATAAAGTTTAAAAACAAAACAAAAACACTTTCCACCTATAAACTTTCCTTTAGAAGAAATAAGGTCATATGTCATCTATTCTAACCTTCTTCACAAAGATATTGTAAAGATCAGTAGAATAGAAATGAGGAAAAGTACTTTGAATTCCTAAAAGGAAATATAATAATATAGTTGTACAATGTTACCAGTACTATAGTGTCAGATTTCTTAGTTGTGCGTCCGGATGGATGCTGGGGTCTGGCCACTGGTTTCATTTTCCCAGCTCACTGGCTCAGAAGCCCTGAGCTCACCTGACGGACGGGTAAGTACTATAGGAGAAGGGGGAGTGCGCCGGGAAGGGGGGACAGCCACGGCAGACACCAACACGACTCCCAAGCTACAGGCGCTACAAGGATTCTCAAATTCTGTGCTTCTGCCTTATCTATAAACTAAAATCCTATTTTTCTTTGTGTTGTTTCGGTTGACAAAGCAGCTAAAATCCTAAAAATACCCTTCAACCTTGGGCCACATCACACAGAATAACTGTGTGATACACTGAACTGAGCTCCAAACATGGAGATTGAAACCACGATAGGAGAGGCGGCTGTAAGGGCTGCACTAAAATCCTCTAACAGTCTTTGGAAAGAAACCAAGAAGGAAGAGAAGAAAACTTTCCGTGTCTGTCTAGACTTCATCTCTTCAGAATTAAATCTCATCTCCCAGGGTGATTGCCAGAAGGTGATAATTAGGATTAGCTACAAGGTGGCTATCTGCCAACCCTACCTCACAATCAGCCTTCGCGGGCTTCCATCTATCTCATGCCACCAGCACTGTTTTCAGCACTGAAAATAATGAGACAACAGTCTGAGAAACTAGCTAGCAGACCATATTAAATCCAGCTGTTCTTTCACAAGGATCAATCACAAACTTCGAGTGATCATTGGTGAGAAAGTGATTTCTAAACTGTCCTCAGAAAATTAGTATCTATAGCTAATCATTAATGACACTTCAGTAGGTACTGGTATTTGGAAGGAAAAGTTAAAAGAAAAAATTTAAGTCTCCCTATCTACAACTATGGGAAAGCCATTCTTGCTATAACAAAGAGCATCTAGTGAAATATTATCAAGTAATTAATGGTTTTGAAAGTATTTTTCAGTAGATCTCTTTGATCTAATATGGGTTAGTCCAGTAGTTCCCAAAATGTGATAGCCATACCATTAGCAGTAACCAAAAATATTTATGTAGTACGTGAATGAAATTTTATAAAATAGTTAAGTATTAATTTTAGTATTTTAGAAAGAAACAAAATTCTACATCAAGCCCATGATTTCAGAAGTATTATTTATTAGGATAAGGCCACATTAAAGGATAAGTTGACTCAAAATAATATTAAGTAAATAATAGAACAGGTGCTCAGAGATATGGCAAAAACATAGGGAGGCGACATGGGAATGGCTCAGGCCGAGAAGCACTGCTCTTTACTGGGCTCCTAGCCCTTCAGCCAAGCGTTCCTATGATTACTAAAAGACAGGGTTCTCTCAACCTACTTCAGTTGGGCTAACAGAATGGCTGCATTCATCCTTTCTGTTCATTATGATAAGCTGACTATGAGCTTCGCATTGCATGAGCTGTTTTAGAAGGACACATGAGAACAGGGGTGCCCTTGATTCTTATAATCATGCTCAGGTAGAAGACAAAATGATGAGTGAACAGTGAGGCATTTTTACAGCAGTAAGTTAACATAAGGGTTCAAAACTTTCCCTTTTATAGAGAATATGGGGACAGGACTTTCCAGTCCAGAATGCTAACAACAACAAAAAAAGCCTAAGTGTGGACACCCCTGTAATAAAAAAAAAAAAAGAATGCTCCTAACAAAATATATACTGCCCCCTAAGACTGAGCAATGTATTCTATTACTCTGTGAATGTCCTAAGTATCTCCATAATAGGTGCTTAAACAATACATGTTTGAATAAATAACTATCCATATATAACTTTATGAATATGAAAAAATAACATCATCTACGAAACTTCACATTTAGGTGCAAGGGAATTGTAGCTGTAGGAATGACACCTACCTTGGGCACAGTCTTCACATGGAACAGTATATTTTGGAAGGAGTGTCCATCACTGGCCTGCAAGACCACCACATCAGACGTGCTATCCGAGCCATCATGCGCGTAGTGGAGAAGGCCCCTGGAGAGCTCATCCAGCTGGAACTGATAGATAGGGGTTGCGGGGGACTGAAGTGTTTGGAGCAACTGGCCATGAAGGGGCGGACTGAGCACTTCAATGACTACATCCTGTGGGTTGTCGTCATCTCGGATGTCAAGCAGCTGGGTGGTGATGGTGCCCCTCTCTCCTCGGCTAACACGGAGGCCCTCATTTCTCAGCACATAGGGGGCCTGTGGAGTTGAAGGGAAGCAGAAGAGTCATTTTGCAGGAAAAGAGGACAACCCAATGGACCAGATGTGGTCGCATACAACCTGATCCATACTTCTATGCTTTTTAAGGAATTCTAGATGCTCCAGCAGAGTGTCAAATTATTGGGTCATGCCAGTACTTGTCCAGAGGTGTGGTCAATCCTAGTAACTGCAGCAAAGGAGTTACTTCACACCCCTGATTCTGAAGTTCCTTGAGCTACTTCAAGACCATAGCAATCCCCAGAAGCAACTGAGGTGAGCTGTTTGCTTCTAAGCCTCTTGAAGTCTCTGCTACCTTGATTTACACTACATCCCCTGCATTGTAACTGGCATTAGCTCAGTGCCAGGGAACCTGATCAGGTATCTGCATCCGAGAGGGGCTCATCAGAAGCAGGGAGCTTTTACACTTGCGTTGGCAGTCGAGCACTTAACTGGCAGGCTAGGCTGCAGCATGCTGACAGAGAAAGAAAGCTACTGCTACGCTCTGAATGCGTGCTGTTTCTGGTCCCTCCCAGCAATTTTCTTCACCTGTTTCATCCATATCTTGAAGGGGCCCACCCCAACTCAGATTATAAAGCCTGATAAGATCATGGTCTGAGTAAGGCCACCACCTGGTTAATTCATCTGGCAAGTTTTAATGTTTTCCTTAGGATTATCAGGTTTCCCCCCACCAACTCGAGTAAGCAGATAAAATTTTCTTTCATACAGATAAAAGTTAATGAACCACAAAAAAAGAAAGTCACCAAAAAACAAAAACAAAAAAATCAAGGCCAGAAGCCAAAGGAAACATTATCTTATATTTTTGTATCTTTTGAAGTTGAACCATCTAGGATTTTCTCAGCATATTGCTTTGTTGAACCCAGATTTCTTTTATAACTACCCCTCTTGGCCCCCTGGAAATTTCAATATCTGTGAATGTAATCTCTAACTAATGCATCATTATAATAATCACAGAGTAGGAAACCATATCATAGCCACTCCTCAGAATTCCCCAGTGAGAATTCAAAAGCTGTGATTCTATACCTGGGAATGAACGGCCCTTTGGATTCTGAAAGAGGAGAGGCCAAAGGTGATGTTAAATCCATATGTTAAAAAAATCAAATTAATTTACATGGGAAAAATCTCAGGGAGGCTCATGAAATATCACAGAAATGCGAAGAAACAAAAATAAGTTAAATTCATTTCTAAAATTCTGTTTTTAAAAAGTTACAAAGATAAAAGTTCGTCATTATAATAAATGAAATAAAAATGTGTCCTCAATGCCTATCACTTGATTTGGAGAAAACAAACAAAAATCATGGAACCATGGGAACTCACCAACTCATACAAGGAAGTCACTTGCCAATACATGCCCTAAGTCTTTTATTCAGCTACTTGGTGTAACCATGTTAACAGACAAAAAGAACAGAACAAAATTTCTGAACTTAAGTACTGAAAACACCTAAGCCAATGAGTTCTGAGACTTGATGTAGCCTCTGGTCCGTATTTACAGAGATCATATGTTTTAGCTTTAATTAAAACAAAATTCATATTCTTAGCCCAACCCTGAGGTCAAATTAACTTGGGACCAATTTCTAATCATTCCTCAACCTTAGTCATCCCTGAAGTGAGAATTCCATCAAGACCTGAGCTGGGCTGGGAATACTATCTGGCAGCCACTTCTGGTTCAGGTTTCCACAGTCCATGGTCTTTACATTCGGGGACCAAAAATATTAAAATATCAGTTTAAAAACAATGATCTCATGTCCTTCTTTGACTCATGATGGACACTCCTGAGATCTGGATATTTAGGTAGTCTTGCTTCTCCATGCTGATATCCTACTCTCTTGCCATTCACAACCTCCGAATATGCCTATCTTCCTACTCTGCCCTTTTCAGCTGTTCAATCCCTCAAGCCCGGTTGCTCAGAGCACCTACTACTATATGTGTTCTGGACACATAAGGACAACTTGACCGAGATGAGTGATGCAAGCTGAAGAGCCATCACACTGAGTTTTACAGCACTTCCCACGATTTCCTCCGACTTGGGTTTGGCTAAGGATGGCGGCCCTGCCGCCTCATTTAAGTAGGTCGTCTAACTATGGAGTTCAATGCAGGCTGCCCATATGTTAGATAGGCGGAAGTAGCCAAACATGATTCCATATCCCTGAGACAGAAATATTTAGACAAAACAAACTTGTTTATCTAGGAAGAGGGAAGTCTTAACAACTGGAACAGCTTCAAATTATTCTGCAGGGCCAGTATCAGATCGAGTATGGTAAGTAAGGTGCCATAATATAAAGGCCAAGAGCACAGACTCTGTAGCCAGATTCACTGGGCACAAACCTCGCCTCTCTATTTATCAGCTGTGTCACCACAGACAAGTTACTTAACCTTGCTGTGACTCAGTTTCCTCCTCTGTGCAGTGCGTATAACACTACTTCACAGGCTGGCTGAGGACTAGATGAGAAACACTGGGATGGGCACCACAGATGTGTTAATGACTGTCTCTGTTGTTGTCACTACACACAAGTACTGAAAATCACGCCAGGGGCACTTCACGAGAAACTGAGACAAAATTAATTTAGCTCAATCATTTTTTGCTAAAACTACAAGAAATCTTGATTTGTGCTTGAGAGTCAGCAGGCAAGTGAGATACTAACTGTGAGGCACTTCTATTACCTGTGTTGAAAATGCTTGTATGTTGATCAGCTGTGGCTCCGAGAAGAACTGCTGGTCACTAATTTTCAGGAAAAAGTAACCTTTCCTAAAAGAAGTCCCCAAGAAAGGAATAAGAAAAGAGAATCATTAGTCTTTAGGAAAACAAGAATTAAAAATATTTCCAGGTTAAGCACTTGTAAGAATTTGGATCAAACCACTACAGTAACATTATTCAGACTGTAAATAAAAATTATCAGATAAAGATGAACATAGTGAGATACCAGTAAAATAACTTTTTGTGCATTCTTCTATCTCATTATAGCATAATTATGTGAACCTTTTTCTTCTGTTTTTCTATATTGAATATATAAAAGGTTGAAAAGTCAGTTATGGGCTAAGACAAGTAATATATTGAGGGTTAATGGTTAAATTGGAGAATGAAAGGAATCTTTCACAATCTCTGACTAGTTCTCAATGATTCCCTCTTCCCTGCAAACCCTCTGCCCAATTCATGTGAGTGCCCCCATTAGCAATTTGGCAATATCTGTATCTACCTGCCCTCCCCACCCCGCCAGCCCCAATCATATACACAGGCGTGACATTCAGTGTGAACTGCACTAGGGACAGAAGGCTGACTATTCCCTGGAAATCTGGAACTAGCCTGAGAGTCCCCGTTTGACTATGGGGGAACCACAGCCTACCATGTTGGTGAGAGTGGGAAGCAAGCCTATCTGTAGGAGAAAGGTAAAGGGAACCTTGAGTAAAGAAACACAGAGACAAGGGGAGAATGAAGTGCTGCTTCCCATTCCTGGTCCTAGCTTCTCGGCTTGCCCTGCAAGCCCAGTTACCCTTGATGTGGTTGAGATGTGAGCCATACCTGCAATGTTATTAATAAGCCTCACAATTTTGCTTACTCTAGTTCAAGCTGACTTCCATTACTTGCAACCAAGAAGTCCTAATTAGCAGAAGAATCTAAGGCTCACTCTTTGCTGTGGCTTTTACATCCTGTAAAAGCATGTTGTTCTAGCAGCTCTTAAAGTTACTAGAAGGGAGGGTAGGAGTTGCTCACCTTCAAAGCCAAACAAAGCTCGGAACTCACTGTGGGCTGGTAAGACAAGTGACTAATGAATTATGAGCTTCTGAATACTGGTCAACTATAGGGGCCATATTTTCAAGGTTCTTTGAAATGTATTCTTGGAACTAACTACTGATAAATTGAAGAATGTAGATGGATCTCAAAAACATCATGGCAAAAACCAGAAGCAAAAGATTAAATACTGTATGATTGTATTCCCACAACATTTTAGAAAGAGCAAAACTGTAAGGGTAAAAACCTGATCAGTGGTTGCCAGGGAGTGAGAGGAGCGCAGTGATTGTCAAAAGGAGATTTTGGGGAGGATGGAACTGCTTTATATCTAGATTGTGGTTGTGATTTTAAGAATACAAGACTGTATGCATTTGTTACACTCATAGAACAGCACACATTTAAAAAGGGGAATTTTATGGATTGCAAATTATATCTCAACAAATCTTTTTTTTTAAAGGTATTTTTGTCTTCCCTCCCATTCCATCCTCTCCTTCATTTGCTGCTCCATTTAAATCCTGCCCCTTTCCACTCCCACCTCCAGACTTCAAGAGAATGCAGTTGATGGAAGCAATAGAATGAAGAAAGAAAGGGTGGCTACTCCCAACTGACTGGGGAAAAATGATTTTTGGTGACACTGAGGTTCCAATAACTGTTCAGCATCTCAGCAGGGCCCGCTTATCGTGGCCAGGACTGTATTTACTGGTTGTCTTGTACTCCACAGAGGCATCCCGACCCCCAAGGAATCCAGTCCTAAAGAATCATGGTCAGTGTTTTCATGAGGAAAAACAAAACCACAAACCTGTGTGGCACTTGCCCCTTTTGCTTTTCTAGCATTCCAAGACAGGTAATTTCCCTTTTTCATGAGTTTCTAACTACCTCGTTTTATTATTCTCATTATTTCTTTTGTTCAAATTTTTACATGAGGAAAATCCAACACTAAACTGGGCACCAAGACATAAAAAGGGGACTGAGAGAATCCCCTGTGAAATAGTGGCCATTCTTTGCCCCACTGAGGGCTGCAAAGCTACCTCTGGAAAAAAACAGGTGGTGAGAAATTAAAGAGGCTTGATAGACAAGAGAGTTAACATTGGTTGTCTACAGAGCTTTACATACGTTACACATCTTCCACAAGTATTTCAAGATAAATGATTACAGGTGTGTGTGTGTGATACAAAGCTGCTATACTTGAAGCAGAATGAAGGCAGGGGATGGAGCACACCCTTGAAGAGTGATTCTATGGCATCAGACACCAGAGTGTGAAGCACCATCGCCATGGCAATACTTCTCTACGCAATGACCTTTGGCCCCTCAAGGATGGAAGCATGCCAGTTATTTGTAGTGGCTAAAGGCATGTGCTCTGGAATCAGAGAGCCTGGGACTGGCACCTCAGCTCTGCACCCACAGGCTGTGAGGCCTTGGGCAAGATTACCTATTACTCTCAAGGCCTCAGTTTCTCTATCTGTAGCCTGGCAACATGAATAAACATAATTCACATAAAGTGCTTAACACAATACCTGGGTCATGGTTGGCACTCAGTAAACATTAATTGTTCCTGTTCCTATGAGATGGTCTTCTAAAGTTACTAGATTACCAGCTCTGAACTACAATGGGGACAATTGTAATTCACGATCTACTTTTCTACCCACCAGTCTCCCAAACCTCTCAAGTTTAGTGGTGACAGTAGAAGATACTCACTGTGTACTTATCACTGTCCCATGGGTTTCAATTCTTGGTTTACACATATACTTTACTCTCAATTATCTGCACTAATGAACAGAACAGGGTGAAGGATAATCCAGGAGGCTAATCTTTGGGGTACATCCTCTAATTGCTGCTTAGTAGATTTACTCTGCTAATTATATGGTTATATTTGCTTGGGTTGGTGTTAACACCCAGTTGCATCCCTGAAGTGTATGTCAGCTGGGGTGGAAAATACAGCCAAAACTGTGTGCTGGGAATGAGAGGAAAATTGGCACAGGCCTAAAAATTAACCACACTTAATTCCACAAACTGGATAATAAAAAGCTGACAGCAACTCCTTCTTTCCAACTCTAAAATTCTAGGAACCATACAACACCTTGCAAAGTAGGTACTCCATCTCTAGTCATCCCCACTCCCAATAAATTACCCTAATGTTGAAGAAGCAGCTGTAGCATCTGGGTAGGTAACCGGTTTTGTTTCCGTTGGGCTTAAAAGTTGGGTAATTGTACTAGGAACATTCCTGTCACATCAGAGAATTACCCATAATTATGTGACAACATGAAAATGCCTCTAACAAAAGCACACCCTCTAAGCAATCACAGTGAAATGACACAGGCAGCTGAAAGCATTTGGTATTGTGGAGTATCGATCTTCTCCAGAAGACAAAGGACAGCTACTGAGAAGTGGGAGGGGGCACAGAGCACTGATGGAAGGAGGGAGGAAGAAAACAGCAGAACACTGAGTCACCTGGGTTTTTCTTTGCTGTGCACAAAACGCACTTTTTTCTCATTTACATCTTTCCAGCTAAAACGGCCTGCTTTGTCGAGCTGAACCTCTTTTCCATTCTTTGAGAGCACTAGTTGACCATTGGTGGGAGTGCTCACAACGTGAAACAGGAGCTCTTCAACCCTGCCATCCTGGTCTTGGACATTCAGGAGGGAAAAATCCAGTGGCTTCATTGAACCAATTGCAAGAGTGAGGGAACCATTCACATGAAGACTAGGGGTGTGTATTTTGTCTGAAAAACACATGAATCCGAAGGTCAGACTTAGTACACTCACGAATTAGAGATTTTTTGTTTTAAAGAAATAGGCTTGTGATGTTCATTCAGAGCTACAATGACGAGAATCTAAGCTACTGTACACATAAGCCTCCGAATCCAGTGGTTCTCACCCTGGATGCACATGAGAATAATACAGGATCTCAATGTTAAACCACAAAACTCCTAGGAAAAAATATAGGAGAAAAATCTTTGTGATCTTGAATTAGTCAATACCTTCTTAGGTGACACAAAAAACACAAGTAAAAAGAGAAAAAATAGATAAGTTGGATGTAATTAAAATTAAAAACTTTCACACTTCAAAGTTCACCAGCAAGAAAGTGTAAAGACAACCTGTAGAATGAAAGACAATATGTGCAAATCACATATCTGAAAAGGGACTTGTATCCAAAATATAAAAAGGACTCTTAACAGCTCAGTAAAAGATAAATAACCCAATTCAAAAATAGGCAAAAAATTTGAATAGACATTTCTCTGAACAAGATATACAAAAAGCCAATAAGCATGTGAAAAGGTGCTCAACATTGTTAGTCTTCAGGGACATGCAAATCAAAACCACTATGTGATACCACTTCACACCCAGTAAGAACAATAAAAAGTATTCTTGAGGATGTGGTAAAATTGGAAACCTCATGCATTGTTGGTGGGAATGTAAAATGGTACAGTTGCTTGGGAAAGCAATCTGATGGTTCCTCAAATAATTAAACATAGAGCTACCATATGACCCAGCAATTCTACTCCTAGACATATACCCAAGAGAAATGAAGAAATATATCCACACAAATTTATACACAAATAGTCACAACAATGTTATTCTTAATAGCCAAAAAGTGGAAACAACCCAAATGTTTATCAACTGATGAATGGATAAACAAGTTGTGGTACACCTATACAGTAGAATATTATTCAACCATAAAAAGAAATGATGTACTGACACATGTTCCAACATGGAGGAACCTTGACAATACCATGCCAGGTGAAAGAAACCAGACCTAAAAGGCCACATGCTGTGTGTTTACATTTATTAAATAGGCACTAAAACAGGCACAAATATTAGAATAGGCAAATCCACACAGAAAGAAAGTAGATTAGTAGTTGCCAGGGGCTGGGGCAGGAGACAGTCGGGAGAGACTGTAGTAGTTTTTGGATTTCTTTTTAGGGTGATTAAATGAGAATTAGATTAGCAGTGACAGTTGTACAACTTTGTGAATATACTAAAAACTACTGAATTGTATACTTCAAAGGGTGAATTCTATGGAATGTGAATTGTATCTCAACAATAATAACAATAAAGAATCATATATGGATCTTTTAAAACAGTACTGACACTTGGGTTCCACTATCAGAGACTCTAACTTAGCTGTTTTACAGTGGAACCTCAGAGATTTTACAAACACTTCAGGTAATCCTAAGGGGCTGCCAGATTTGAGAATTACAATCCTATCCTAATACATCAATCACATATGACCATCAGACCAAGGGCAAGAAATGAGGCAGTGTCTGATATGATTTTCTAGAACAGTACCAGTTAATATATAATGAAGCAGGATTATCAGTGGCTTCTATTCAGATTTCACATGAAATATATACACTTGGTTTTAAAATTTTATCATCTCTGTGCACAGTTAACATTTCACAGAGGAAGTAGGATTTCTGGCCATATGGAATCACCCCATCTCCTGCAAGGTGTTTGGCCTGGACTTAATTGGTAGTGCTCCCTTTTACAAGTAGAACAGATAGGACAATTTGGGAATGCCAAGTTTCAGGGGGACTAATTCTACTGTAAGATTACTCTAATGAAAGTGGAATTCATTTTCACAAGCTAACATATATTCTGTTCCAAGAAGAGGAAGCTGACTCTCAAGCACTTGGAGTTTACAGAAGGATCTCAATAAAACAGGCCAAAGATATTTTTCCCCATGGGCAGTTTTAATATCTTTAGAGGTCAGAAATATAGAATCAAGAAATATGATTGAAAAGTGATATTTTAAAAAATGCAGATGTTAAAATATGCCTCATGTAATTGATGAAGGACACTCAAAAGCCAGGGAATACAGATCTATAACTCTCAAGCTTCATTCACCTATAAAACTTTAGGGGTTCAAAATTAAGACTGAATTTAAATTTGATTCTCTTTGTTGTTTAAGAAGTGTCCATTGATGTGTTGGATAAGATCAGCAGCAGTTCGTTAACATGGTACCTCATTTTAAATGACAAACAGTAGCTTGAAATCCATTGCTTTAAATGTGTGGCTCTAATGGCGCAGGCTCATCACACTACCTATTATTTATTTGTAATTTATCTCCAGTGTATCCACAAAGGATGCGCCATTGAACCTTGGCATAATTAGCTCTGCAAGTTACAAACATAAATAAATTATATCTATAAGTATATATATAATTTTCTACAACATGGCTGAGACTTCCAAAGCACATGTTGCTCCAAGGAGGTGAACCTGTACTCTGAAAACTATAAGACAATGACAAAAGAAATTGAAGAAGACACAAATAAGTGGAAATCGATCCAATGCTCCTGGATAGGAAAAATTAATATTGTCAAAATGGCCATCCTGTCCAAAGCAATTTACATATTCAACGCAAACCATATCAAAATACCAATGGCATTTTTCAATGAACTAGATCAAATAATCCTAAAATTCATACAGAACCACAAAAAAAAAAACCAGAATAACCAAAGCAATCTTGAGAAAGAAGAACAATGCTGGGGGTATCCTGCTCACTGACTTCAAGCTATACTACAAAGCTACAGTGATCAAAACAGTATGGTACTAGACCAAGTACAGACCCATAGGTCAACGGAATAGAATAAAGAGCAGATATAAACCCATGTATATATGGTCAATCAATATATGATGGAAGAGCCATGAATATATAATAAGGAAAAGACAATCTCTTCAATAACTGGTCTTGGGAAACCTAGAAGCTACATGTAAGCGAATGAAACTGGATTACTATCTAACACCATACACAAATGTAAATTTGAAATGGATTAAAGACCAAATATAAGACATGAAACCATAAAACTCTTAGAAGAAAACATGAGCAAAAATCTCTTGAGCATAAGCATGAGCAATTTTTTCTGAACACATACATCTTCTCAAGCAAAGGAAACAAAATAAAAAACGAACAGTAGGACTACATCAAACTAAAAAGCTTCTGTATAGCCAAGGACACCATCAACAAAACAAAAAGCAACCTACAGTATGGGAGAATATATTTGTAAATGATTTATCTGACAAGGGGGTTAACACCAAAATATATGAAGAACTCATACACCTCAACACCAAAAAAAACAAATAACCCAATTAAAAAATGAGTGAATACCTGAACATACATTTTTCCAAAGAAGAAATACAGATGGCCAACAGGCACATGAAAAGATGCTCCACATCATGGAAATGCAAATTGAAACCACAATGAGACTATCACCTTACACAGTCAGAATGGCCACTATCCAAAAGATAAGATATAGCAAGTGTTGACAAGGATGTGGAGAAAAGGGAACCCTTCTGCACTGCTGGTGGGAATGTAAAGGGGTGCAGCCATTACGGAAAGCAGTATGGAGGTTCCTCAAAAAACTAAATATAGAAATACCACATGACCCAGTAATCCCATTTCTAGGAATTTATCTAAAGAAACAAAATCTCTGATTTGGAAAGATATATGCACCCTATGTTTACTACTGCATTATTTACAATAGCCAAGATATGGAAGCAACCAAAGTGTCCATCAGTAGATGAATGGATAAAGAAGATGTGGTACATAAACACAATGGAACACTATTCAGCCATAAGAAAGAAACAAACTCTACCATTTGCAACAACATGGATGGAGCTAGAGAGTGTTATGTAAAGTGAAACAAGCCAGGCAAAGACAAATACCATATGATTTCACTTATATGTGGAATCTCAAAACAAAGCGAAATGAACAAATCAGCAGTAACTCACAGATACTGGGAAGTGACTGGTGGTTACCATGGTAGGGGCTGGTGTGGGGGTGGGTAGGTGAGGAGGATAAGGAGGCACAAAACCTCAATCATAATATAAGTTGGTCATGGGGATGAAAGTACAGCATAGAGAATATAGTCAATAGCTCTGTAACATCTTTCTGTGTTGACAGATAGTAACTATACTAGTTGGGGTGAGGACTGAATACTGCATGTAACTGCTGAATCACTGTGTTGTACACTTGAAACCAGTGTAATATTGTATATCAATTATACTTCAATAAAAAGTAAATTAAAAAAGCACAAGTTGCTTTTTTCCCTTCCAAGAACTTAGAATATTTTTTTCCCTTTCAAAGATCTTTCCCAGATTTCTGTGTTCTATAAACAGTCCCTATTCCTCAGCAGCAGCAGAGGTTTGTTTTCTTAGCATAGGACTCCCACATTTTACTTCACACAAACCAATTGTACCTGCAGACTCAGCCTGTGCACAGAGAAACTGCAGGTGAATTCATCAGACCATCAGAGAAGAAGCACTTACCAGCACATGTTTCATTAGAGGAGTGGACAGAGAAGCTGGGAACACAGCTGGAAATGCAAAGGCCGTTCTTCAGAAGGAACCCATGGTCACAGAGGTGACACCGGTCCCAGTGGCTGCACTGCAAGCACGCCTGAGGGCAGGCTATCAAAGAGAGGACACACCGACTAAGGCACACAAAGGCACAGACACCCGGAGGGCCCCCAGTAACAGAGGAATGAAGAGTGAGAACACACCCATGTGACCCCCAACTGCAGCAAGAGAGAACCCCAACACTGCCCTACAGAATTTCACAGGGAGCAGATCCACCCTCGAAGAGAAGCGAGCAGAGAGGGGCACTCTCACCCCACATGCTGTGATCTGAAAATGTTGCACATAACTGGAGTGTTAAAAAAGTAAACTGTATTGACTTGTAAGGGAAGCAGTGTATACTGATTAAGAGCAAAGGTCCTTTCTGAGACCACTTCTCCTCTACCACCTACCAGCTGTCGACCTTGGGAAAATTCCTTCAACAATCTGTGCTGCACTTTTCTCATCTTAAAAACGCGGATACTAATGGCACCTAATGCAAATAATTGCTTGGAGGATTGCACGTGTTATAATGTGAAGTGAGTAGAACAGTGCTTGGCACAACAAAAGGGCTCAACTGCTCCACACTATCAGTGTTACTGTTATTATTATTAATTTTTAAAGAACAAACTATTTAAATGACCGTAGGATTATTTCTTTGGGTCAAGCTAATAATCTTCTATAAATTGAGTGTTCACTGCCTAATTTTTCTGCTTCCTTTGTTGAGATTTTGTGATAGGGAGGCAGCACAGTAGAGTTTAAAAGCCCCTGGATTGGAATTAGAAATTTGGGGTTTAAAACTGATTCTGGGTTGCCCTTGTTAATACTTCCAAGCCTCTTTTTTTTCTGTTCACTTGTAAAACAGGACATAATGTCTGCCATATCTTACCAAGTCATTGTGAATATTAAATGAGATAATGCAGATAGGGAGAATTAGGTGAAATGTAAATGCTTTGCCCACATAATGGCATTATTATTAAATATCAGGTATTCTTTAAAGTGGGGCCCCAAGTTTTGATAGAAATAATGAGAACTGAGGAAACTCTTGTGGATTTTTTAATGGACAAGGAGATTAAGACTTTGGATTTAGCTTTAGTTTAACAATAAAAGTTCAGTGTGTCTTACTAAGCTGTCCCCAGAAAGCCTACTCTTCAAGGATATTATGCCAGTATCAGGGTGACTGGTAATTTAGTCTACAAACTGAAAATTCTGTGCCCATATCTACAGGACTGATCCACTCTTAATGGAAACCTCACCTTAGTTCAATGTAAGTCTTATATTCCATAAAATAATTGACTTTGTTTCCATAAAGACCTTTAGGGACAATATTGATTTGTGCAAGAGAATTCTTGGCCTGCACTTCTAAATTCTATTTAACCAGCAATTGGCAGATGTGCATGGGAAGCTATCAATTACTTAGGCCAAGCTCCCTGGGTTTGCATTCTGCTTCTAATTCAGATTGTTCCTGGTGACCTGAGAATTAGCACATATGATTTACTTGCTGCTTTCATTTTTTCCAAAGAACTCAGCATTGGCTCCAAGTTACCTGTGCATTTGCGACTTGCATGATCTGCAAAGTACCCTTTCCCACACTCCTGGACACACTGAGCTTCCAGGAGGAGAAATGGCTCTTCACAGCGGGTGCACTCATGGGGACCTTGGCACTGGAGACAGTGGCTGTCGCAGCCTGAAAGACAAAAGTCCAGTCCACAGGGATGTGTGTGGCTCCTGGCCTACGTGGTGAGGCAACATTAGATGTCAAGCAGCAATACAACCTGGTGTGCTGGGCAAAGCAGAAGACTAGAAGTCAAGGAGCCAGGCTTCTGGTGTGGCTCCCATACTGACCAGCTAGGTGATTTAGGATTCGAGACTCAACTTCTCTGAGCCTCAGTGCTCTCTCTTATAAAATGGGAGTGGACATAGTACCCTACCTGGCTCCCTGGGTAAAAATCAAAGTAAATAATGAAAAGGTAAGGCAAGCTAGAAATGGGTATTAGCTGTTATCATTATTATTAAATGGTCCTTGGCTCTCTGTACAGCTTCACCAAGGTGTCAGTCTTTCCTGACTCACCCAGTCAGTTACCAGCATATCCTAAGAATATTCCCTGCCTGTGCACTTCGGGTGGGTATTTCAGGGTCTGAAGATTTTGTGGTATTAAATCAAGGCTGAAGGGGGAACTGGAACAAAGAAAAGAGCTGCTGAGATATCAGGTATATGCGAGGTTGTGGGGGCATATACTGGAACAATATGGTCTCTTTCCACGTACTCAAATGACCAGAGCCCACAAACCTCCCCATCTGGAACATTTAAGGAAATCCAAAAGTTTAAGAAATCCAAATGTTTAATGTTCAATGCTTAAGGAAATCCAAATGTACTGGTCAAAACATACTTTACAGGGGTGCAATACACCCACAAGATCCCATACCGACCTCAAACGTTAGCAAATGTTGTACTTGAGCATGGGAGAAGGAAAGGGGATATTCTCATTATAACAAAGAAATGCTCTTAGGAAAGAAACCAGAAATTAGATAAAAAGCCAGAAAAGAAACTTGCCACAAGTCATTTCTCAGTACAGTAAAAATCAGAGGAGGCTGATGCATGGGTGAGCACAGAGCAGGAGCTCCAGCCACTTACTTTTGCAGAAGCCCAGGTCCCTGTAAAACGATGGGGAGCACCGCTCCATGCAGGTGCCGTCCTGGAGAACGTAGCCACCCATGCACTGCAGGCAGTCTGTCCTCAGAGGTCCACTGCATGCGCTGCAACTCCAGTCACACTCTAGAAAGAAAGTCCACATTAGATCACCTTTCTTCCTGTCCACCCTCAGTCCCAGAGACTCATTTATGAAGACACTGACTGCAGCTGCAAGGGGTAAAGTGAGGCTAACATAAGAGATGTCAGATTAAGTGAGCTCTTATGAGGTTTCTGCTTTTAGTAGTCTGAACACCTCCCTGAGGTTTAGTGTTTCCTAATTATGTTAGACATGGCATGTACAAGGGTCCCTCCAAGCTCGTGCAGAGCCTGCTTGTCACTGGGGCTGCTGGGGAGCCAGATCAATTTGATCTCCCACGTGCCCCAGACTTCTTTATTCTTGTGCCACGGTGTCTTCACGCAAAGCCTGCTATAGGGAGTGGCCAATCTGTCTCCACCAACCTAACCTGGACCTCTTCCAGATGCTCCATGGGTAGCAGGATATCAGAGACTCAACTACGAGTTCATCTGCTGCCTCCACTGACACCAGCTGCACGACGCTACCTCTCAAACACTGGGGGTTGACCAACATGACAGCAAGAACCAGAGACGCTAGAAGTTAATGGGACTAAAGGAGCTGTCCAGAAAGGGCTTACTGAAATAACGGAAGACCTCATTTAGAGCAGCAGAGCGGACTCATTTACCTGGCGCTTCACCCACCAAGCACGCACAGGATGCACAGCCCTGGATGGTATGTATCACGTGGGCAGACCCTGTCTTCCAGGAACTTATGTTCTCATGGGTTCCAACCTTGGATGTGCAGCCAAATAATCCAGGGGGATTGTCAGAAATACAGATTATGAGGGTCAACAGGAGAACTATCGAGTCAGTCTCAAGCACTGAGGACAGGAACCCATTGCTTCTGCTACTGTTGTTTTGTTATTATTAGAGTTGTTACTGGGGAAGTCAGAAAACTCCTGTCTGCGAGGCAAAGTTCTAGCTGGTGAGGTTTGCCCTTCGTGCATGGGCGATGGACAAGAGAGCATGGTGAAGCACTCAGGTTTTGAAGCCAGGCAAGTCTATATCCAAGTCCTGGTTTTTTAGCGGCATGTCTTACACAACCTTCCTTAAACCTTTTGAGCCTCAACTCTTTATTTATAAAACAGGGATAAGAATAGTACCTGTTTCGTGAGAGTATTATGAGGAGGAAATGAAATAATGAATGTAAAGAAGTTAATGCAGTGCCTGGCACATAGCAACAGCTTAATAAATGTTTGCTGCTGAACTGTTTTTCTTGGAGAACATATCTCCCCTCAGTACTGCCTCATCGCCACCCTCTCTTCCCCCTAAGAAGTTGGGGAAACATCTCATAAGTCACCTTTCTCTCTTCCCTGATGCAATATTTTTAAGTCCCAAAGAAGCAGGTAAATGTGCAAGACAATACACGTGTTTTCAGAAAGATTTATGAAGTTAATCTCACTCATTTATTTGGCTGAATCAGTCCTGGGGGAGAATGACTAAAACAGAGCCTTGAAAACTGCCAGCACAGTTATGAAATCACTTACAACAGGGAGGATTTGTGATGATCTTGTTTTTCACCACAAACTGACAACCACTGCTTAAAAGGGGAAAAAAAAACAGAAAAGCTTCTGTGGTCTTGAGTACAAGCAGACCACCTACATGGATAACCAAGTAGAATTTCTTGGAATGGAAAGTGCACAATTTTGCAAAGCCTTAATGCATCCCAACTTTACTTGACACATGTTTGACCTCCATATCTGAGCATAGCTTCCCTGGCAGAACTGGTGAGATGGGGAAACATGGAATCGAGGAATAGAGCAGGGAAATGGAATAGGAGGAAGGAAAACCCATTCTTCAACTGTTTTTCTCCTTGCTGAGCACTGCCATTCAAAGAGCAGGAGCCCCAAGAATTCCAACCACTGGAGAACAAGGAAAAAGCATTCGGTTTTTGACATTACCTCCTTACAAATTCCTTGAGGACAGGGATTGTGTCTTCATTCATTTAAGTACATTGAACAGAGATGAACAGATCAGAAACAACTCCGCATTAAGCTTAGAGTCTAGCAATCTAGAGTTGTACTTCCAAGTGCTTACAGGGCCTGGGAAGGTAGTACAAATTTTTGAAATAAGACTAGTGTGGTAGAACAGGGAATGATGAGGACTGTGGTGACCTGAAGAGATCATACTTCAGCCAATGAAAATAACAGCTACTCATCTCCAACCTACTGCTGCACTGTGGAAATGTACATCCCATATTGCTGGACCTCCTGACTTTTTCAAAAGAAACATAATCTCAATTTTTGTATGTGAGGTCATCTGATTTTTAAAAGGCAAATAATTAAAATATGTAAAACATTGGAATATTAGGTAGGCCAAAAAAAATGCATATTGGACCAAATACAACCTGAGGGTTTCCAGTTTGCTACCTCTGGTCTAGTCACCAGCACCTGGCACAATGTCTGACATATAGGAGGTGCTCAAAGATATTTGCTTAGTAAACAAATCAGTGGCTTAATGAATAAATGCATGCATAATGCCTTCTTGACTTTCAGAGAAAGTCAAAACATATGATGACAGTATTTTCCCACTGGGGGGATTGGATATCTATAGGAAAGGGGCATCACTGAGTAAAAGAATTGCTGTACAATTCTGGAAGAGCTTTACCTTTGCAAGTCTTGGTGGAGAAGTCAAGATAGTGCTGTGGGGCACAGCTCTCATACTGACATTCCCCAAAGAGCAGGACCTTGTTTGGATCTCGGCAGGAGGTACAGCTGGCCAGCGAATCACAGCTGCCACAGTGGGCATTGCATGCTGAGCAGAGAGGAGAAGAAAATGACCAGATGATTACAACTGCAAAAACTGCAGCACTGATCAAGCCTAGACAGATGCTGCAAAGGAACAAAGGCTTGCTCCAACCTGTTTTTAATTTTGGCTCTTAACCCTCCCCTGTGATCAACAGAAACAGAAAATGTTGATCTTATTTTCCAAAATAAAAATGGGTAGTTTTATTTTCCAGAGAAGAGAAATTATAAACCCAAGAATGGAAAACCTATATCTAAGTTGCCTGTGATTTAGCAACAGAATTTATATTTACTCCAGGATCTCTGGAATAATAGTGCAGAATTTTATTTAAACCTTACTTCTTAAGAATCAATTCCGCTATAGTTCATGATGTAGATTCAGACTTTTGTGTGATATTGAGATTAAAATGAGGCATCAGCTTTATTGTGGAGCTCAGGAAATCCCACATTTTAAAGGACTTAAAGGTGACCTGGCTTATTGATTTGCCCAGTTGTAATTCTTAGCAGTCACTTAATTTAGACATTCAGGAATGGTCCCCAAATCTGCTCACGCTTCCATTTTCCTTACCTTAACAACTGGCATTTCTCCATCTACTCACTTATTCATGCTAGAAACCTTGGGGTCTATCTGTTTGATACCTCCTGTTCTCTCACACCTAATCCAATCACTCATTGGATCCTATTTATACATAATTCTCTTCTCTGTGATTCTCAGAACTTGCTGCTTTTCTCCATATCCGCAAATGCCAACACACCCACTCCATCTCCATCTCCATCTCCTACTGGATTACCATCACAGTCTCCTAACTAGTTTCCTGATATTCAGTTTGACCTCCTTGCATTCTATTTTCCATGTATTCACAAGAGAGATTTTTAAAATTCATCCTGCTCAGGTTTCAGAGAATGATGTTCATTTACAAACTCATCTTTCTTCGATACTGGAAAATTTCCAGCCTTCATTTCTGCAAGTATTGATCCTCCTCATTCCCTCCATTCTTTCCACAAGAAATCTTAATACACATATTTGAATTCTCTCAATATAACCTCCAAGTCCCTTATCTTTAACTCTTCCTCATCTTCAGTCTCTTCTTTAAGAAGGCCTTCCCTGACTCTCCTGTCTAGAACAGATCTCTCAGCTACTGCTCACATGCTACCCTAGACATTTCATTCATCCTATTCATAACAATTTTTGTTTAAGCAATTATTTAACATCTTTAAATTGTAAGTTTCATGAAAGCAAAGACCAGGTTCATTTTGTTCCTTGAAGTAGTCCCCCGCACCTATCATATTGCAGGTGTTCAATAAACACTTGCCAATAAATGAAAGAAGCCAGATACTGTAACTATATAATAATCAAGCTCTAGCATCCCTGACTCATTCTGAAGTCTTCTCTGTGTCAGAGGAAAAATCTAGACAGTGATCATGGGAGTCTTAGACCTACAGAGTATCAAAGCGTGTAGCATAGTGCAGGAAAATTACCTCCCTGAAAATAAAAAGAAAGTCCTTGTTTCACCTACAAGAAATACCATTGGTATAAAATATTCATTAGGATGTGTACATTGGTAATTAAAGGTCCAAGGAAAATCTAGACTGGACTTTCAAACACTTTGAAAATAATTAGAAAAGACTTTTAAATTTTGGAAACTTATATGAGACTATTTAACCCCTTTTTTTGGTGAGGATTTCTACCCATGGTGTACCTTAACTTGAGCAAAGGATTTGACAAACATCCCCAAAATAAACTTGTGAATACAAAAATGTAGTGGGGTCATAGTTGTAGGTAGATTTGACGATGGCTGAAATACATAATCAAAAAGCTACCAGTAACTATTTGTAATTGGTAAAAGAAGTGCCTTTGTAGAGTATTATGATGAAGTCTTCATTTTTTACTTGATTGACATTGTTATTAATGACTTTAATGAAAACAAAGAAATCATGTGAATGATATTTAAATATGTCACATACACTTACACAGGGTACACACATAATTGTGTGTACCAGCTCAAAGAACAACTCAAACTTATATTAACCCGTTGAAGCAATAAACTTAAAGTAATCAGATGCAATAACCAAAACCATAAGTAAAGTCCTAAATTTATATACCCAATTGCACAAGCAGAGAATACAGACCTGTTTAGACAGCAATTCCTATGAAAAATGATCTAAGCATTTTAGTTGATTAAAAACTTACTGAAAGTGTGATGTGGTTACTAATGAAACTATGATAATCTTAAATGGAAGAGCCTTCATATAACTGAATGTCAGCTGGACCCACCTTCTTGACCTGGGAGCTACAAAATGCCACTTCCTTGGCCTGAGGTGACAGGTCAATGCCATTCTGGCTGCTAAGAGTTTCTTAGCATTTACTTCCTCACGCTTCTGCCTGCCTCCATGCTCCTGACTCCTTCTCTGCAGGCTTCCATTCCCCACTGGTACTGCGAAGCATAATTCAGTCCCTTCAGTAACTTCCAAAAGAAATGGATTGGTGCCGAGCATTTTGAAATGTTAGAAGACTAGATAGAAGACTTGAAGGGACGCAGCAGTGCCCCCCTGAGAAGCAGGAGGCTTCCACCATTTCTATCTGGACTCTCATTCCTCTCTTACAGAACCCCTCTCCCCTCCCAAGGCAATGGTCTCACTCAGAGCAGTTCTGCGCATCCCACGCCCCATGGGTACTCAGCCTCCATCTCCAAAGGAATGCCAGTAAGGAGCATTTTCCCGATTTTATGATATTCGTATCACACAGGGTTTGTCCTACTGCAGTTGTATTGGTGGGCCCACATCTGGCGTGCCAGGTGCAGTCCTCTGAGATTGCTGACCCTGGGGAAAGTGCTGAGAGCATGGTGAAGCAGGTGGCAGGTGGCCCAGAAACCAGTGAGGGAAGCAGGGATGTACTTCAACCATTGCTCATGGGCGGGGAAGGGACCTCATGGCCTATGAAGTCCACTCTCCCTCTGAAACAGGCAGCTCTGAGAGAGGGTCACCCATTTCTGCTTAAATACTCCACTGGCTCCACTTGTGTTTGAAGCAGAGAAGTCCAAGTAGGAAATGAGAGTTAAATGATCATTTCAAACTTTTGAAGGTAATCATGTGAATGAGGGAAGAGACATATTCCATGTTGCTCCACAGGGAAGTTCTAGGGCCGATGAGAAAGACCTAACAACTAATCAATGACCACCCCCAGCAATGAACCTGGCCTCCCTCCCCTGCAGAGGCGTGTGGGGGCATGAGGAAGAACCCTCCGCATTGGTACAAGGTTGGCTAGGAAGGCTGGCATTCGCTTCCTGGGCTCCAGGGACTATGGTTTCAAGTGCTGAGAACCTCATTTATCATTTCTTTTTTATAGTTCCCACATCAGCTGGTCATCCTTAAATTTTAGAGCTTAGTACATAATTTCTAAAGGCTTCTGTAACTAGAATCTGGACAGCTCTTTAACTTTAACATTCTTCTATAATATGGTTAATGCCTCACCTCAATACTGATTTTATTTTCTTAAGAACCCTTTACTGCACAATGTCTAAAACTGTCAGGCCTATAATCATCCATGATCATGACCATTAGAAAGGGACATTGTTGATTATTTTTACATATGAGAAACTCCAATATCCCAATTTAGAGGCATGCTTTATTCAATCTTTAAAAAAATGAAACTTAGACTTCAGCAAAGGACTAAAGCTAGGAGATTCTTAAATTAACTAAAATGGTCTGTGAAATCCTATTTGCATGGTAGCATCACAAATGCATTTGTGCAGAGATCAACCTGCACCGCGGCAAAGCTTCCCAGAGGAGAAATATTTCAATGCAATGTTTTTTGTCATCTACACTCCATATAAGGGATTTTATTTTTTCTTTTGAACTTTTACTTCTGTGATACCACTGCTGTGAAGAACCTCATAAATCTGTCACTATTTCCCCACCAACAGTCTCTTGCTCTTGAACTGAGCACGCAAGTATTTCATTTGTGTCTCTCGTGTTACAGCATCTACAGATTCTAGCAGACAGTTGATATATATCAAGCAAAGTTTTTGTTACAAAAGTAAAGAAGCCTTTTCATTGGTTCAAAAGGATTTTTTTATCCCTAGTTTTTCAACAGGTGATGCAAAATGGTGAGTTTCATATCATGTCATTTCAAATGCAAATCCTTGCAAGCATCTCAATAAACTAACAGAAATTACCTAACAGTAATAAACTAACTCTATGAACTATAAATATCTTTAACTGCTTGATTTGCCTCTCACTCTACATTACGATGATGATGATGACCACAATAACTAATCTATTTGGAAAGCTTATTCTCTGCTAGGGCCTGTGCTAAGTGCCAAAACATTAGAAGGTGCTATTTCATTCCTCTTGGATGGAAAAAGAAACTGAAGCCTAGCAGTTAAGTCACTTGCTCAAGGTCACACAGCTAGCAAGTGGCAAGTAGGATCTGAACTTCAGTCACCTGACTCTAGGGCCCACTCTAACCACTATGCTATAATTCTTTCAATGTGGTACTTCCTGGGATATAAAATTGAAATAGCAGCACTCTATTTGTTAACTGTTGTTTTCAAAAGGAGAAAGAATAACAGAATTTTTTTGCAAATGACACTTCTATAATTGAAATAAAATAAGTCACCTTAGTCTATGCCAAAAATGTTCCTTCATCTGTGAAGGATTTTCTATTTTTTTCTACTCAGATTTGCCCTTTCTTTAATTTACCCTAACTCTTCGTGCTTGACTTGGGTAATTAATCATATTTTGACTACTTTGAGAAATGAGACATCTACACAAGTGATTATCATCCAAGATAAAATTACTGTTTGGGCAGAAACTGAATGCTTTGTAGCATGTCAAGTCTTGTACATTGTCAGTTTTCAACAAATACATATAGAAAACCAATTAAATTCAGGGAAGTGTGCTTAGGTCACTGTGTACTGAACAAGCTGTACTCTCCGCTTAGGATCTTGGGATTGAGTTGCTAAGAGAAAGCTTAAGAATGAAACAGACTAATACTTTTACTTTTTAAATGAGATATCTAGAGAGCAGAGAGGTTAAATGGCCCAAGGTCACACAGCTGGTCCTTGCAGAGGAGATTCCTAGCCCAGCACTTCCAATTAGGCTGGTATCTGAGCTATAATCCGCTAATGGTACCCATATGTCTTTGTAGATTAATTTTCTTCCTTCTATAAACAATAAAGGTTACCAGGTAAGAACACGGAAGCAAGAACTTCATATTTCTTTTGATGACCCCAGAAGGGCGGGAAAGGAGAGAAAGTTCATTTTAAAAAACCTACGCTGGCAAGCATGGTTGTCATCGGGATAGTGCCCTGGGAAGCAGCTGGTGCTGCAGGTGCCGCGGTGGGACAGGGTGAGGCCGGCATCACACGAGGAGCAGGAGGAGGGTCCTCCGCTCTGGCAAGTTCTGCAGGAGGAGTGACACTCTGCAAAGGGAAAAGGGACACAAATAGAGTCTATGAAGCCATACCATTCGAAGCAGCATCCCAAGAGCCGTTAATAAAATCCCCGACACAAGAGCACTGGCCAGTCCGGCTTACTGTCCCCGCGTGCTGCCTGCCTCCTTCCTCTCTCGGGAGGTTCTGCCCCAGATGGAAGCTCACGGACACCGCCAGCTCCCGTGTCCAGCACTTACTCACTTTTACAAGCTCCTCTCTCTGCGTAGTATCCAGAAGGGCAACTGGGAGCACAGTGGTCCCCTAGCAGCAGGTACTGCGCATTCTGGCACCTCAGGCAGATGCTCCCAGGGCTGTGGAGATCAGCCACACAGTGCTGGCACAGAGGATGGCAGTCTGGAGAGGGCAGGGCAGCACAGAAAAGGCACGGATATGCACACCAAGTCTAATCACAGAGGCAGAAGGGACTGTAGTTACCCCTGCTAGAGCACAGCCAGCTGGGGAGAAGCTCAGAGGCACTGTCTGTCAGAGAAGCAGAAGCTCGGGACCTGTACAAATTGTGTGTTTGAGGTTTTTAGCAAATGGCCAGGCCCAGCACAGCAACTGAGTTTCATCCCCTTCCAACTGAATGACCTTCATACACGAGGGCAGCAAGTGGGAGATACTTGCTAGAGGCATAGAGACAACCGTCAGACTAACAGCAACAAACAGTATCACCAATACTATCAACATCTGCCCCAAGAGCTCCGGGAACCTGAGTGCAGGGCACCCCCCTTCACAGTGCTCAGTGCCCTCCACAGGGGGGTCCCTGGAGTCCGTGTACCAGTCTCGCATACTGCTATGGAGGGATTGGGGTTAGTAGAGAACTGGGTTGGGCTGGTGGAAAATTTTAGTCTTTAACTACAGGTAGAGTTATGAAGAAAAGTCATGAGTAGAAAAGTCTTTTTCTGACCCGACGCATAGTTCACAGAGGCTCCATTGTACCAGTTGTGATGCAAGCTAGAAGACAAATAATCCGGGATGGCCAACACTGTCTCTTATTCTCCCCCAAATAATAGGCATCCTTTAATCAAAGAACTCGATGGTGTTCAGTTCCCATTATAGATGACAGTGTCCTCTGCCCTGTTTTAAGTGGCAATTACCCTTCAAGTCCCATTTATCATTCTCCATCCCAAAGGTGGAAGAAAATCCACACATCCTGAACTACCCCCCATGATGAAAAAAGAGCAAAGACCTAGGAAAAGAGAAGAAAAAGTTCTGGTTATAGGGCCTTTCCATCTTCCCCTAGAGGATTCAAAGAACTGTTTGCATTTGTTAATGTACCACTCAGGGGCCAGATATGTCTTGTTTCACCTCAAAGTCTTGTAGATAAGAGATTTTTGTGATTTCTTGTAATACTTAGACTAATGAATCCTTATCAATAAAACCGAATGCCTGAGCCCCGAAATCTGATAAAGCAGGTCCTTTATGCCCTCACTGATACACTCTCCCTGACCATGTGAGATGTGTCCCCTGCACAAGAAGCAGATCTCAATCCCATACCCAGTATCCACTCATCTACAGGAGAAGTCTTTCTAGAACCTTTATAACCACTCCAGAGGTTGAACCAAAAACGTCCTCCTCAAAAATGCCGACTCTTCTAGCAACAGCCAAACTAACTGCCCCTGACCTTTCTCTGAACTTTGGAGTTTCAAATTACAGACAGCCTTTTGCCAACATTAGGAACAATTCTTGATCTCCTAAGAGCCAAATCAATCCTCATTATAATCTTTCAGTAAATTATAAAGGAAATGTTCAATGTATTGAGAGATATATGATAAGGAAGGTATTTCCCTCTGATGATTTCACACAATGCCAACCTTTTTGTTCTCTTTTTCCTGTGCCCCCCCTCACAGTGCCAGGAGCAAAGGGGATTCAAAAAGCTTTGAAAGTTGCTGGAACAAATGGAGGTGACTGTGTTTTATGATTACTTTAATGAGTGGGTACATGTACATGCTAGGATTGGAAACCTGGGAAGCATTACTGACTCAAGGCTCTATTATTTGAAAAGCCATGGCCTCTTCCTCTTTAAAACAAGTGCTTACACAGAGTTCTGGGCTCAAGCATGCATTAACAAGACCTGCAGGTGTTCAGTGGTCTAAAAACTAGTTGCATTTAACTGAAGCTTTCTCTAGTGTGCAATTAGAGAAATGAAAAAGAATAACCACCAAGGGGGATGCTTTGAAGAGAAAGTAAGCAGATCTCTGGAGTATTTCTTGGGTACAATAAATAAATATTTATGGATTTGTCTGCTCTTGTGGGGCTCTCTAGAAACTGTTTAAATGAGGAGTGTAATGTGTATTAATCACTTCTCAAGGAAGCTAACCTAGGTGATGGGCATTCCTTCTCACTCTCACGGCAGCTGCTCTTAGAAGCCCTTCCTCTCCTCTCCGGTGACCACCGCCACCCTGCCCCCAGGCTTCCACCTCCTTCCACAGTATCTCGTCCTCTACTTCATTCAGCTCATCAAGTACGAGCACCTTCGATTCTTTTCAAACACCTTTCTTACCCATTTTTGTTTCATTTCTTCTCCCCTCTCAGGATGAAATGGCTAATTTCTCTATGAACATTCTTAATCCGATTTTCAGCATTATTTGAACGTTATTTCAACATCATTGAATCTTTTACCCGCTCTTTTCGCTCCTGACTTCGACCTCCAAACACACATTACATACACCACCCCCACAAAACCTTTCCTCTACATCACCCCGCCCCCTTGCTTTCCCTTCACCATCCACCTTCTTGCCTCCCTGATCCCTCACCTCACTGCCTTCAACTTCCACAATTCTACTGTGGTATTGCCTTGAAAAGTTCTCTTGATCCAAATCTCCTGGACTTGTCTGCCGCCCAACCTGCCTGAAGTCTCTGCAGCACACACTTTGGACCCCACACCACCCCTCCTCCATGACTTCCTGCCCCCTTCGCACGCTTTATCCTAAGCTCCTCTTACTGGACCCTTTCCTCTGCCTCTACCTGACTGATAAATGTAGATATTCCACACAGCCCTCACCTTGTTCTATCCTCTTAACCCAGTCTCATTCTCTGGAGGTCTTAAACCAAACATGGTGGTCTGTGTCATATTTTGGTTTACAACTGCCAGATGGCAGCAGAAAGGGCCCAAGCGTTTCAGAGACTCCCAGATCACTCAAGGCCTCTGCCTCTTGACATGGCTCCATATTAAGCCTTAAGAAGGCAAAGGATCAATCATCAGACACACCACATTGTATGAGGGAGTACCCAGAGGCAAGGAGAAATCAATGAATGACATCTGAAAACAAAACAATCAACTGCAGGTTGCCCAAAACATGACATTAGTCCAAGTTAGTTTTTAATTTTACCTTAGAAACGAGACTAACTACCCAAGTCTGGAAAGTTGGACTATAACTTTTTTTGTTCACTACCTATATTCATTCCTTATTCATTCTTAACATGATTTTAAAAGTCATGCTGGACACCCAGTCCATGAATAGATTCATCCCGAAACAACAATCTGAATGGGTCCCGTGTGAATGCATTCACGCCAACCTCTCTTCCCAACTGTCATATTCAAGCCCCAACAGAAGACCCCTTGAAATAAATATGCTCGGAAATCTTGCTCTGAAGTCAATCGGAAGGTTGATTGACTTATTAAACCAACTAGAAAATAAAAATAAATTCCTAAAACCTAGGAAACACCTTTGTCTTGAGAGGCTTGAAGTCAAAACCTCTTTGTAGGAGAGAATTCCTTGGGAGAGCTCAAAATGAGTAATGATTTACAGGGAAAGAAGCCAGAAATCAGAGCAACAAGGGCTTGAAGATTAATACCAGTGTTCTGACTTATAATCAGAAAAATATAGTTGCCAAGGGCAGAGAAAGAACTCAGGCGTGACAGGCTACAAGTGGCCAGTCCCACTGGGCATCACCTGTAAGTGAGCTTCAGGCTCAAGCCCGGGGGCCACTGTGATCTGCCACACAGGAGAGGGGCTGAGCGGCGCTCAAACAGGGATCTTGAGGTTTTAGTTCACTGACTACAAAAAAAATATGTAAAACATTTTTACAAAGTACAAACGTAAACATTACCTTAAGTAGGACTTTCAGAGTAAATAACTACTGACACTGACATTTTTCTTAGTTCTTTTTCTATACAATTTTACATCTATAGATTTTTACATAGATGAGATTATATTAAATGTAGTCATGTAATTTTTTTTTTTTTTACTCAATACCATCAGTATGCCACATGCTATTAGGGACTCTGTAAATATCATTTTTAGTGGCTACATAATATTCCAGCATTATAGATGAACAAAACACTACCATTTTTCTTGAACATTTACTTCCAATTTGTTCACTTTTACAATTAAGGCCCTGATAAGACCTTGTGCATTTTAGATTACATCCTAAAAGACAATATCAAAAGAGTACAATTCATATTATTATAGCTTACATTTACTGAGCTCTTAATATATATCAAGCACTATACCAATTATTTTAAATGCATAATCTCATTTGAAAGATGAAGTAGGCAATGCTATTACCCCAGTTTAAAGGTGAGGAAACTGAGGTTCAGAGGTTAAGTCATTTGTTCACATGTGTCATAGCCACACTGACTCCACAGTATACACTTTTAACCACGACAGGAAAGAATGTAAATTCATAATAGGTATTACAATTTTTTTTCTGGAAAGTTTGTATCAGTTTACATTTCCAAGAGCCATTCCTGAGACTGATTCATCATAACTTTGCCTATACTAAGAAATGGAAAAATAATAAAATAATCTTGGCTAATCTGACTGGTGAAAACTGGTATTATGTACTTTTAATTTGCATTTCTTTTATTATAAGTGAGGCTTAGCATTGAAAGAATATTTCAATCAAGAAAAATGTTCAAATGTTGGGGAAGTGACTCTGGATGTATAATTACAATTGAGCATGAAATATGTGTCATCAAATAATAATTTGAGTTATTAACCAGTGAGTTCTCTCCTCATCTACTGTAACCAACCCCCACTGGGCCAGAAAACATGGACCATCATGTGGTCCCAGAGAAAGTCATCATAAACAGACCTACAAAGATACCAAAATCCCAGAGCCCAGACCACAGGTGAGAGGCAGCAGAAAGCACACACTTAAAGGTGCACTGGAGCTAATCAGACCCAGGCCTTCCCCCACCAGTATAACCCCTTCAGTCTGCACTTCTGTACCCCAGCCTAGAAAAGCCCTTCAGGCTGCAGAAGAAGGAGGAGCAGGGAGACCATTCACTCTGTCCACCCCTCCCCTCCCATGGGACCTGTTGGAGGCAGCCAAATGGAATATTCAAGAATCTAATGGTAAGGTGGACTTGGGCTGTGCATCTGGGTTTTCTCCAAATTGATTTCTATGTCACAGGGCAACAGAGAGGTAGTACAGCAGGATGAGCAACATGACAGTGCATGACAGACCCTGAGATGCAAGAGTGCTGTCAGACTGTTACAAACATCCTACAAAATACTAATGAGGTAAGTACAGGAGATATGGAGGTCTGCAGGGGTTCCAACTCAGTCCAGGGTGCAGGGAAGGCTTCCTAGAGGAGGCTGACACGAACACAGTGGGAGTTAGCTGCAAGAGGAGCTGGGCAGGGGTGAAAGGGTTTGGAAAATATCCCAAAAAGAGGGAAATCTTAGGCAAAAACCCGAAGCCCCACAGAACAGGATGCCTTCAAGAAACTGAAAAAAGTTCAATATGGATGGATCTTGAAGAACATACAAAAAAGCCACTCAGGCCCTGGCCACACCAGTTTTAGAATAGCTTGTAAGTCATGAAAATGAGTACGGAATTATCCTCAAGGCAATTGGAAATCGGTTTGTGTGTATGTGTCCTTTGCCAGTCTATCTACTAAAGTCTCTGTGTTGCTATTACAGATTTAAATGAGAAATTGTTATATGAAAGGTAACTATTGATGGGAGAAGACATTAGAACCACAGCAAAGAACCAATTATCCAAGAAAACTCTGATATTCAGTAGCTTGCAATATGAACTTTGTTGGGGAGGAGAGAGGAGTCCTAACTGTTCTCTTCCCTCCTGCCCTTCACTGTGTTTGTAGATGACCCTTCTCTGTTAATAATGTCCCACTGCTGAACTGTTCTCAAGAGGCTTATGCTAGACCAGGCATATTAAAAATATCAAGAATACTATAAGGTAAGTACATGACAGCTATGACCAGGAATAGAGATCTTGGATGTCTCTTGAGAAAGAAGACCAAAATACCTTTGGTTTGTTTCTCAGGCATGATCAGGGAAGACCTTTTTTAAATTGTCAACTTCCAAAATGCCTCTAAAACTTAAACCAAAGTAGAATTTGGCCAGATCAGTAGTATCTAGTGGGTTGCCCCTACATATTTGTTGAATGAAAGAAAAAACTTATTGGAGTCAAAACAGTAGGAAACTGTGGGGAATTTGGAGGCCCATGAAAATGTTCCCTGTGGGTTGCACCACCTGGTTTTCAAAATGCATTTTAGGCCAAGAGGAAAAGGGTGTTTGTTACTTAGCTGTGTGCAAGATAATTTACAACTGCCTTGTCAGTATGGTTGGAGATAATGAAGAGAGAAATGGCCTCATGGACAGCCAACTTTATTAATTACACAATCGAAACATAATTAAGAGGTGGTATGAGCCCCATCTCCAGGCACTGCAGGAGGCAACTGTGTCCCGGGGAACTGGTACTATACCAGCCACTTCACTTGCAGGAAAACCTATGGGCATATTTTCTAAGAACTTAAGCTAATTTGGAGGCCGCTCGGGATTCTTCTTGGAGGGTGGTGACCATCTGTCAAATTCTATTTAGATCTTTGCTGGACCCACCCTGTAAGAGCACAACGGTCAGAACTTGTGTCCTTATAAAAGAGCAGTATTTCCAGAGATTCCAACAAACCAGTGAGTCTCCCCTATACTCCCCCTCATCCCACCTTCCATCTCCACTCCTCCCCATGAGTGATATTTGGAAGAATTTCACAGAATACACTAGAAGAAGCTTACACCATCACTGCTTCATTTGAACCAGGACTCCAGTTACTAAACTAGGGGAACTGAGTTTCCAACCCACCAACCTAGCAGTCTCTGCAAAGGATTTACATCCTGTCCTAAAAGCCCCATCTGTGCAATAGGGAATCTGCATCTGACTTTCCTGTCTGTAATCAGAAAAGGAGGCTAACCTCAAATATGTCTAACTGTCATGTGAATGTGCATCCATTAACTGCTTAAAAACGACACCTATTCCGGACGCTGTCTCTCCGAGTCTTCCCATTGCTACTCAGAAAGTAAATCCTTATTTGTCACTATTTCAATTACAGTGAAGAGTCTTTAACTATAAGATTCATTAAGGGTGACAAGGAAAGAAGAGAAACCCAGGATACACTTGTGTTTCGCCTGTTTCAGATTACTGGTATATAAGCATGTGGTGGGGAGAAGAGCAGGTGGAATTCCAGTTGTTTCTATGTGCCTGCTTACTAACACACCCAGTGAATTAGCACTTTAAACAAACAAATTAATGAACACATTACAAGGGAGCCTGGAAATGGAGTATTAGCTCATGCTGAAATAAATACATTGCTTGTTTCTAAGCAAGCAGAGGATCCATTTGCTTTCTAAATATGCACAGCATGCGGACATGCTAAAAATTTAAAGAGATAAAAAATAGTATTTTGACTTAGCAGCTGCAATATCCTCTACTATGTCACCCTGCAGCTGTGAGGAAATTACATGTGGTCATCACTGTGCAATGCTCCCTTCAGATCACAAAGGCTCTGCTTCGAGGATCAGTGAGGATTACCCACAATCACGACGGATGGAAGCACACGGCAGTGAAATGACTTATTTCATGTCTTTGGAACAAAGTCAAAAAAGCTTGACGATATTAAAGTAAATGTGTACTGTCGAAGCAATGGCTTCGGATGTTGGTTTTATGGGGCAATGGCTTCGGATGTTGGTTTTATGGGGCAGTGGCTACTTAGCTGATAAATAATGACCTATAAAGACAAATTTAGACACACAGTGAGACTTTTAATAATGCCCTGTCAGTCGATTAGGTTCTTAATGGAACCACATTACATGCGTATGGAATTGGTTAAAATAATCAGCACTTGTAGCTATTCCTCATCAGGCGAAAAAAGAAATGATTTCATGCCAAAACTCAAGGCCTTTAAAGTGGGTACAAAATTTGAGTTCTGGTGCCACTTTTAAAATTGAGGGTGTTCTACTTGTGGCAAGAGCACAGAAGGAATCTGGCAAGTAGCATGCAGATATGGGAGAGAAATGAACATCCTCTCTCCCCTTTTCATTATAACTTCAACCCTAGCCCACCCGTGAGCTGTTATAAATCATGGGTTCTTTTTGTTAGAGGCTCTGAATTAGTACAAAAACCTAAAACAAATAAATTTTCCCCTCTTTTCAGTGGCTATTGTTTTGCCCTGAGAAAACCAATCGACCAAAAAAACTCCACAACAGACTGACTTTAATGTTACAGGACCGTGATAAGAGCAAAGCTCTCTCTTCAGTTTTGGTGCCAGTTCTTGCTGCCAACAAGGGACGTGAGCACCAGCCCTGCCTTGTATAGCCTCCCATGAGTTTATGCTTTACTCATGGTTTACCTTAAAAAAAAATAGGAAAATGTTCACTTCGATTAACATTTACAGAATGTTAGCTGGGTGTGAGGCACTGTGGGTTCTTGCAGGAGAGAGAGCATTGAGTCAGAATCAGACCCTTCCCCCAAGATGCCCATGGCAAGGTCTAACGTCAGGAAAAAAGCCACACCTAAAATGCAACAGATACTTGAAGAGGACCAGAGAATATTTTATCCAAAGGGAATAAGAGGGAAGGATTTGAACTTTGTAAGATGCAGCAACGATTAGAACGTGGAATAGGGAAGGAGGGAGGGAAGCAGGTGTGACTCAACTGTTTTGAATTATGCTGTCTTGAAAAATCAGTAGTGAGCGAACAAGAAAGTCAGGAGAAGGAAGAAAAGGACCTGGTGGGTGGGGGTAACGAGGACAGAGGGTTTCCTTTGGAGCTTTTTGGTATGGTGCTCCTGTGGACTGGACGTCCAGAAGGCAGACAGAAATGAGGGCCTGGAGATGATCACCGCGTGTGCACCTGAGATGCACTCTAAGGAGAAAACAGAAATAAGGATTGGTTTAAGGCCGCAGGAGACACTAAGGCCCTAGAGTAAAGGGGTGGTGGAGCAGGAGGAGAGGGAAAGAAAAAGAGGGAAGGAGGCTGATGAGATGAGTCACCAGACAAGGAGATAATGGAGTGTGAGCATCAGCTGAGGAAGGCGACGACGGGACAGACAGGCTCTGGCCACAGACGGATGGGCTCCCTGGGCGGGAGGGGGCACCGTTCTCAGAGGAAAGAGTGAGAGAAAAGGGCACCTAAAAGGGAGAGGCACTGGAGGAGAGAGGTGAGGGAGCTTACTGTTGTATTTGTCAGAATATATCAATCTTTAAACAAAGAAACAAAGTAAAGATGTGAACCGATCTCTGAGATTTGAGTTGAGGGCAAGTGTGGGGCGGCACACAGGGAGGCCACGGCGGCACAAAGACAAAGCATCGCAAAGAGCTGTAAGTGACAGGACTGCTGAGATCCGGCGCTGAAGGCCTGTGACGGGGTCCACACGTGTGCCCTCCGAGGTGCCTGCCTGCTCTCGGTGACACGCCGCGGGAGTTCGTTGACGTCTCTGACCGCAGTCTCCTGGGCCATAAAATGGGCATGCTAACAGCACGGGGCCAGCCGCACGGGGCCAGCCGCCCGAGGCCGCAGTCAGGAGCGAAGGAGGTAACGCCTGTGAGGAGCCAGCATGTACTAAGAGCTCCGTGCACACTGAGCGCTTTATTCTTCCTCTGTAATGGGTCCGATCCGAACTGACGGTGGTGCTGACGGGCCTGCTTGCATCTGAATCACCACATTTGCCTGTTACATGTAAACCACAGAGATGTACATGTGTGTAAGAAAAGCAAAGGTAGCCTTAGCAATTTTGCTTTTTGATGCAGAAGAGGATGACCTGGGAGCCTAAACTCGGTTGTGTTCTTTAAGCATACACCCTCAAAAGCCTTCTCTGCAATTCAGGCCCTGGCCTGTAGTTCTTATGAAGACAGCTGTAATCCTGACTTCACTGGGAGTCCAGCCAAGTTGAGAGCTTGTAAGTAAGGTCTTTCTGTCCTTACTAAAGCTCGGTAAGATATTGTTTAGTAAAAGTCACATGAAAGAGAAAATACACGTTCTTATTTTTTTAATTTAGGAAGGCCTCAATTTAGCATAAGTCATGTTCTTTTTCTGAAAGGAAAAGTTCAAAGAAAAGAAATGCCTTGAAATATTCAATCATCCTTCAGCAGACAGTGCGGTCTCTTAAGTAAAATACAAATCAGGAGAACAAGGAAGAGAAATCCCTGAAAGCTCCAGAAAGAGATTGGATAGGCAATTCATAGTTCAAACAACAGGAGAAAGGGTGACAAGATGAGAAATAAGAGAAGAAAGCACAAAAAAAGAAGATAAGGAAACGAAAGTCTCAAGTGTTAATAAAGAATAGAAGACACAAGAAAATTGAAAACATATAGAGATAGAAGAACAGGACCACCTGGAATGACATGAGAGGTGAAAAAGGAGATTAGCAAAAAATGAGTTACACTAAGAAGAAAGATCCCTGATATAATTACCATGCCATGTATGAGAAGGGGATTACAGGAGACATCAGGATGCCAGATTCGAGTCATTCATTTACCCAACATTTCTTGATTACCATCTATGTGCCATAAGGCACTGCATTTAGCTCTTATTCCCACTTCTACAGGAAAGTTTCTTGGGATAAATGGAAGATAAGTGAGAAAATGGTTTGGAAATTGTAAAGCTCCACAAACATACCATTATTGCTATTAACAATAACATGAAAAACAGACTAAGTCCCAGCAAGCTTGGAAGTCATGCATAACCTCCCATGGACCAAGCAATACATCTCTCTGCTTCTGCTCACTGCCCAGGTCTGCAACAGGAAGATGGCCAATCAAACTAAGTTACGTAAACACAATGGAATGCTATTTAGCCATTAAAAATGAAAAATGTGTTTTCTTCCAATATTTGCCAACACATGGAAATACATAAATTTAAGTGCTATTTGAGAGAAATGAACAAGGAAATAGATGTTGACTACAGCTGTAAAAAATTCATGGATGTTTCCATTGAAAAAGATTAAGGTAAATGTGGAGTGATATAACTTAGTAAAATTTAGTTTGTATTAATATTTTTCTTTAAAGTTTATGCATGTAATAAGGATATATACAATAAGAACACATGGCAGTCTTAAAACAAATCCCTTAGCATTTAAAATAGACTAGCAAGTTCTTGCAAATTTTCTCAACAGTGCCACTCCAAGTCGTCTTGTCATACTAGTTCCTGCAGAGCCGCCCGTTAATCCACCAATCAAAAAAATCGATCTTGGGTTCCTATTGTCGCAATCAGCTGTATTTGGCATTATAGAGTACAGCAAAATGGTTAAGTAGGCGGATTCTGGAATCATACTCTCTAGGTTCAAAGAAATGTTGGCTCTATCTTCCAACTTCTGTCATTTTTAAGCAGGTTTCTTAACTTGTGTTTCAATTTCTCCACATGTAAAATGGAGATCACATAAGTACCTACCTGGAAGGATCACTGTTAACATTCAATGGCAAAATGCATTCAAAGCAAGTAGTACAGTGCTTGTCACACAATAAGCCTTCAGAAGAGTCATCCCTTATCAGATACCATGAAAAGATCACTCACAGAGAACATGAACTAGTCAATGTCTAGTACTGGGTAACTGGTGGAACAATCAACATACTAGAAATTATAATGCAGGAGATGATGCAAGGAAGCTGGTCCTGGAAGGGAATGAATCTAAGCCAGGCCATGAGGGATGGTGGGTAGGATTTTGACAATCAAAATAAGGTATTAACTGCTACACATTTATAGTGTGGTGCATCTTGCCTTCCTTTCAGCTTCTAGCGGCAGGAACAGATGCAGCAGATGTAGGGCAGCGCCAGCTCACCTCCCCCACACATAGAAGCTGCTATAAAACAGAACCGGCTCTCACCTCTCTGGCTTCAGGTCACTGTGTCTGGAAGCAGAGAGCGGTACACTGGCTCATATGGGGCTCCTTCCCAGCTCCTTAATTACATTCAGCTTGAACTGATTTTTTTTTTCATTATTCAGGGTTGCAGCTATACCACCTTATTCCAAAACAAGTATTTGTTGTTCTTTTAATCTCTGCATTTCAACTTCTTCACGTTTTTTAGGGCCCTCTTTTAAAAATGACGACAATAAATGGGGAAAATTACAGAAGGGACTTGAAAGGTTCTATACGTTTGTATTTGATTTGCAAGAAAAATATTAACAGGTTTTCCAATCAGTCAACAAATGGCTTCACTCAGGTTCAGAGAGCAAACACTTCTAGATGCAACCCTGGAGGATTACTGATTGCTCTTTGCTCCTCTTCAGCAGGCAAGAGAGCAGCAGACCTGAGCCTCCTCAGTGACCCTCGGCTTGCCTACAGAGAAAAGGAGGGATAAAGAGAGGAAGCAACAGAAAGAAGAAAGTCCACAATCTGAGAGTACAGATTCTTTATTTTATTTTACCTTCAGGGAGTGCCAACAAATTGTTGAACACAGTAATAACATCAGTTGGTGTGGGGCTTCCCAAAGATTGTTCTGCAAACCACAGGTTCGCTCTGTGAGAGGTTATAGTAAATAAAGGGGAGGGGGCTGCACTGAAATGTTTGGGAAGTGGGGCCCAGCCCCCTTCATCTTAGAGATTTACAATGCACATCTGATTATTTAAGGTTCTGAGAAATTCTGCAATAAAGTAGCTTAACTTTATTTAACTGATTGTTTCCCAAATTTATTTAGCTAGGAATCTTTTTTGCATGCAACACCTATTAACCATTGCTTTAAAACTTGAGTACTATGGAATACGATATGAAAATGTTCAGAGTAATATTTCTTTCCTGACACTTGTCTTCTTTTACTTACATTCTGGCACAGATTTACAAAGAAAATGAACCAGCATGTAAATATTTATTGCATAAACAAGCAAAATTTAATTCCCCAGAATCCTACCACCTTAGCAAATTAGCTGCTTAAAATATTCCAGTCTTCCCCTCTATAATTTTACTCTCAGTATTATTTCTTTTTCTATGGAAGAATTCAAGAGGACAGCCACTCCATTAGGCATTCCACAAAGCCCAAGACATTTTTTTTTAAGGCACCTGCATTTGGATATATCTCCCTCATGTTTTCTTTTTAATTTTCACCCTCTTCTATGAACAGGAGAAAGGTTTTAGCTAAGAAGGACAAACGGAAAAAGCACTCCAGGCTTTGGAATTTTTGAATAATGTTGAGATGTAGGCAAAATATAAAGAAAAAAAAATCTATGAAGAAAATATCTGGCTTTCCGCAGCACTTAACCATGTCAGCTGCAATCTTATGCACTCTTGCCTCTCACCCCAGTTCATTTATCTTTGTTAAAAACCTTCAGCCCTGGCCTAAATATCACAAACAGTATATTTGCTTTGATAGAGTTAAAGGGAAAAACCCCACACACATGACATCTCCATGTGATAACACATTGGGGTTACTGGACCTGTTCCCAGGATGTGTTTATTCTTGTCTGAGTGACAGATTAGATGTAATTTTCTTTCTTAAACAGCTAAGTACAATTAAGAGGTCTCTGATGATGATCTTAAGGTACAGCTCAGATAGAGAATAAATCCTGTGAGTAAATCCTACCACGCTGCAAAGCTCACATTCAATAAAGGGAGCAGAAAAGGTTCTTCTCCAGGGCCCCCTCGGGGCTAGACCTGCCCAAACACGATGAACATACATTCTGCTTATGGCACTGCCGGGGGCGGGTTATCTTCTGCTTTGTCCATCACCACAGGGCTCCTCCTAACACCTTACTGGTTTAGCTAAAGTCACTGAAAAGTTCCATGAGGTTAACGATCACATGACTGAAGCAACACAGTTGAAACAATTAAAAAAAAAAAACAGTTAAGAAAAGATCCAGGCCTGTAGGGTCTCTGTAAAATGAAGAGAGCCAGTGAGCTCTGGTTGGCTACAGTAAGAAACCCGTATTCACTTAGACCTTCAGTCTCCACCTGGACAGCTACCCCTGGATGGCCAGCACTCATTCCATATTGAACCTTCTAAATTCTCACACATTATATTCCTATTCTGGCCCTTGGTAAATGGTACTCCCATTCCACAAATTTACAGACACCCAAAATCATCCTCAAAACTCCCTCTCCCTCAGCCCCCAGGGCCAAGAGATCACCAGCCTCTGTTGCTTCTATTAGGTTGAACTGTATGAAAGTGCCACTCTTTGACCATTTGTACTCACAAAACAGCAGTCTCACATGGGCCAACCTAGTACATAATAATACTTAGAGGAGTTCTGGAAACATGGCGGTGTGAGCAGGGTGGCGGAAATCTCCTCCCCAAACCATATATATCTATGAAAATACAGCAAATGCAACTATTCCTAAAAGAGAGACCAGAATATACAGGACAGCGCACAGCCTGCATCTGCACCTAAGAGGACTCGGCACTCCGCGAGGCGGGTAAGTACAGAGCCGCGACCCGGTGGGACCCGAGCACTCCCGCACTCCAGCGCACCGTCAGGAGGAGAGGATTCAGAGCTGGGAGTGAGTGGAAGTACAGGCCCGCGAAATAACCAGCCCTGGTGATCTGCGCCAGGAGCGCTGACACACATCACGTGGTGTATCGGATATTGGAGAGGCAGAAGGTGCAGGTTTTAAGTTGGGAATGCGCCCGGGTCCTTGCAGCAGGCTCCCCAGCACAAAAGAAAAGCATGTGCTTTTTTTGGCGGTCTTAAAGAGACAAGGGCCCAGGTACGTCCCAGCACACTCGGCCCAGCAGGCTGGGAGTTCTGAGTATTTCGGACCCCTTGGCTGGTGACTGGGAAAAAGTAGCTGCACTGAAACTTCACATAGAGAAAAACAGACTCCCATTCATTCCCGCCCCGGCCAGAGCTACAAAGTGCCCTGTGGAGCTGCATGGCCGTGGCTGTGGAATAGTGGAGCAACAGCACCACCTACAGCATCCTTACAGAATCTTCTTGCAGTGGGCATTTTTTTTCCTTTCTTATCTTTCTTTTTTTTTTTCTCTTTTCTTTCTCTTCCTTCTTTTTTTATTTTTTGTTTTTGTTTTGTTTTCTTTTCTTTTTTTAAAGTCTTAAAGAGACCAGCTGACATATGTGGCACCTACCAGCGACCACTTCTATTGCCATGAAAAGAGAGAGGAATATGGTATAGACCAAGCTCACCCAGACCCAGACAACACCAGAGAGGGAGCCTGAAGGGATGGAACTGCACAATCTTCCTGAAAAAGAATTCAGAATAAAAGTCATAACCATGCTGATGGATCTACAGAGAAATATGCAAGAGCTGAGGGAGGAAGTGAGGGAAATCAGGAAAGACAACACAGAAATGAGACAAGCCAACGATGGCCTTAGCAGCAGACTGGAGGAGATGCAAGAGGCTGTTAATGGAATAGAAATCAGAGAACAGGAATACAGAGCAGCTGAGGCAGAGAGAGAAAAAAGGATCTCTAGAAATGAAACAATATTAAGAGAACTGTGTGACCAAACCAAATGGAACAATACTCATATTATAGTAGTACCAGAGGAAGAAGAGAGAGAAAAAGGGATAGAAAGTGTCTTTGAAGAAATAATTGCTGAAAACTTCCCCATGCTGGGGAAGGAAATAGTCTCACAGTCCACAGAAGCCCACAGATCTCCCAACACAAGGGACCCAAGGAAGACAACACCAAGGCACATAATAATTAAAATGGCGAAGATCAAAGATAAAAGACAGAGTATTAAAGGCAGCTAGAGAGAGAAAAAAATCACCTACAAAGGAAAACCCATCAGACTATCAACAGACTTCTCAACAGAAACCTTACAGGCCAGAAGAGAATGGCATGATATATTTAACGTAATGAAACAGAAGGGCCTTGAACCAAGGATATTGTATCCAGAACGATTATCATTTAAATATGATGGAGGGATTAAACAATTTCCAGACAAGCGAAAGTTGAGAGTTTGCCTCTTATAAACGACCTCTACAGGATATCTTAAACGGACTGCTCTAGAGGGAAGCATTCCTAAGGATAAAAAGATGTCACCAGAGAAAATAAAATCATAGCAAAGAAAGCAGACCATCCAAATACTAACTAAAGGCAAAGAATAAAACACCTAGTATATAAAGAATGGAGAAGGAAGAATAAGAAGCAAGAGAAATAAAGAAACATCAGACGGTGTTCACAATAACTCAACAAGAAAGTTAAGTTAGATGGTAAGATAGCAAAGAAGCAATCCCTGAACTTTTGGTAACCACGAATCTAAAGCCAGCAATGGCAATAAGTACATATCTATCAATAATCACCCTAAATGTAAATGGACTGAATACACCAACCAAAAGACACAGAGTAACAGAATGGATAAAAAAGCAAGACCCATCTATATACTGCCTACAAGAAACTCACCTCAAACCCAAAGATATACACAGACTAAAAGTGAAGGGATGGAAAAAGATATTTCATGCAAACAACAAAGAGAAAAAAGAAGGTGTTGCAGTACTTGTATCAGACAAAATAGACTTCAAAACAAAGAAAGTAGCAAGAGATAAAGAAGGACATTACATAATGATAAAGGGGTCAATCCAACAAGAGGATATAACCATTATAAATATATATGCACCCATACAGGAGCGCTGGCATATGTGAAATAAATACTAACAGAATTAAAGGAGGAAATTGACAGCAATGCATTCATTTTAGGAGACTTCAACACACCACTCACTCCAAAGGACAGATCCACAAGATAGAAAACAAGCAAAGACACAGAGGCACTGAAAAGACACTAGAACAGATGGATCTAACAGACATCTACAGAACTCTACACCCAAAAGCAACAGGATACACATTCTTCTCAAGTGCACATGGAACATTTTCCAGAATAGACCACATACTAGGCCACAAAAAGAACCTCAATAAATTAAAAAATATTGAAATTCTTCCAACCAACTTCTCAGATCACAAAGGTATAAAACTAGAAATAAATTTTAGAAAGAAATCAAAAAGGCTCACAAATACATGGAGACTTAACAACATTCTCCTAAGTAATCAATGGGTTAACGACCAAATAAAAACAGAAATCAAAGAATATATGGAGACTAATGCCAACAACAACACAAAGACACAACTTCTGTGGGATGCAGCAGAGGCAGATCTAAGAGGAAAGTATATTGCAATCCAGGCCTAATTAAAGAAGGAAGAACATTCCCAAGTGAATAGTCTAAAGACACAATTACTGAAATTGGAAAAAGAACAAATGAGACCCAAAGTCACCAGAAGGAGGGACAAAATAAAGATCAGAGAAGAAATAAATAAAATTAAGAAGAATAAAACAATAGAAAAAATTAATGAAACCAAGAGCTGGTTCTTTGAAAAAATAAACAAAATAGATAAACCCCTAGCCAGACTCATTAAGAAAAAAAGAGAATCTACACACATAAACAGAATCAGAAATGAGAAAGGAAAAATCACGACGGACCCCACAGAAATACAAAGAATTATAAGAGAATATTATGAGAATCTATATGCTAACAAGCTGGAAAACATAGAAGAAATGGATAACTTCTTAGAAAAATACAACCTTCCAAAACTGACCAAACAAGAAACAGAACAACTAAACAGACCAATCACCAGCAACAAAATTGAAGCGGTCATCAAAAAACTACCCAAGAACAAAATCCCGGACCAGAAGGATTCACCTCTGAATTCTACCAGACATATAGAGAAGAAATAACACCCATTCTCCTTAAAGTTTTCCAAAAATAGAAGAGGAGGGAATACTTCAAACTCATTCTATGAAGCCAGCATCACTCTAATACCAAAACCTGGCAAAGACCTCACCAGAAAAGAAAATTACAGACCAATATCCCTGATGAACATAGATGCAAAAATACTCAACAAAATATTAGCAAACTGAATTCAAAAATACATCAAGAGGATCATACACCATGATCAAGTTGGATTCATCCCAGGGAGGCAAGGATGGTACAACATTCGAAAATCCATCAACATCATCCACCACATCAAGAAAAAGAAGAATAAAAACCATATGATCATCTCCATAGATGCTGAAAAAGCATTTGACAAAATTCAACATCCATTCATGATTAAAACTCTCAAAAAATGGGTATAAAGGGCAAGTACCTCAACATCATAAAGGCTATATATGACAAACCCACTGGTAACATCATACTTAACAGCGAGAAGCTTAAAGCTTTTCATCTAAGATTGGGAACAAGACAGGGATGCCCACTCTCTCCACTGTTATTCAACATAGTACTGGAGGTCCTACTCATGGCAATCGGACAAAACAAAGAAATACAAGGCATCCAGACTGGTAAAGGAGAAGTCAAATTGTCACTATTTGCAGATGACATGATACTGTACATAAAAAACCCTAAAGACTCCATTCCAAAACTACTAGAACTAATATCTGAATTCAGCAAAGCTGCAGGATACAAAATTAACACACAGAAATCTGTTGCTTTCCTATACACTAACAATTAACTAACGGAAAGAGAAATCAGAAAAAAAATTCCATTCACAATTGCATCAAAAAGAATAAAATACCTAGGAATAAACCTAATGAAGGAAATGAAATACCCATACTCTGAAAACTACAAGACACTCCTAAGAGAAATTAAAGAAGACACTAACAAATGGAAATTCATCCCATGCTCTTGGCTAGGTAGAATAAATACTGTCAAAATGGCTATACTACCTAAAGCAATCTATAGATTCAACGCATTCCCTATCAAAATACCAACAGCTTTCTTCAATGAACTGGAAGAAATAATTTTAAAATTCATATGGAACCACAAAAGACCCCAAATAGCCAATGCAATCCTGAGAAGAAGGAATAAAACGGGGAATTACGCTCTCTGACATCAAGCTCTACTACAAAGCCACACTAATCAAGACAATATGGTATTGGCACAAAAACAGACCCACAGACCAGTGGAACAGAACAGAAAATCCAAACATTAACCCAAACATATACAGTCAATTAATATTTGATAAAGGAGCCTTCGATATACAATGGGGAGATGACAGCCTCTTCAGCAGCTGGTCTTGGAAAAACTGGACAGCTACATGTAAGAGAATGAAACTGGATTACTGTCTAACCCCATACACAAAAGTAAACTCAAAATGGATCAAAGACCTGAATGTAAGTCATGAAACCATAAATCTCTTAGAAAAAAAACATGGGTAAAAATTTCTTGGACATAAACATGAGCGATTTCTTTACGAACATATCTCCCAGAGCAAGGGAAACAAAAGCAAAAATGAACAAGTGGGACTATATCAAGCTGAAAAGCTTCTGTAGAGCAAAGGACACCATCAGTAGAACAAAAAGACATCCTACAGTATGAGAGAATATATTCATAAATGACATATCCGATAAGGGGTTGACATCCAAAATATATAAAGAACTCACGCACCTCAACAAGCAAAAAGCAAATAATCCAATTAAGAAATGGACAGAGGACATGAACAGACACTTCTCCAAAGAAGAAATTCGGGTGGACAACAGGCACATGAAAAGATGCTCCACATCACTAATCATCAGAGAAATGCAGATTAAAACCACAATGAGATATCACCTCACACCAGTGAGGATGGCCAACATCCAAAACACAAACAACAACAAATGTTGGTGAGGATGTGGAGAAAAGGGAACCCTCCTACACTGCTGGTGGGAATGCAAATCAGGTCAACCATTGTGGAAAGCAGTATGGAGGTTCCTCAAAAAACTCAAAATAGAAATACCATTTGACCCAGGAATCCCACCCCTAGGAATTTACCCCAAGAATGCAGCAGCGCAGTTTGAAAAACATATATGCACCCCTATGTTTATCGCAGCACTATTTACAATAGCCAAGAAATGGAAGCAACCTAAGTGTCCATCAGTAGATGAATGGATAAATAAGAAGTGGTACATATACACAATGGAATATTATTCAGCCATAAGAAGAAAACAAATTCTACCATGTGCAACAACATGGATGGAGCTAGAGGGTAATATGCTCAGTGAAATAAGCCAGGCGGAAAAAGACAAGTACCAAATGATTTCACTCATATTTGGAGTATAAGAACAAAGAAAAAAACTGAAGGAACAAAACAGCAGCAGACTCACAGAACCCAAGAACGGACTAATAGTTACCAAAGGGAAAGGGACTGGGGAAGATGGGTGGGAAGGAAGGGACAAGGGGGAAAAAGGGGCATTACGATTAGCAGATGTAATGTTGGGGGGGCACGGGGAGGGCTGTACAACTCCAAGAAGACAAGTAGTGACTCTATGGCATCTCACTACGCTGATGGACAGTGACTGTAATGGGGTTGGTGGGGGGGACCTGATCAAGGGGGTAGTTTAATCACCATAATATTGCACATGTAATTGTAGATTAATGATACCAACATAAACTATTGAAAAAAAATAATACTTGAGAAGCAATACTCCCTGCTCTTCAACCCCTCAGCAGTTTTCCCACTGAAGGGCTTCATTTCTCATTTCTCACTGGATTCCTACAACCACCTTCTAAAGGTCTTTCTGGCCCCAGGCTTGTCATCTTCCATGTAAACTTTCGTAGATCTTTCTCTTCACAGAAATGCAACCATGATACTCTTCCGCTTAAAAACCTTCCAGAGATCCCCACAGCCTTGATGACAAAGTATGTTCTCCTTTAACAGGACATACAAAGGCCTCCTTGGCCTGGCCTTGCCTCCTTCTGCTTCCCATGCTCAGTGCTGGCATTCTACTGAACTCTTTGTTGGTACAGAAATAGATAGTATTTTGGCTGGCTCGTCTTCCGGAAAGCTCTCCCCTGCAAACCTCCAAACGTCCTACTTGTTACTCATCTTTCAAAATCATCTCAGCTATGATATGTTCCAGAAAGACTTCATTACCTACGGCACCCCTCCCCCACCCCCACCCCCGACACAGGTTAGGCACCTGTCCCACAGACTCACCTCGCATCCACAGCAAAAGCATATTCACCACCTATCCCCTTCCTTTGCTGCACTGTATGTTTCTTGCATGTAAACAACTTATCTTATTCATCTGGGCATCCCCATAGTCCAGCACAGTGCCCGGCATACAGCATGTGCTTAATAGATGTTTCATGAAGCGATAAATGAGTGAATGCATTACAATGCTAGAAAGAGAAGTGGCAGATGTTTGGAAAGAGCACATATTTATTGAAAAAGTAAACTTTGGGGTCAGTGCACTTCTCTTGAAGATCAACAATTAAAATTAGTTGTCAAATTTTTCTATAATAAATATTGATACACCAGTCTCTTCAACAAAGGATTTCTAAGCCCTAGACAGTGGTTAACTTAATTAAAACCTTTCCTTAATATGCCTAATTCCCAGGACAGCCAAGGTTTGTCCCTTCCAGCTTACTTTAGTGGTACCTGCTCTTTTAGGGCTGTGGACTTCCAGAACCATTTATCCTAGTCCCATGATTTTTTATTCTAACGGTCTCCCATTAGCCTTAAAAAATTAATGCAACTTCTAATCACCTAATTTACTATCAAAGAGGGCTCTGGACATTGGAGAGAACAGAGCTCATTAAAAATTAAAAATTTCCAGTCCCCTTATGTAAACATTTATTTTATAAAATATGCCTCAGATAAAAATTTTAGGGTGCACAAGGAGAATAGGTTGGATATAAAAAAACCATATCAGGAAGGTTCAGCCTTGAAGCTCCTGTCTCTGACTCTAATCCCTCCTTGCTCTAGTCCATCTTCCACATAGCTTGCAGATTTCCTGTCGACTACACACCCTTAGTCAAGTCACAGTCCTCTCTCAAACTCCCATGGTCCTACTGCCTACCGATTCATTCCAGACTTTTTGGCCTAGAACTTTGGGCTCTTTATACCCTCACCCCAACTTAAATTTTCAAACCATTTCATCTAATTTGCCTTAAAATAAACCATACTCTTCAGCCAAGCTGGACCACTCACTGGCCACGAATGGACCATATCGTCTCTCCTCTAAGTTGTCTCCTGGTAGAACCGCACCTAGAAAGCCTGCCTGACCTCCCTAGCTGTCCTGTGGGAAGACTTTGAGGTTCCAGCTCCTCCACAACACTTTCCGTATCTCTACACCTCCCACCCCCATGAACTCTACAACCCATACTGTTCATTGGTGCTATTAGCCATAAATTGCTTTGTATTGTTTAACTGTCTTTTGTCTTTGGTTCACCTCCTTAAGTAGCCTGGAAGATATCTTGTCCCCTCAAGCAGCAACTCATCACTTTATGCTCAGTGGATTTGATGTAAATACCCCCTAATGTACTTTAACCATGTCAGGAACTGCTCAGTTCTCATGGTAGCTGTTCCTTCAGATCCTAAAGTAAGACTCAGTAGCTGAACTCAAGCTTAAAAACTACAATACCAGTCAGTCTGTCGTCCCCACATTCCTCTTCAAGTGTAGGCACTAATGCTTCCCATTTACCCACTTCCCAAGTCAGCCCTGACTACAACTGGCAGTACTGACAAGAGGCTCACAGCTGTGGGGCATCTCAGCCTCAAGGCTGGACTCTCCAAGCTTCTACTTTTTGTTGCCTTTAAAATGTCTGCAGTCTTTCCAGCTGAGTTTGTCCTTGAATCCCAGCATATTTTGGCTGCAGCCCTGCTCTTGACAGTGTAGTCTTCCAAGGGTATGGCCCTTAGACCCCGATATCTAGTCTTTAGCTAAGGTCATGTGCAAAGAGGAATGGATCACTCAGGACCATGGCCACCACCAGCCATTGTCAGAAGTCTGTGCCCCACCCACCAAACTGGAGAACTGAGATCAGTGCTGTCCCAGACTGAGCACACCTCTTAATACTATGATCTAGACAGCGGACCATGCCTCCTCTTTGTCCAGGGATAAGCCCTGCAGCCAGGCAACCTCCAGCGTGCACCCAACCAGATCCTAACTCTCTCACCTTTCCACTTGCCCAGTGGCACCCCAGAATGCCTCCCAGTCAACACATCAGAGCTGGGACAACAGCTGCGGGCAAATCTCTTTGAGTTTCTCCTGTAACTTGGAGAAGTAGGTCGAAAAATATATCATGACCTAGGAGTCTGTAAATTTCGCTCTCAAGACCATAAGCTCTTTGAGGATGGCTCTTGAGACTCAAAGCTGTGTGTCGCATGAATAGATGGGTAAAAAAAAAAACATAGTAAGGCTCCTTCATCACTATACAAATTCTGGGCTGCTTTCCTCATTTTTTTCTTTTTGAAATCTGAGTTCTAAAATAAGCAGGAAAAATCCTCACTCATGGGACAACTAATTCACTTTTAGGTTAATCTCCCTAAATTGCCGTGCCTGTGGCTGATGGCAAAGGTTCTTCACAGCAAGAGGCAGAGATAATACAGACAAGAGGGAGTCTTCAGAGTGATTGTGTCAAAGAAACATTTTTCTGTCTTAAGCTGAAGTGTAATGCTTGCATCTAAGATATTATTATCCTCACTTCGCTCTTCATTAATAGGTTCTAAGGTTTTTTGGGAATTACAAGAGTATTATTAGAAGGATCCATCTGAATCTATAAATATTCACTGAATGTAAGCTTGAGTTCAGCTACTGAGTCTTACTTTAGGGAGGAAGCAGTGAAGCGGGTTCCCAGACATGAGACAAGCATCTCCCCAAAAGAGCTCTTAATCTGACGAGAGAGGACAAACCTGAGGGCTGCCTGGCGTGGCATGAAGAGCCCTCAGCTTGGCTAGTGGTCTCTGGGACTGAGGGAGGTCCACTCACCAGCACAGTGCCCCATAAGGCTGAGGAACTGCTCTTCCTTGCAGCTGGTCCTGCAGTTCCCACCAGCAAGGGCGACTTGTGGGTGGCAGGAGACGCAGTCAGACTCCGATGGGCCGCGGCACTGTCTGCAGGTGGGGTGGCATTCTAGGGGGAAAACAAGAGCCAGGATTGGACTTGGCAGCTCAGCGTGTACACACATGAAGAATTTAATGCACTTCACAAATTACATGATGAGGAGACTTCAAACATTAACGATTCTTTGAAAACTCCTGAGCAAGCCTGGCATACCCTCGGCCTCACCGAAAGACTGCGATTTCTGGTGTTGGTGAAAATAGTGTCTATGAACACAGCATGGAATCTAGAACCAAAAAATTAGACTAATTGGCTGCACATTCCAGAGGGCCCAACACAAGCATCTTCATTTATGTAAATAAGGAAGTTCAGATCAAAGTCACACAGCAAAAAAGTAAATGGCAAGACTCCGCCATCACTGGAATACCAGGCGTGAGTCATGAGCAGGACACGAGTGGAGGGAGACATTTTGCTTCTCAGAAATGCCTAGCAGGCAAAGGGGGAACCGTACACAGCAAGGGTTACTAAAACTTCTCACTAGAGTCGGATGCCAGCCAGGCTCTCCCTTCAGTCCAAAAGTTGGATGCTTCTTTTAGCAGCAATGCTTAATTAAGATACAAAAAACAGAAAAGTGCTCTTTCCAGAGGTTATCATGAACCAGGTTCGAAGTTCAATTCTTTAGATGAAACTATGTCAAGGCTATGTTTTCCCTGGGAAAACCACCAGAGGTACTCTGCTGAAAAAACAAGTGAGGTGTGAGCAATAAAGCTAAGGATGGCAAAGAGCTGCAGAAGCCTGCAGCTGCCGTGACACTCGTCTGCCAAGGCAGGCAGCGGATGCAAGCGCAGGAAGACTGGCGGGGTCTCTGCCAAGGACAAGGAGGTCTGCGCTGTCTGATTCCAAGAGGAGCGGAGGGGAGGGACCGGAGCTGGGCAGAGCTTGCTGGAACTGATGACAAAGAATTCCCTTCTGGCACAAGGCTGCTGGAAAGCAAAGGCACAGATTCTGAGTAAAGTCAACTGACTCTCACTTCTTCTGGAGAGAGGCCAAGAGAAGATAAGGAGTTATGAAAAAAGCAAGCAAGAAAGTGAACTGTTCATTAGAAGGCGAGCATTACCTATCATCCTTTCTACATTCCTGAAGCTCTTAACTTTGAAACTGCCTGTCCAAAAGGTCCTGGCATTCTCAGAATGATTTCCACCCCCAGGTTCTTCCTCTCTGCCAGAATATTTCCAGCAACCTCATGCCCTGGCGCTTGAGGTACCATCCATCTGCTGGCTTCAAGAGGGCAGAGGCGTAGACAGAGAAGAGTTAAAGCTACTCAGACTTCACTCCCCAAACAATTTTACACACACAGCTGTCAATTGGGTAAAGGCAAGAGCACATAAGGACAGACCACAGCTTTCAAAGACAACCCCAATGACAAAGACACTAGGGACATGTCCCATGGAGATGGGTGGTGTTCTAAGTGAGGCAACCCACCACAGGCCTAGAGATAAAAAGATACTTGGGAAAAGAAAATTCCATAAGAAATATATTGATTTTCAGTCTCCTAAATTTGTGTCCACATTAAATTCCCTCTTCAGAGTTTGAGGCTAGATAAATCTATCAAGTGTAAATTTATTTTAAAGACATATTACACAGGTACTATGTTTTCCAACCCCAGAGATACATGTCATACAATTTCATAAGGAGGGACTCATTCCTATAAGCTGGCCTCAAAAGTCTGTTTTTAGAAATAAAAGGGTAATCATGATAGAATATGTTTTGTCTTTTTTTTCTGTAGGTACAGATACAGAAAACACAGTGCTACAATAGGTGCTTAAATTTTAGCATTTTGTCGATTCCAGTAAAGCCCCGCACTAATCTCAACTAGTAATTTCTAGAAACCCTCTCACTGAAATATAAAGGTGCACTTAAAAACATATTGGATTGACACGTCAAAGGAGAAAATAAATACCTCTCTCTCCTTTTGCTCTATTAGGCTATAGCCAGGGGAGGCAGGCGACTTCTCCACAGTGACAACTAGAGTTAATACCAAGGGCCTGCTCCTACACAAGTGCATCAGAACATGTCCTTAGAGTTTGCCTCCGTGATGCACATCTGTACCTTGCTGTATGCATACGGTAAAGCTGGTGTCCATTTTTCATTTCACTCCACTCTCCAATTAGAAGAACAGAATCTCACTTGTTTCCCTCACTATACTTTTACTCCTACAAGTTCAAGATAAGGATTTACAGCCCAGCCTTAGGCCCCTGGTATGACAAAGTACCTAATGACAGAGTCAGGCTGCATTATGAAGATATAATATGGGCATAGTGACTGTGCCCCAGCAGGTCCCATACTCACCTGTACAACTGCCTTCCTGGTTAAAGTAGCTGTCTGGGCACTGGGGGAGGCACTGCCCGTTCAACAGCACGTGGGAAGGCCAGCAGGCTGTGCAGTTATGTGGGCTCTTCCCCACACACCCGGAACAGGACTGGTGGCAAGCTGGATGGAAGAGAAATCAGAGGAGATGATCCGGACAGCCACCATATGACAAGTGCAGGAGCTCTGTCTCTCCGGTTCACATTCCTGGGTTGGAAGAAGTTCTGCACATTCACTTAGTTTTCCCAAGGACAGGGCATACATCTCACATACTTCTTTCTAAAGCCCATATCCCACAAAGCAAGCATGTGTGGAACCCAGATTAAGTAAGGCACAAATGCCACACCACAGAAATAACCATTTGCAGAGTCATAGATTTCTTTCTTCCCAAGTCCCCATTCTTAGAGAATGTCAAATAAAGGAACAGGAACAGGCCATATACTAGGCCTCCTTCCCTCCGGATGACTTCTCCACTATTGCTCGACAATGGGCTGCTTATCAAGCTGCCCAAATAAAAGAGAAGGGTGATGGAAGCTTTACTTATTTGCTGCCTGCAGTCTCGTGGAGATGGGACATATGCAGATGAGAAGAACTGTTCAACAGTTTGAGCTGCTCAAACTAGCTCCACCAACAGACACACCAGCAAGTAACTAGAATACAATAAATGAGAGAGGAAGTATAGCAGAGAGAAGAGGAGCATCACATTGCAACTATATATGACCTTGACTAAGTTACGTCATTTCTCAAGGCTTTTACTTCCCCATGAATAAAATGAGAAAATAAACTGCACATGCTGCCTCGGGTATTGTGGACATCAACTGGGTTGATGCATGTGAAGTTCTTAGGATAGTGCTGAACACATAGTAAGGATTTTATAAATCTTAGCTATAATTATTACCATTAAGTGCTGTTACAAGTACCCACGGGTATAAAAAGAAATGTGGAAGCAAAGAAACTAAAAACATCTCTGCTTGCCTACATTAGACCTTTAAGGACAAACAGGATATTTGCATTATTTTCCAAGAGTGGCCAGTGTATTAATCATGCCTTTTGTTTTCTGTATTTCTGATGCTTTGACATCTGGAGTCCTGGTGATCCAGGAGAGACTGCCCCTCCTGGAGCTAGTCAATCTTCCTAGGAATAGCAAATGACTAGTCTGGGAGAGTGCCTTTCATATGCTAACTAATTAATCCAGAGTCCACACAGCCATCGCTTCCTCTCTCACCCTCACACTAAGGTCACTATTGCCTTGCCATAATTATCCTGGGTAGGGCCAGGCACAGACCACTGGAAACAGCCCCCATACCAGAAGCCCAATGAAATTATTCAAACTAGCCACTTCTTATCCTGCTTTTTCTCTGCCTCACTTGTTCCTTCCCACAAAAGCCACAAGAAAACTTTTGCTCACATTTTCCCTCTCTCTCCCTCTACCTCCTGACCAATACTGGCACATCCCCATGTGGCCCTGCAGGGCATGGCATATCCCCTCCTCTTGGAAATTTTGAGTAATCAGCTATTTTTTTTTTTACTGAAGTATCGTTGATATACAATCTTACATTAGTTTCGAGTATACAACCCAGTGGTTCAACAGTTACCCATATTCTTAAACCCTTACTCCAACTAGTACAGTTACTATCTGACAACATAGGAAGATGTTACAGATCATTGGCTATATTTTCCATGCTGTGCTACCATCCCTGTGACCAACTTATATTATTATTGAGAATTTTTGTGCCCCTTTATCCCCCTTACCCTGTCTACCCAATGCCTCCATCCCCTCCCCCATGGTAACCACCAGTCACTTCTCAGTGTTTTTCAATCTACTGCTGTTTTGTTCATTTTGTGTTGTTTTGTTTTTATATTACACAAATAAATGAAATCATATGGTATTTGTCTTTCTCTGCCTGACTTATTTCACTTTGCATGATACCCTCTAGGTTCATCCATGTTTTTGCAAATGGAAGGAATTCTTTTTTTATGGCTGAATAATATTCCATTTTGTGTATATACACCTTCCTTATCCATTCACCTATTGATGGACACTTAGGTTGATTCCATAACTTGGCTATTGTAAATAATATGGTGATAATATAGGGGTGCATATATCTTTTTTAGTAAGGGACTCTGTTTTCTTTGGGTAAACTCCTAGAAATAGAATTACTGGGCCAAATGGTATTTCTATACTGCTTTCCACAGTGGCTGCACCAATTTACATTCCCATCAGCCTCAACTATGTTTTCAGTGGCCATCATATCCTGATCTGTTGCCCTCAATGGAATAATAATAAAGCCTATTTTGAAACAGCTCTAATCATTCATTCATTCATTCATTCATTCATTCTTGAGCCTCAGGTCTAGGTGCTGGGGATACAATGGTAAGTAAGACAGAGACTTGGTTCTTATCCATGTAGATGACCTCATGCATTTCAGGCCACCTTCTATCCAATGGACAAGATGCACCAACTGCAGGGACGCTGCTATGAGTCTCCTCTTTTCCTCCTCTGCCCCCTCTAGGAAATACTCAGATGACTTAGACACCAGAAGCTTGGAAGAACCAGATGTGATTTTATATCAATGAGGTTTCCATTTCTACCAACCCCCAATAAAAATATAACATAGAATCTTTGATGTATGTGGGGCTGATACAAGCTAGGATGTCCTGGTTCAGCAGTACTAGTTGCTAAAGTATTAAACTACTGGTATTTGGCTGCTGTCCTAGACTTTCTAGTGCTTTCCTGTAGCCACCACCCCATTCAAGCTCCCTGCTTCACCTATAACCTAGCACCTAAAGGTTTAACACCTGCTCCAGGAGGCCTCCAGGACCTTGCTCCTGACCTAAAGCCAGTACCCACTTGGACTGGGGTCGTACCTTGCTTTACTGATTGATAAATATTTTAATTATCATCCCTGGATATACTGTAGAGCTTTACATCTACTCAGCAGTATTTATTACTACATGAAAAATAGAGCTAGCTCTCCAATTTTTAAAAGAAAATTTCCTTTTTTTTAAGATTGCCTTGTTAACAGCTCTGTTAACACACATCAGAGGAATTTTTCCCAAGTTAGTTTCAAAATCACTGAGAAAATATTTCCTCTTAAGCAAATATTATTATAAAAGAAGGGTACACATTAGCCCATTACTTAAGACATGCTTAACACAAAATGAAACAGCATGTAATAGAAAGTCAGGTGGCATATTTGAAAACGGCTAAATTGTCAACACAAAGCTTTCCAGGATGATTTGGGGAAGCAACATACTTCCACATACTTGAATATACCTATGATTATGCCAATATATTTATATTAGATGTTACAAGATGACTAAAATCCCTAGCTCTCCCTGTTATACCTCCCTAATAAATAGGAAATCAATGCATATCCCTGTGGAATTGAAAACTGAGGAAAGATGAATTAGCACTATAAGCCCACAACATATTTTATTTCATCACGTTTGGTCACAAAGTCAATGTGATAACTTGGCTCATTGTGAATAAAGCTTATTATTGAATTACATAAAACAGGAAAGCAAAAAGAACAAATTAGCTGAAAACATATGGGCCAAGAATTTCAGGAGAAAGTCCCTTTGCTGCCCACTAGATTTTAGAAAGAAGCCTCACTGGACATCACCATGGCAGGCTTCAGAATCACCTTCACTGGAAATGTTCAAGAACCAACTAGCTAATGAACTAGTTAGATGCCATGTGGCACAGAGGGAAAAGGATATGCTGGGTAGCCATCCATTCTAAGTATTTTTTTTTTCCGTAATGCTCTATTTCTGTAAGTACAGGCATTTACATCCGCATCCTTAAAACAATCTCATGAAATTTCAATTCTGTGCTGTTCTTGGAAATGTCCCCACTATTTCGGTGACTTTAAGGAGGCTTGATCATTCTATAGAAGCTGATTTCATAGCAAAAGTTCTGGTTTGAAATCTAAGGTCCTTCAAGGAAGACTAACTCTATTACAGGGCATATATGGAAGAGATCTGAAAATCTCTATGAATAATTTCTCCACATAGTAATACATTTTTAGAGAGTGGTTTTCCAGTTGACGGCTAAGTATATTTCTGTAAAAGCATAACTGAGTTGCTTAAGCACTAAAAGTGTCAGCACTAAAGTGTCCTTAGATGGTTGTAAAGTCCAGTCAACCTGACTCCAGTAAAAATTCTACCTAAAACAATTAAAACATCAATGTTTGTTCATTCTATTTTCTATTTAAATTTCAGACAGTGAACACTACTATTTCTTCATTCTTTTCAATGATATAAAAACTGTTTTAGCATCCCTACATTCATATAATATAAAATTTCCTGGCTTTTCATGTCAAGAACAGTTTCTGAGGTAGGCTTCTCTTGAATTATGACGTAACTATCAAAACCCCCTAGGATATACAATGAGAATACTGTGATAAGGGATGAAAACTGAAGTAAGTGGAGCTAAAACCTATCTCCTCTTTTCCCTCATCTTTGTTTTCCTTCTTTTTCATTTGTTTTTAATGAATACTATTTAACCCCACCCTCTAGCATGCGCACTAGATTTGGACCCCTTTAAAAGTAAAACTCACGTCTTCTCCATCTCTGTGATTCCTGTCGCACTGACCATAGTCCCTGCCCATGTCCTTGGCCTGTCGTAAGGTCTCAGTAAATGCATTCCTGCTGACTGAATGGCTGAGGTGGTGGATGGAGACACTGGCAGCCCTCTCTCCTACTCTCCTCTCTCTTTGTTCATTTATTTTCAGCCTTTTTCTATTTACATCAGGAATATGGGAGCTTCCCAAAATTGCATCCTCTGCGCTTTTTGTTCTCACTCTTGGGCAAATGCATCCATAGCTTTGATGATGCCCCCCATGCTGGTGAATCCCAAATTTATGTGTCACCCTTACCATGAACTCCAGTCATATAAATTCAACTGCCCAGGGGAATCTCTACTTAGTGTTTCATTGGTGCTTCCCAGTCCTCATTTCCAAAATACTTCCAAGTATTAGCCACTTACAAGCTCAGCCATATCTACTTAATGCAAATTGTGATATCACATTCCTTCTGTCCCAAAGCATACTCATTACCCACACCCAGCCCCACATCCCACCCGACCTGGTCTTTCCTTTGTGTTCCCTGCCTCACTTGGTAGACCCACCATTCACCAAGTCACTCATGCCGGACACCTTACACTTCTAATTTTCCATCACCACCACATATTCAAGATACGTTGGCTCTTACCTCTTAAAACTCTGTCAAATCTATTTCAACTTAACCATGTCCATGGCCCCTGAATGCAGACCTTCAACAGCACTCACGATGAGGATTAGTGCAGCAGCTTCCGACCCAGCCCACTCTGCTTCTCCCCATTTACCTGCCACACAACTGCCAGACAGAACTTGATAAGACGCAAATTGACCAATTCATTCCCCTACTTCAAATGTCTTAGTGGTTCTCCAATACCAGTAATGCCAGCTCTAAACTCGACAGCATAGCACGTAAAGCATTTTCTGACATGACTCTCTCCCATGTCTTGGGGATCATTTCCTACCACTCATCACTTTGGGCTTTATACTGCAGGAATACCAATCACCCGTACTCCCCCAAATATGCCAAGCCTCTGCACTTGCTGTTTTCTTGACCTGGAATGCCCTTTCCCACTTTCTTCCCTGGTGAACCCCTATTAATCCTTCAACAGCCTGGTGATAGAGTTTTCCCTCTGTCATCTCTCTTTCCTCATACCCCCTCTCCCAGACAGAGTCCATCTCTTTTGTGATCTTTCTGTCCCTTTTGCCTACCACCATTACAGCGTGCATCATGTTCTTTTAATCACTTGCTCAGATGTCAGCCTCCCCTACTTGATCACACTTTGCTTAAGGCATGGTCTATATCTTCCTCATCTTTCTATCCCCAAAGCCTAGCACACCCATGCTATAAAAACCAGAAGGGGAAAGTGAAGAAGATCGAACATTACCAGAAGGTATGCATTTGTATAGCTATGTCAGCAGTCTAGGGACTACATTAAAGAGTACTGCTTATTATAGATGCCATGTATTTTATTCAATTAATGCAAGGGCATCCCAACCTCATAAATAATAACATACTCTAAGCTGGGCAGGCAGACTCCTGCCACTTACTTCTTTAATTAAAACTCTTTGCCTTAAGGCCTTTGGTGAATCTTAGCAACAACTAAACAGATCAAAATAATCATGATATAGCTTATTTCTTCCCATTCACCTAAAGAAAGTTAATTAATTGATCAAAATAATTAGTGAATTCCTTATTTTTTAAAAAAAACATTCATGTTCCAGCCCAAGACGGCAACATAAGAGGCTTCTGAACTCACTTCTTCCCACAGACACGGCAAACCTACAGCTATACATGGGATAATTCTCTCTGAAAGAAATCCAGAAACTAGCTGACTCCTACACATTAGGTGAATGAGAAAAAAACCCACTTGGACAGAGGCAGCAGGGGCTGGGACACACTCTTGCCACAAGCTCCACCCTGGTACAATGCTGTTCAGTTGGGAGTGAAGGGTTTGGATCTAACATCTAACACCCTGACTTTTAAGATGATCACTGAGGGTCAGGCCCCAAAAACCCTACCTCTGAAAGTCAGTGGGGCTTGTGTTCATTAGATTCGTAAGACCCATAGCAAACAAAGAAGATATTCTTCGTGGGCTCGTGAGAGACACAATCAGAAATACCCAACTCCTAGTCTTTTCCTGAAAGAGACCTATCTGTTTAACTCAAAAGCTGCAGCCTGAGGGCCAGGCTTCTAATTTAACACACATATGAGAGGCCAACTGTGTGTGATGCTCTTCAGTGAGCTGGAAAGCTGGTGGACACCATATTTGTGCTCTCCTTCTGCCCTGCTACAGGTCAGTGGTGTCTCCCTGGAAAGAGCTTATACACACATCTGGTGCCCCAGATTTTACAACTACTGCCCAAACAACATGCCCTTGATAACTTGGCTCTAGGTGGCCAGCAGGGCTTGACGTCAGGTTCCACAGGACTGTAGCAGACAACGAAACAATTCTTAATGGCTGGCTACCACCCCAGGGCTGAGTGCAGAGGGAGCAGACAGGAACACCCATCTCCCAGTCTTCCCCTGCAAGAGGTACGCTTGCATACTTTAAAAGCTACTGCCAGAGGATCCAGTTTCTAATCGGCCTGCATCTACGTGCTGACACCTAGGTAGCACACCCGCAACTACTAGGAGCCACTAAGAACAAAGAAAGAGGCTTGCACAATCACAAAGGTTTGGGTGACAACCAAGAGCTAGAGGCGGCTGAACTGCAAGGTTCAGAGAACAGATTGATGGTTGCCAGAGGGGGCAAAGGATGGGGGCAGGGGAACGGGTGAAGGTGACTAAAAGGCACAAACTTCCAGTTATAAGATAAGTAAGTCCTGGAGAATGTACCATAATGCATGGTGACTGTAGTTAACAATACTACGCTGTATATTTGAAAGTTGCCAAGAGAGTAAATCTTCAAAGTTCTCATCATAAGAAAAAAAATTTGTTTAACCATGGGAGGTGATGAATGTTAACTACACTTACTGTGGTAATCATTTCACAATATATACAATATCAAAAGATTATTTTGTACACCTTAGACTAATACAATGTTATGTCAGTTATACCTCAGTGAAACTAGGAAAGAAGCTAAAAAAAAAAAACTGATAACCAAACCTGTGTTGTTTTTGTTCAGTTTTGTCCCATGCAGTAGGATGCAGCCTAAAGTGGCAAGACTAAATTCAAGACCAAAAAAAAGGGCTTGGAAAAATTTAGTTGCTCAAATTTCCCTAATATTAACCTGACCAAATTCCACGACTGTTCTAAGTATAATAAAAAGGCTGCTTGCCGAGGCAAGGATGGGAGCCTTTGGAGATGTATTACCTCTGCATTCTTTTTCACAGCACAGTATTTTTACTGACATAACACATTGGAAGATGTAAGTAAAATTCATTAGTTCACTTTTAAAATAAAGCTGGTAATTTCCTCAAAATTATATCTTCTTGAGCGCTCTTGATGAACTATGTATGTGGGAACTGAAAGAACCCACCATTCATTTGCCAGGGAATCAGGGCACTTCCATGCCTAATTCTAGTCATCCTGACCGTGTTCATACCCCATCCGGGTCTCTACTGCCATGGTGTTGACACGGTGATCAAGCTTCATCGTTAACTGAGATGGCCTGGCCTGAAACTCAACTGCAGAGCTCTAGAGCAAAATGAACAACATGGATGTGGGCTTGGGAAGAAGGAAGTTTTTTTCTGAGAAAACTATGTCCTGTATTACAGCCCAGGATACCCCATTGCTAAACTGCTCTTTAGTTGGTTCCCTCTAAGCTTCACTTTCTTCATCTGTAAAATGGGAGTAACTGTAAACACCTAGGATTTCCAATAAAATGCTTGTGGTAAGGAATTTATAAACTATGAAGTGATATATATACATATATATATGGGTGTATGTGTATGTCAAAGATTTAAAAAGGCTATCTCAAGATTGAAGGGTTGTAGGTAGAACTTACAGATAAGATAAAGGACATCTAGTTAAATTTGAATTTCCGATAAATAATGAATAACATTTTAGAATATCTCAGGCAATTCTGGGACATAGTTATACTAAAAAATTCACTTTTTTTATTTGCTAAATATTTTTTATTTCCTAATCCTGTTTATTTCTTTTTCTAAATTTGAGTAACCTAGTTATAGCTGTTTTTGTTTTATTTTTTTATCTGTATTTTAAAAGTTTCTGGAATATGTAACCTGTATTTTAAAAGTTTCTGGAATATGTAATCTGTATTTTTAAAGTTTCTGTAATATGCATGATGCATGTAATGAGAAGAAATAGAACTGGGATTTTAAAAACTGCTTTAGTTTGACAGCATACCAGTGATAATGTAATATACTTATCCTTCTCTAATTAAAGGCTTTGTTACTCAAACTATGGTCCATGGAACAGAAGCATCAGCCTCCCCTCGGAGCATGTTATAAATACACAAATCAGACCCCACTAAATCTAACGCCATATTAACAATATTCCTAGGAGATTCCTGTAAGAGGCTCTGTTCCAGAGAGACCTCAACTAACAGCTAAGCCTTCAAGAGGTTGAACCCTTTAAAAGAAAAAAAAAAAATCTGTAACAAGAGTGGAAGTTGAATCTGAGACCGAGTCGAGCAACCTGGCCTGATCCTGGGCACATCTGCAGAAGAGAGGAGAGGCCTGCCAGCGACAAGAGTCCCAAGCGCTCTGTCCTAACCACCCACCCTAGGCTGCCAGGGGCTCCGTGCGGGCTGCCCAGCCACTGAGTTACTCCCAGAGGCACCAGCTGCACAAATGACCACGGGAATGGGGCCCCGCCGCTGTGCCCCTCAGCTCCCCACCCAGCTCCCCCCTGGAGACCTCGGCTAGACTTCCGACTTCACAGAGCCAGGGAAAACTAGTGGGGGAGGGGGGATGACAAAGGAGGGGCTGGTTTGTTGATGTCGTTTTGGAAGGCTTGGGTTTTACTGGTTTGTTTTGTTTGTGCAAATAGCTGACAGATATTTCTTGGGTTTTGGGGGGTTTTTTTTTTTAGAAACTAGAACCTGTCAATGCTAGCGAGCAATCTGTTAAACATGTGGGATGAACTCTGGATAAAATTACTAAAATACTTCTTTTAGTTAATACTAAACATTAATATTTAATAAACATGTACAATTTGGGTTGACTACTGAAAATGTCTCCAAATTATCTTTTATAATTAGTAACGGACTCTCTTTTGTACCAACAATCCTAGTCACACTTTGAAAACATGGAGGCCATGTGAAAAAAGCATAATGTCGAAGTTCCATCTTCCGATGTACCCAAGTTCATTTCTGAGAATGAGCCAGAAATGCAGTACAAACAACATGCAGGTGGCCATTCCCACCTTGCAAAGCACTTCTGCTTTGAAGACCACCTCAGCCCACCTCTTTATCCCTCATGACCCTGCCGTGGCCTTCACAGCGCAGACCCCTCCCACTAGCCGAGGGGATACCATGCATTTTGTTGCTGCTGCTGTTACTCATTTATTTATGTATCTATTTCTCTCATTAGAATATAAATTCCATGAGGGCAAGAATTTCATCTGGCTCATTCATGGGTGTACCCCAGTGCCTAGGCAACACCTGACACCCGTGGGCCCACCTAATAAACATTGTGGAAGGAATGAGTAAAGGAACGGCCCTTCAGCTACTCATAAACAATGTTTTCTTTGGTCACTGTTGTTAATTTTATATTTTTCCATCCTTCAGTCACAGACTGGGATCATAGTCATCGTGAGTATTTCTGCTTTACCTTCCAGTAGATAATTCCTGGGTTCATCATGTAACTCAGAGGAGAAAATTTTGCAACGACTTCTGACACCACTTCAGACTCTACATGAACTGCTCCTTGCTGTAATGCACCTGTCTCGTGCTTTCATTAGCTGCAGCAGTATTCCAGTCACTCTGTGCTTCAGTCTCAGCAAGAGGAAGAGGGACAGTTCCAGAAACAGCTGTTTTTCTCTTCTTTATAGAAAAGCACTTGAGATCAAAAGTGCTGTAAAATAAACTCTCAATGGCACACACACAGAAAAATTCCAGCCTTCTGAAATGTTCAGGAAAGAGGCAAAGGTAATTCTGGGACTGTGTGAGGAGAGACCAGTGCACTCTCATGAGAGCTCACAGGCCGGACTGTGTAGACAAACTTCAGCAGAATCAAAATAGGAGCAGATTGTGGGAAGGCAGAAAGGTTTCTGGAGACATAGCATGAGTGACAGGAAATACATCAATCAACACACTTAGTACTCAGACAGAGTTGGAAACAATTGCTGGTTGCTCTCAGTTTCCCAATGGAATCTTGGGCAACTCAATTAACCTCTTTCTGCCACATTCTCATCACTTATAAATTAAATACAACAATCTACCTAGCAGAAACTGCACAGGGACTTGGTAATAAATGTGAGTAGACAGCTATATGTGTGGTGCCTAATAATATTATGTTAACTAGGATAAAATCACAGGCCTACAAGGGACTCAACAGGTCAGTCTAGTCCAAAAGGGACCACAATTAAACCATTCCAGAGGGATTACAATCTAATCCTTTTTAAAAGGTGTCTACATAAAGGGATTCCCAGAAAACTCCCCTTTGTCAAGAATGCTTTCTTAAATTTAAGATGTCCCAATCCTGAACCATTGGTATGCTGTGCTTTTCCCCTTTAGTGACCATACGATAGCAGTGTTCTGATTTAAAGCGTGGATATTGCAGTCAGACTGACTTAGTTGCCCACAGGACTCTGTGCTGGCTACATGACTCTGAGCAAGTTACAGCCTTAACTCCCTCAAGCCTGTTTCTTCTGCTCTAAAATAGTTGTCCCACTGACCCCACTGGGTTCAGACTAAGTGAGAAAACAATGAAGGCACTCCCTTCACAGTGTCTGGCTCCTGGTGTGTGCCTCATCAACAGCTGAATTATATAATTTCTTGGGATGTAGGGGAGGCCTCTCTCTGCTCCTATGAGAAGCTGGCTGAATAACCCTGGCCACTGATTTTTACTTACAACTGAACTTTTAAAATGTTAATCATTTTTGTTTCTCCTTTCTGATCCCTCTCCGAATTCCGTTTCATTTTTAATATACTGCTCCAAATGGTAGGAAGAGGCTAACTATGCTAAGTGGCCTGGGAAGAACGCCTTTTGATTTCCCCTGGGATCACAGGGGAAGGCTGTGTGGTGAGGTGCTTTGGGAAGACATGGACTCAAAGCGACAAACCCTGAATTTCATAAGTGGTTGCGGAAACAGAGCCACAAGAGTTTAAGGGACCACAGAGAGTTTGGGCGACGCATATATGGGCGGAAACCAGCACATCTAGAGAGTATAGATCCTTCTCCCAATTTCCAAGCATCATGTAAACCCTCTGGAGCCAGCCGCATCCCAGAGAGCAGACAGTTGCCTCTGTAATGTACCTGAACACCTGAGTATATGGACTGAGATTGAGCGGCTTTACAATTTACCAAGCACTTTCACACTCCCATCCTCCTCCATCCTGGCAAAAAGCCTGTGTGAAAGATAATTATCTCTATTGTCATGCTGTGAACACAAAGCCTCGGCGAGTTTAAATGTCTGGCCTGGGGTCCCTGTATTCCAATTCTGCATGCTTCCTACTATGCCGTATGACTCTCTGTGTCCACACTCTTTCAACTTAATCTTGAAATCAAGCATTTCCATGTGAGGGTGTATTCCAATGCAAAAGTGAAGCCACTGAATAAGTGGATTTGTAGGAGACAAAAGTGAATCCTCAGCATGCTTACAGTTATGTTGCAAAAATAAAAACTAGAAGCTATGCATAGGAAAAGAGACTTAGCCACATTGTAGCAAAATAAGGACATTTGGGGTTAGGTGAGATGGTGGGCAGATTACTTTTCTTCTTTTTTTTTTAAGTTCAAAATTTCCTTGAATGAGCATATGTTTACAATGAAGAGTAAGAGTAATGAATTTTCTTTTCAAGTAACTTGAGAGTCAAATAATTCACCCAACAGCAAGGCAGCTTCTCATAGGAGCAGAGAGAGGACTCTCCTACATCCCAAGAAATTATATAATTACATATATATTTATCTCCCCCTCACATCCTCAACCACTCACAGACGACCCAGCTGTTGAGTCAAATTGTTCAGGATGGCATCAATTCTCTGAAGATGATATGCTAAGACAATGGCAGGAATACTTCTAAATTTTGACAGAAGTCCAGATTTTTTCCTGAAGGGACCAATTCATATGCAGAGTAGTAAAAAATTAGAGAAAATAATACATGGAATTCTACAATGAGCTCAGTGTCTCTCTTACCTACTCATGCTGTCCCTGAAAGACTTCCTGCCTGGAACTTCTGAGAATGCAACTTTGGGGACAGGGGGTAAAGGGAACTAGCTCTCCAAGATCACCTATTATTCACAAAGGGAAGGAGGACAGCACTGGGGGCCACTCTTTGGCATGTCAGTCTTATGCTCCATCCATAAGCATCCTGGAACCATTCTAATGTGAAAACAAAGGTCTCTGGCTTCGGTCCCACCTCACAGGATCTCTCAAGCGGTCAGCCCAGAGCTACCTGATGTTTCGTCAAATCATGCTTACTCACCTTCACACAGCCCAGTGGTCTCCAAGTAAAACTGGGCTCTACACTGGTACAGACACTTGCCAGAGGTGATGTTTGCCCCGGACACCTGCTCGACCTGCAGTCCTTCCTCTGGCTCCTTACACTGGGTACAGTGAGAGGGCTCGGGTCCCACACAACTCAGGCAAGAGGAATGACAAGCTGTCAACCGGAATAAGAATGCAGAAAACAGTATACGTTGAAACCAAGGACAGTCCCCAGTTGAATCAAAACCAGTTAGAAAGTTCACCAGATACATCCTTTGAGAAAATTGTTTTTCTCATGCTCTGCATACAAAGCACAGGGTGATGATAATGTAATATTTGAGAGAGGCAAAATGAGGGTGATGTTAACTAGTCACATCCTCTCTGGTCTTGTAAGGGCTGCAAGGCTACCTCATGAAAAAAACAGTAAGCTAGACAATATTGGCTTGGTGCTCCAGGGATGCACAATCACTGAATGACGATTTAACATTATATCCTCAATTGTTATTGAAGATTTTAAGAAGCATTCATATGAAGGCCATTACTGCATTTTTTGCAAAAATGTTGTTGTGCTATTGTCCATTACGTCATCCATCACCCACTATATAGGCGTCCAGGCAACAAACTGCTCTTGGAATTTATGTGAGGAAAGGCTGCTTTTCTAGACAAGGAAAAGGCCCTTTTTGAGCAGCAATAAGAATTTGACAATCCATCATAGTTTCTTGTTTTCCCTGGCTACTGGTGAAAATCAGAGCAAAACACAGTACTTGAACTATCTCATGCTTACATTTTGATATAATTAACTCTCCTATTCTTTAAAATTTCCTTTTTCAGAATATTTGTTGCAACTGCCCTGCATTAAATACATTTTTTTAACTATTCTCAAATTCTTTTCCAAGGTGCCCTACATTTAAATAAATGAAATTAATTTCACTTAATTAACATGTTTGTTCCCAGTGTTCTAGTTTGAAAAGGCTCAAATGATACTGTCCTCTCAGTGAGCCCAAAGCCTTGTTGGCAAACAGCTATTTAAGAGTTTTCATTTTACTCAGCCCAGAGGCACTGCTAGTAACTCTCAGTTTGCTCAACAGTATCATTAACTGAAAAAAGTCCTTCAGGGAAAAACAAAATGAAGACTAAGAAAAACATTAGCAATGTTAGGATAATAGAAAAAGGAGGAAATAGGAGGATGGTTTGTTTCCATGCATGGTAAAGGAAATGACATTCTTCTCAAGGATGGCCAGAAAAATCATGAACTTTGGGGAGTTTTCATAAATACTCAAATGTGATTTTTCAGATTATTCCTTGGCAATGAAAAAAAAGCATATATGCACAGCCATATGATATACACTAGAGGAAAAGCTGTGCTATAAAGGTAGTCTGAACCTGTCCTTGTGATGGGAAAGTCTCTTAAGAAGGACAAGCGTAGTACCTTTGCAGACCCCGCGGTCAGGGTAGAAGCCCTCTCCACAGCTGGGCAGACAGTGGCCTTGACGCAGAGCCCGGGGGTGGATGCAGGCCACACAGTGAGAGGCCGTGGGTCCAGAGCAGCTGGCACACGAGCTATGACACACTGAGGAAGACAGTGAGAAGGGGCACAGTGGGCTGAGGCGACCAAGGAACGTACTTCCTGGCTGGGCTGGCTTTGTGCTGGGATGCCTCCTCCTGTCACTCTCAAGCCCCCTTCAGCTGTCGCATCACATCAAGGGAAAAGATGTGATAGTAGGTGGCTGTATGACAGAACCGCACATGTTGCCCCTTTATCCACCTTTTTTCCACATTCTACCTATTATTTATTAGCTACCCTTTATTTCATGTTTGTAACATTAAGTGTTTTATACATATTGCCACTTTTTATCTTCACAGCAACATCATGAGGTCGGCATTATTAACCACATTTTACAGATGAGAAAACTGAGGTCTTGGGAAGTTAAAAAATTCACCCAAGATCACACTGCTAATTAGTAGCAGAGCTGGGTTTAGCCTGAGGTCTGCCCAAACCTAAAACTCCCTACCTGAATAGGAAAGAGGAGACAGAGGTTCATGGGTCTGGGTGTTGCGAGCACTGGAATTTTGACCAGCTTGTCTACCTCCTTATCTATGCCCTTAACCAAGTCTGGGTCTCTCCAGGCCTAGTTTCCTTGGCATATGCACAGTGAGAGGTTGGATTCAATGATCATTTCAGATACTTCCAGCTTAGGTATTCTAAGATTTGAAGTAAGAATTATGTTAAATAATCTGACCACTAGATATGACAATGTCAGGCACACATCTCCACTGCTTTGGACCTGGATGGCAACAGTGAGATATCCCTGACTCTAGAGGCAGATGGTACCTTGGCCTATCCTACGGGACAGGAGGGAGATGCTGGAAGAAGGCTCCAGAGAACAATGTCAGGAGCTGGGAGAGGAGAATATGGAGATCGGATGAAAACTTTAGGGGCAGGATGCCGAAGAAAAGGGATGAACATTTGGTAAGTAAACAGTTTGGCAGACAAAGGGGAGATTTATAAAATCAGACTGTGGGACAGGTCTAAATATTCTGCCACTAACAGACACTATAGGTAGAAGAGGGAATATGTGTGCTTGTTTCGGGGAGAAGAAGGGGAATCAAGGTGTCTCAGGCAGCAGTAGTTTCCTAGAGTTGCCTGTAAGGAAAGACACAGGTCAAACACATAAAAGTAGAGGCTTATAAAGTCTTCAGTGGGAATGTTGCATAGTTTAAGTTGTAGAAGCCTAAAAGAAACAATATGTAAATAGTATATAAGATGATCAATAGATAGAGACTTCAGCTTTACCAGTTATCAAACTTGGTTTACTTTTTATTTTTATTTTTTGTGGTATGTATGTATATTATATATATATAGATTCATAACTGCCATCTAAGGAATGATTCTGTCACACCTACAACCTGAGTTAGTGCTGGTTTGTAGTATACAAGGATTGTATGAAGATCTTAAAGATGTTCTTGGCATTTCCAAAGGACCAAATGATCTCTAATGATGATCAATATGCCTAAATCTTTTATTTAATCATTCTAGTTCCTCAGAATCCACCCATATCTCCTAATGAAATAGGAAATACACACAGGCTCTATAATGAAAACTTATTACTTTTAATTTGACATTTTCCCACCATTATACAAATTCCCAGATAAGCAGCATATAGCACCAAGTTTAGCTGAACATGTGTTAAATATTTTTTTGATAATGATGAAGACAGTGATGATGGCATTGATGACCCATGTCTTACCTTTGCATCTGCCAGTGGCATCAGCATAGTACCCACCAGGGCATTCGGAAATGCATTTCCCATCATGCAACACTGTCTTCTCAACACAGGTAAGACATCTGGGACTGCTGAGGCCACAGGTCTTACATGATTGATCACACGCTAAGGGAGAGGAAAACCCATCAAGAAACTCAACAGTGAGCAAAGGAAGCAGAAAAGTCTATTCTTTACAACATGCACAGTTGGTATCAACATAGTATTTGCATCCTCTGGCTGCTCAACTGAGTTCTGTATTTCCTTGTTTCCAACATTTCAAAGTACTCTGCACTTTCTGTTTTCACAGTTGGTGGAGAACCAAATAATGATTCTTTGAACTAAGCATAACAAATACTCTGAGGCACACCCATCATTTAACCAATTTAATGTGCGATTTAAAGTCAAAATGGCCTTGGAGGTAGGATTGCCGGATTTAACAAATAAAAATACCAGATGCCCAGTTAAATTGAATCTCAGATAAATAATGAATAACTTTTCAGTTCAAGTTTGTCCCAGGTATTTCATGATGTATTTTTCTGGCAATGATGGTAGAGAATTCAGAAATTCAGAGTACTACTAAGTAAGGTCATACTACAAAAATTATGTTGAAATTCGCACAATTTTCCAGGATCTACTCACTCACTTATTCATTCTTAAGCTCTGTGTCAGGTACAGTGCAAGACAGTAGAGAAACAGAAGCCAAATCAATTTGGTCTCTGCTTTAAAGGGCTTATCAGTTTAACAGAGGGAGCTTGACATATGCAATATTAAAAATAGTAAACATATCACTCAGATTGATCTCTATAAGCACACTAAAAATTCCAAAAAATATGTGTAGTGTAGAAGACAGAAAGTCTGAAAGGTTAAGAAAGGATTCTTAGAAGAATGAACTGAGCGTTGACTTAGAAAGTGAGTCAGAGCATGCCGAGCTGATGGGAATGTACTCTGGATGAAGAGCATGGCAAGGACAGGCCCAGAGCTTGGGAAAATCCTGGGCTGTCCAGGGCAACAGCAGTTCCATTCAGCTGGAAAGTGGGAAGAGCTAGATTAAGGAAACCTGTATGCTAGATTCTATAATAGTCTAGATTCTCATCCTGTGCAAGGTAGCAGGAGCCTCTGCAAAGTTTTAAACACAGTAGAAATATGCCGATGTTTGTGTATAAGATCCCTTTGGCTTCATTTTGGAGGGTAATTTAGAGAGGTGAGGAAGGAGAGTTGGGGCCTAGTTGGAAGTTGGGGCAATGCTCATGGAAGGAAATGGGAGTTGATTCAAGGCTGTGGGCGGGGTGACAGATTCGAGAGCTGTGTCGGCTGCGTCGGGGAGCCTGGCTTGGGGATGGGGATGCCACTCAAGGAATGTGGAAAGAGGAGTAGGTGGGGGGTTTTAGATGGGCTCAGTTTGGGATGAGTGCAGTCTAGAAAACAGCCCCATTTATAGTTCAGGAGCTCAGGGAGAGGCCTGAGGGTTCATCACATACAGGTGGTTGTTGAAGTCAGACATTAGTTGATTTATTCAGGAAAATCATGAGGGACCAGACAGAGGTAGTGAAGGGTCTGGAGAACACCAACATATAATGAAAAAAAAAAATTAGCCAAGGTGACCAAGAAGAAATGATCCAAAGGAAGGAGAAAAAGCAGGAGTTGGTGGCTGATAAGCCAAAGGGGGACAAAGTTTCAAGAAGGAAGTCATTAAAAATGCAGAGAGGAAAAATAAAGTCTGAAGAGGGTCCAGTACAGTGAGCATTTGAGATACGCATGATCTGTGCCACAACCACTGGACAAAATGAAAGTGAAGAGTATGACTATAAACAGTCCCTGTACAGGCTCCTACCTGTGAATGAAAGGAGACAGAGGGAAACAAGAAAGGATGAAAACATGTTCTGCCTCTTCAATATCGTAAAAGCTCAAGGCAAACACAGACCCTGGGAAATGTATTTAAAAAGAGAAGGGCTTGAATAAATTTTGAAAGTATGCCTAGGAGAAAAAAGGAGGTGAACATTCAGAAGTACAGGCAGAGAGACAAGCCTGGGACAGAACAGAGGAAGGCCCCTGTCCTGGGAGGTGAGGCTGAAGGAGCTGCAGGGTGGCCTGTGACTTAGCCGAGTCTGCACTCATTGGCTAAATTTTTAAAAACAAGCAAAACAGCCCCTTCTCACTATTGAGAATGAATGGTTCAAGAATCCAGAACTACTGAGATTTATTCTGTCTGGTCTTCTAATTCACTATACCACCCTAATCTCCTGTAAAACAATTCAAGAACTTGAGAAAAAAAGATGTCAGGCGATGTAGCCAACTAATAACTAGAACAAAAAAACAAAAGTTGAACCTGAAAAGCACCCTCCCACCATCCATAAAATCTTCTGAGGTTTCCAATTCTACAAGTAACATAGCAACAGAACTGAATAATCTGCAAGCTAAGTGTATTTATGCAAAAATAAAGAATTGCAGATATTTAAGAATTTTAGAATTAGCCAACCATAAAAAGCTACAAATCAAATATTTTAAGACCCACCTAAAGTAATAGAGTGTAACTTGTAAATTTAAACAAAATTATTAGAAAGATGTCATTTCTCCCCAAATTAGTCTGCAACTTCAATATGATATTGATAAAAATTCTAGATGAACTCCATTAGGAATTCAATAAACACACTTTAAAGTTAATGAATAGCTAAGTCAACTTCAAAAAAATGAAAAAATGAGGAAGAAAGGGAAGAATTTGCTCAATCTGGTAATGAGGCATACTGCAAAGCAATAAAAATTAGTGAACAGAATAAAACAAAACAATGTGATAGAGGTACAAGAACAGAAATTTAGACTACTAGAATAGCTCAGAGATGGACATATGTGCATGTGGAAATTTAATATGTAATAAAGGTCAATGGAGAAAGGTTAGATTGAATTACTAGATGATATTGGGAAAACTGGATCCCTACTTAAACCCATGTACACAAGTGGACTCCAGATGCATCAACAACCTAAGTTAAGATAACACTGTCAAATTACTAGAAGAAAATGTTGGCTTATTTTTGTGTAAACCTGAGCAGAGCAGGCCTTCTTAAAAATTCCAAAGCAAAATGTTAAAGTAAAAAATGATGAATTAAAGAGCTTTTCAACAAAAGGTGCCATCTTAAACGTTAAAAGGTAACAAAATGGAAAAATATTTGCATATATAAGACTGTCAAGAGTCAATATTTATAACATACAAGGAACTCCATAAAATCACTACTAAAAATGCAGCAAGGCCCAATAAAACAATGGGAAAAACACACTAAAAAGCATTTTTTAGAAGAGGAAACTCAAAAGCCCAACAGGACTTACAACATTCTCAAACTCATTAATAATGAGAAAAATGCAAATTAAAATGGGATGTCCCAAAAACCTGTTGACCAGAAAAAAATCTGAAGCTTGTTAATGTCATTGGTGGCAAGGATGTGGTGGTGAAAGAATCCTCATGCTTGGCGTGTAGGTGCTGCTTAGTCAAGAAACCAGTATTTCTGCTTCCATAGATCTCCCCAGGCATGTCCCCCATGGGCTGTAAGGGCTGCTCCCTAGCACTCCCTAGTGACGGTGTGGGGACAGAGGCACCTGAGGGAGCTTACCCCGGGAAGAGTGATGGCTGAGCTGCGGGGCTACAGATCAGGAAGTACTATGAAGCAGCAGGGGGCAAAGAACTGGACCACAGAGCGACTTGGGTGAATCTTAAAACATTGCTGAGTGATAAGAGAACACCAAGGACTCTATAACATGATATCATTTAAGAAAAAATACATATGTACACACTCAAAACGATGCCCATTTTATATGAGCCCATAAAAACGAAAAGATAAAAAGTTAAAATAGTTGCCTAGGCAAAGAAGGGAAATAGGTACAAAAGGAAGAAAGGAAGGCAAGAGAAAAGCAGAGGAAAGGAGGAAGGAAGAGAGAGGAAGTAGTTAACAGAAACCTCTGAGCTTGCTTTGATTTATTACATCAGCTAACATCAGAAAGCCCTTCATTACAGCACACATACTTAAAAGGCTAAAGAATGAGGAGATTTTGTCCTTTGAATTTCCTTACCCTTTATATGTAACTTTTGTAAAACTCAAAGCATGTACCACAGATGAACCTGGTTGCTGTCGCTTCTTTCAGCCAGGGCATACCACTTACAACAGGTTACGCTGGATTTTTCTCAGCACTTGACTTTTGAGATTTCTACAGATATGGGCTGCTTGGCTTATAAATTATTAAACCAACAACAGCCAGTCTTTATCATAAATAGCACTGACCTAAACTGGAAATAAGTCAGCATTTTCAGCATCAGATGTTTCGACATTCCGATACCAATCAGTGGCTTGGTTCACATTGTGTTAGAATGTATTTACACAGACATTTCTGAAGACATGTGAGGCAAACTTAGAAAATTCTAATAATTTTATGAAAAGTGGCCTGTTCAGAGTTTTCTTTCTGATGCTTTATTTTAGAATGTGTACAGATAGCATTTCAGATGTATACTCTCTCCCTGGGCCACCTATATTCCTTCTTTTTTAACTCTTCTGGTCTTCGAGGAACTTCGGCTTTCTTCACTCAAGCTCTCAGCTCAAGTAGATTCCCACCCTCACCGCTTCAAGGCTCACTACCACTACCATCCCTCCTTTTCAGTGCACACTTTCTCAGCAAAACTTGCTTTCTCAATCCAGATAATGCCGATGAGGCAGCCGCTCAGTGTCACTGCTCGTCAGTGACAGCAGCCAGCCTCCTTGGGTCCTTAAAGGCTAAATGCCTTTAGGCCTTTGGGATTAGGACAAATTTACCATCTGCTGACCTTTAGAGAATACATCTGGCTTAATTGAACAGGAAAGTGATGCTGACAGAAAAAGATTAAATTGCTCAGGCTGTTGGCAGCCTGAACTTTCTCTCCTGAATCCACACCAAAGACCTGTGACTCATCCATTCAAGTGAGATTTTTCACACCAGCAGCGCTGAGGGGTCTCAGCATAGCTTCAAGCAAGCAGCTGCCAACGACTCTCTCTCTTCCCTAAGACAAGTGGATGTGGCAAGTCCCAAAGACCATCTCACCTTGGCTAGTGCCCTGCTCAGTAAACCAACGGGTACAATAACTCAAGGAAGTTTTATGGGCTGCACAGTTTCATTGATTTAGTGGACTCGGCCATTAAAAAAGTCATCTTGGCCTTTTTATAGGTATGGCCATCACGGTAAACCCAACTCAAGCCTTTCTTCACCATCAAGTGCCGACCTGGGCACCTGGCAGTGTCCACAGGGACAGCTGCCTGACCTAAAGACTGACAGGAAGACAAGGAGGAAGGGGGAGAAGAGGACTGAGAGGGAAGCTAGAGGGGATAACAGAGAAGGAGGAGAGAGGGAGACAGGCAGGGCCGCACGAGGAGGTGTCCCATTGCAGCGAGAGGTAGAGCCGTTTAGAGGCTGTTACCATTTAAGGCCAAAGACCAAAACTTGAATCCCAGCTCTGACCTTCTTAGCTATGTGGCCTTAGGCAAGTGTCTTACCCTCTCTCTTTCTTCATCTAGAAAAGAAGGGCAATAATAATGACCATCTCATGATATCCTTGTGAGGATTAAATACCAAAAACTTAAATAGCACTTCCTCTGTGCCGGGCAATGTGCCGAATGCCTTGCATGTATTAAATCTTTCAATCCTCAGAACAGCCTTCTGAGCTGGGGGGCTGTGTGTTGCCCATTACTGCTGTAACAAATTACCACAAACTCAGTGGCTTAAAACAACAAAGATTATTATCTTACAGCTTTAGAGGTCAGAAGTCTCCAAATCAAGGCGTCAGCAGGCCTGCATGCCCCCTAGAAGCCCTGTGGGGAAACGCTGCTCTGTCTCTTTCCAGGGGCCACAGGCTGCCTGCATGCTCATGGCCTTTGGTGAGCTTCCCTCTGACCATCACTGCCCTCTGCTTCTGTCTCAGCTCTCTTTTTCTGCCTCCAACCCTCCTGACTCCCTCATATAAGGACCCATGTGATTGATTACACAGCCCTCCCCAATGATCCAGGATAATCTCCTCCATCTCAGATCCTTTACTTAATCATATCTGCAAAGCCCCTTTTGCCACCTAAGGCAGCGTATTCGCAAACCCTAGCAGTTAGTATACAGACATCTCCGAGGGGCTTTTATTCTGTCTACCACAGCTACTACTATTATCCCCATTTTACAAATGGGAAACTGACTTGCACAAGGTTATGCTTTTCCCCCCAATATGTTCCTGCCTCCTCATGGGTTAATATTGGGGACGATATGTTTTTTTTAACTGAAGTATAGTGGATATACAATATTATATTGGTTTCAAGTATACAACATGATTCAACAGTAATCTACATTACTGAATTCTCACCCCAACTAGTGTAGTTACTATCTTTCAACACAGAAAGATGTTACAGAATATTGACTATATTCTCTATACCTCTGTAACTAATTTATATTATGATTGAGATTTTGTGTCCCTTTATCACCCTCACCCTTCCCACACACACACACCCCAACCCTTCCCCCATGGGAACTACCAGTCACTCCTCAGTGTCTATGAGTCTACCACTGTTTTGTTCATTTTGTTTTGTTTTGAGTTTAGATTCAACATATAATTGAAATCATATGGTATTTGTTTTTCTCCACCTGGCTTATTTCACTGAGCATAATACCCTCTAGGTCTGTCCATGTGGTTGCAAATGGCAGGATTTCTTTCTTTTTTATGGCATAATATTCTCAATGCGTTAGTGTTTATAAAGCACAAAGAAGCCTAAGCTGGGTTAACTCATGCAGTGGTGTTAAAGGTAGAATGTACGGCCACTGCTGTGGCTTTAAGTCACAGCTACGATACCAAAGTCAGGTCTACCTCCAGCTGGCCTGAGTTTCTTTGTCTCCATGCATATTTAGAAGGAGGTGTGGGGCTGATGCACAGTTTGGGATCTGGAGAAAGGAAGCCCCACTCCTCTCCCTACAGCTGCAGGTTTGGAGCCAGCAACCTGAGCCTTGCTGTCTTCCTCCTCGCCTGCAAGCTAGAATGAGCAACCCAACCTCACAAGCTGTTGAGGATGGGGGTGCCAAAGGGGATCCTGCCAGTGATAAAAACATGTTTCTATAAACTACTACAACACTGCCAATGTTAGCGGCCACTTGCATATTTGTTGAGGAAAGGAAGTTATCAGATGCTACGGTTTGAATAAAACAAGAGATGCAGAAGAAGAAAGATGCTTTGGCATGCAACGCTGGCCACTTACCACTGCAGGTCCCCTGCTTGTTGTAAAACCCATCTCCACAGCTGCTTTCACAGCTGCCCTCTCTCAGCACCTGGAGGGGGGCACTGCAGGCCAAGCAGTGCTTCTCTGTGGGGCCCCAGCAGGCCGTGCAGGACTCGTGGCAGACTGCAGGCAAACAGCAACGTCAGTGAGCAGCCTACAGTAGGAAGGACTCGTTGCATTTTTTCTTTCAAAGGTTTTAGAATTTGTAAGGAGGATGTTGGTTCCTACATTCCTAAACTGCTAGGCACATAAGTGCACCACCTCTCACCAAAAAAACAAAACAAAACAAAACTATCTCTGTTGGCCAGAAGTATACTTTCAATAAATGATTGCTAAGAGACTTGGAAGAGGAAATCAGATGCTTTGGAGCAATGGGAATCACAGGGAAGGAAACAATAATTTTCTAGACAAACACGGTCTGTCTAATGAAAGCAGATGGCCCTCTATCACCTGCCACTTTGCCTTTTGTAACCACTCTTCCCTCCAACACCATCAAGGATTCCTCAGGAGGGATGCCAGGTACTTGAGACCCTGAAAGAGTTTGGAAGGCCTGGCACTGCGTGATTTCCATCAACTTTCCCTCCCCTTCCATCTGTCTCCTCTCTCTCTTTCTTTAGCCCTCTGTCCTCCCTCACGACTCCTTTAGTCTCCCTCAGTCTCTGGTCCCTCCAGCAGCATCTGCTCTAAACATGTATCTTGAGGACTCACAGAGCCTACATTTCTCTTACACCTTAGGTTTCTAACCATTCGTTCTTCCTAGATCAGAGTTGTTTGAAAATTTCCTTTTCGTCCAGCATTTGATTTTTTATGACTATTCATGCTTGCTCTTCACCTTATCGTATCTGTAAAGACAGGCCTACTCTGAGTAATTGACTATATTCAGATTTGGCTAACTGTATGGCTAATGCCACCTATGCTTCTGTTAACGCATCCTAATTTCCAAAATGTTTGCCTCACAGGAGAGCACACCCTATTTTGCAGAGGTAATCATTCTGACCAAAATTGGTAGGGAGAATGCCTTTGCTGATTGCAAGTGACTTGGGAACTTACCCCTAAGTAATTTAATTAGGTATCGCTTTGGAATCAGAAGAAAGGATGTCTGCATTGCAAGTCTCAAGATCCAATCCTCTCCTCTTAGCTCTAAACTGCACAGGAAAGCCTTAATTTCAGACTACTTCTCTCCTTAACAAATTTAGAGATAATTACAAATTGTGTTAAGTGCTAGGAAAAGTTGTTCGATATAAAGACTAACAGTGATGGGCACGGAAGGGACCAACTATAGATAGATATAAAGGATGGGAGGTGGCCAGCCAAGGGGGAAGCCAGAGAACTGCATGAAGTTGTCAAGAAGGGAAGGAGCTCAGGGGTTGGAGGAATCAAAGGCCGCCCTTATGGCCAGGGCTCGTGGACCCAGTGGGGCACAATGGGGCACACAGGGGTACAGAGGGGCACAGTGGCCTGATTAATGGCTGGAGGAAGAGCCGGGGGCACTATCAAACTTGACCTTGAAGACCATGGAAAGAAATTAAAATTTTATCCTAACTGCAATGTGAAATCATGAGTGGAATTAAGCAGGGCAGACACAAGCCTTGATTCAGATTTGTAAAAGCTCTCTCTAGCTGCCTTGTGGAGTAGGTTTAAGGACTTGTACTCAGTCAGGAAGACCAGTGTGGAGTCTACTGCTCTGGTCCAGGTAAGTGATGATGGAGGATGGAAAGTAGAGGTGGAGGACATTTTATTATCTGATTCCCTCATTAGATTACAAGCTTCATGCGGACAGAGTCCATTTCTATTTTGTTAACTCTGTGCTGAGCACACTGCTTGGGGCTCTACAAACTTCACTTATATTTAACACTTTATATTTTATAATTATTACATGAGAATACTGTTTGTATTAGGAAAAACCACTGATACTGCATTACAGCTAATAATGTGGATGCAAAGATCCCAGTAACAAACTCTACCCTAAACACACATGAAATCTGTCATTCACTTATTCAACTACCCTTCAATTACAGACTATAGCCATCATCTGAAGTGTCTATCACCCTTCATGCCTCTGCCTTACTGACTCAGAAGTTGGTTCAAAGCTGTCACCTAAACAAACAAAAAGCCCAATCTCATTTCTAAGAAGAATGCCAGGCTAATCTGTCTATCAGTGTTCAACAGAAGCACCTACTACATGCAAGGTGCTGTGCTAGTCTGTGGGCAGCTAGCCACAGGTAAGCATGTTACCGGAGGTCTGCTGGAGCAAACATTTAAACCACCCCATCTCTGAGTACACTGGTGGCTGGCATTGTGCAAACTGCACTGGGGAGTAAATGCCTGAGGCAATGGTGGGGAGTGAGGCTGAAAAGACAACAGGGTCCAGATCTTGAATGTCAGGCAGGTCCCGGTAAGGACCTTGGACTTCATCCAAAAAAATTTTAATCAGGGCAGTGGAATTCATCAGTTTTGCTTTTTAGAAAGTTTACTCTGCAGTGCGGAGGGGGGAAGGTCGGTAACTCAAGACATCTTTAAGGGATGATGAAGTCATATTTGTTCAAGGGGTGGAGATGAGATGAGAAATTAAAGCCCAACCCCCTAATTCCCTTTGGGGACTGGCTTGATGTCAGTGTAGGTATTCGGCTGCACTGGATGTTACAACAGTAAAAATACCTGCAACCTGGTTGGTAAATGGTTGTCATCCTGGCCCCCTCCCTGATGCTGTGGCTTCATCTCTGGGAACCCTGACAGACACCATGCTCCATCAACCAAAAGGAAAGGACCTCTGGTCCCCACTCCTTCTGCCTGATCTGATCTGTGCCATACTGCTTGCTAAATAGTTTTAATACTATACCTGGTGTTACCAATCAGAACAGAGGCCAAAAGAGGCAGGACAGAGGTCACAGACTTAGGGACGGCACTCAGCCCCATCACAAACAGAGCCCTAGGTAACATTTCAGCCCTGCCTTCTGCTTCCTCCCTCCAGCATGCTGGAGCATGCCCTAAGCATGGAGCAGGGTGCCCTAAGCAGGCCATATGCCTGTTCCTGGGTTCTGGATGACCCACCAGGACAACGCCTCTGGCTCTCCTGAAGCCCTGTAATCCTGTTACACTTGAGATGCCTCCTAAGGTATTGCTCCTCTGTGAAGCTTTTCTGAACTTGTCCAAATAAAGTCAGTCACTCCTTCTTCTATGTTCCTGTAGCACTTTGTACATGCCTCTCCTATGCTATTTATCCTGCTCTACTAATTATTCGATTACAAATGAAACCCCTTCAATGGAAAACATAACATCCCCAAATTAGGGCCATGTTTTAGTGATCTTAAACCCCCAGTGTCTAGATTGATTCCTGGTACAAAGTCAGTACTCAGAAAGTATACGTTAAATGAATGTACAGCAGATTTTTTTATTGGTTATAGAGAATTCATCCCATCGGTTGGAAACTATAGAAACCATGCAGAAGGTATAACCATGAGGTCACAGTCTCAGGATATGATAACTTATGATAGATAAACTTGAGGCTGTAAAATTTACCTAATAACTGTTGCAGTCCAGATCTGCCCATGATGACACATACTTATGCTGCATTTATACAGAGAACCAATGCGATACTAGGCTTTCTCTCATTTCCATGTCAAACAAGAGGCATGTTCCTGGACAGTCAGGACCGCAGAAAACATTTTTATTTCAGCATGGAACTATGCTGAGCTATCAGTTCTTTCTTTCTTTCTTTTTTTTTTTTTTGAGCTGTCATTTCTTATAATGACATACTCCCACTGTGTTTTGCAATTGATTTCTAATTTCTAACACTGAACATATGCTACTGCAGATAATCTCTTGTTTCAGGCTTATTTTTACATGTGGCTTTTATTACATTTGGATTACTATGAAAAATAAAAGGTCACTCTCTGGCTTCATACCATACTTTGTCTTAGTGATAGATTACAGATCACCCAAGGTTTGAAATGTATATTGTGAAAATTGTGGCAATAAATTTAAAAAGAGGGAGAATAAGAGAGAGCCATCTTATCTCACATGCAGTAGATAATTTATTTAGGAAAGCCCCTGACTTTTCTGGAGCAGAATAAGACATGTGCTGGCTTGCTGAGCAATTCATTTCAAAATGAAAAGGAATGAATTACTTTTCTTTTGGCAACTCTCTATTGAAACCTTACTCTAAAAATAAGAAATTTCTTTTTGTACTCAATAATTTTGAAATTGAAGGATTGCTGCAAAAAGTTTTTAACCTGTGCTGCTCAAAGAATAAAATACAGACCCTTTCCAGGGATGTTTTAAAAGCACTTCCTACGGGTTACTTCATGCCTTCCGGGAACCCTTCCCAGACCCCAGGCAGTGGATAGATACCCATGGGTCCCGCCTTCAGCTCAGACTGCACCTCAAGAAGGAGACAAGCCCTTGGTTCCTCACCTTCTCTATGGTCTGTTAGAATAAATTTCCCTGCCGTTACCACGGAATTAGCACACTCGAACATCAGGCCCTCTTAGATTCACCAGGAAGGCTGCAGTCAGGTTTCCAAGAAGTTTTCTCTCACAGCTACACAGAGACAGCCCAAATCTGGGCACAAGCAGGTATGTCACACAAAAGTCAGGGTCCTTCATTCTGTTCCTTAACCATTTTATACCAACTGCTAACTCTCATTCTCATCACACAAATGAATGCAAAGTACTTGCCAGGTTTTAAAGTATTATCAGGAGACCGAGTAAATTTCCAATAAAAAGCTCCTGTTGGGTGAAAAATTTTTCTATCTTAAACTCAACTTCACCATTCCTTGCTTTCTTAATCTGTAAAGTGGGAATAATATTTGTTGTACCTAATTCACAGGGATATGGCGAGATGACATTTGAGAAAGCTGAGAATGTTATACATGCTCATGTGAGTGGCATACCCTGGGAAATCTAACAAATCTTGTTTCAACTGGTGTCTAAAGCAAAGTAATTATAAAGGGAGCAAATGCAAGTGCAACATGACACAGAATAGGAAAGGAGAGAAAACGCTAAGGGAAAGGTAGGGTCATTTAAAAAGGAAGTAAAGAGATATAACAGGACTGTTCTAGCAGTTACATAAAGGGGCCCCAGCCTTTCCCAGAGGCCAGCTAAAGCTCCTTCCTTGCAATCTCTACAGAACATCAACAAAAGCCTTTGGAAAGTGATTGAAAATAGCTTGGTGATGCTCATGAAAAAGCCCAGACACTGCAGAGACTATTTTCCCTTCCCTCCATCACAGACCCACAGGAGGCCAAAGCTATTTGTTTAAGAAGCACAAATGCCAGACAAATTTAAAAGGAAAGGAAATTCATCTGAGTAATCATCACTTTTTATTCTTTTATTCCAATTGTCTTTTGTCCCCTACCAGGCTGGGACTTCGCCCTCAACCTGCCTCTCTGTGCCAACAGAAGCCTTTTCACCCTGAAATAGGAACGTCTGGTCTCCATATATTCTGGAAACCCATATGTACTTCAGGGAGTTCATAACAGAAAACAAAACAAAGCAAAACACATGAACAAACTTCAGCCTCCTGGATAGCCAGCGGCCTGTAGATCAAACAGGAGCATAGCAACCGGATGTAATGGATTAGCAGCACACAGAACAACAGGCGTGCATCTGAGAAACAGTGCTTAGTGAGAAAAAGTGAAAGGAAAAGAATGGTTCATCAATGTAGCAAATGTACCACTGTGATGGGGGCTTGACCATGGGGGAGGCGGCGCCTTTGGGGGCGCAGGGGCTAAAAGGGCCAGCTCTGCAACTTCCTTTTCATTTTGCTGTGAACCTAAAGCTGCTCTTAAACAATAAAATCCTTAAAATAAAAAAAGGAAAAGGATGATCTACCTAGCAATATGTCTGAATATTTAAAGTACATGTACACAAAACAATTAAGAGCACATACATACAAAAAAAGGACATTAAGTTGCATTAGAATAGTTACTTAAGTGGGAGACTGGGGAAAAGGGAAATGGGAATAGGTTATGGGAACAACAGGCATAGATAGACAGGCAGACAGACTGATAAGCAAGAGAATTAGCCTGGCCAAGGCCAGTGATGAAAACAGATGGGTAAGTATGATTAATTTGACCCTCTTCATGTCAATCCCAAAAATAAATGAAAGAAAAAAATTAAGCGACATTGCATTTTACCTCATTAAAGTGACAAATTTAAGAAGAATTGTTAACAGCTAGCGTGTCTGACAAGGGTAATGGGATGCAGACCCTCTCCTGGGTATCCAGTAGGAGAGCAAGTCACAGCTTTCCACAAGGAGAGTAATATATAAGTGTGTGAAAAGCTTCAAAATGTAACATACACTTGGACCCATGCCTAAGAATGTACCCAAATCAAATATATCTACCACAATTTCTATCTAAAATGTTTACATCATAGTTATTTTTGATAATGTAAAGATGAGGCTCAAACGTCAAACAACAAAGGATTCGCTAAATGAATTCTTGCATAGCCACAGATGGAAAGTTACACAAAAGCTTTAAAAAGATGTTGTAGGAAGATAACAAATAACACGGGGAAAGCACAAAACTGTATATACAGTGTGATTTTATTTCTGAAAAATAAATGCGTATATGTATATCTGCATATACAACACACACTCATAAATTAGGGACACATTCAACAAAATACTGACAGTGTTTTGGGAGAGTATGCGTAGAGATTTTTGCTGATTTTTTTTTTTTTGTAACTTAAGTTTTACTGACTTTATCAAATCATTTTTTGGAATTAACATGAATTCATTTGGTAGGGGAAGAAAAAACTACTAAAGGGAAAAAAAGGCCTGTATTCCTTTTTCCTGAGGCATATGCTGGGTAAATAGCTAGTTAATCTGTTAACCACATTTGTGACACAGCTGCACGATTCACTAGTCTTGGGTAACGTATGAATTTTTAGCAGGTCTCCTGGAGGCACAGAGCTTGAACTGAAGCTTCCCTCCCAGCGGACGGAGACTTTGGCCAGTCCGCGTGGAGAGGATTTTACAAGCAGCCTAGCTTTTCATTAGTACCTACGTCAAAGGACAAAGGCACATTCAGCTCACCAGGCACATTTTTATAATGAACCTTTCCGTCTGCTGCCCCTCTACCTGCACTCCCACATCTGTGGTGCAAGCGCCCCGCGGGGCTGTCCAATGCACTGACCCCAGGGGCCCAGCTTGATGAGCCAATGGGACGCTCAGATCCCACTCCGCCCCTGTGCCCCCTGGCGAGCCACAGCCCTAGGCCTCCCTGGGTTCTCCTGAGCCCCTGTTAATTAAATGGTTATTGATTTCTCCAGCGATACCTTGAGTCTGTCTACAGAAACTGAAACGCCAAGGGAGAGACCACCAAGCAAATCCAAGCTTCTGATGGGGAGAGTTCTCAGACTTCCTGGCTGCCCTCGCCTGGCCGGCTCAGACCTCAGCCGCGGTGACACGGACGTGCTGCACTCACCGTGGGCGGCATAAAAATCGAGGGCAGCGTGGAACAGGGAGAGTGTTAGGTGGGGAATGGGGAGGAGAGAGAAAGCACGTATGCCATCCTGTTTAGCTAAAATAACCGAGAACCCTAGGCACTGGGCAGAAAGCCAGAGAAGCCTTGTCACTGGTTTGTAACCCATAGCTGAAATATGTGGGGGCTCCGTTTGTCAGGGAGAATGGAATCTGCGTGGAAGCTAAGCTCCAGTGCATCTGTGGCTGGTATGCGGCCCTTCTGTCCGGTCACGTGTCTTCTGGCCTGACCAGCCAGGCTCTATACGCAGCACAGACAAATGCCGAACACAGCCCGTCTCCGGCTACAAGGAAGGCCCAGCTACTTTCCTCTTCCCTCCATTTATCCCTTACAGGAATGCCCAAGGAGGGAGGGGGCTTGGAATGCTGTTGCTGCCTGCCGGGTCTAGTTTGCTCAAGAAATGTATATTCTGGCAGGGCAATCCTGTTGTCCTCCCTCTGATGGCTTAAACACTCCATGATACTACCCAAGTTCCAAATGCAGCTCTGGCTAAGAGTCAGCCATACAGCACTGATAAGGCACCCAGGCATCTGAAAGGGGAGGGAGATGAGGGGAAGAAGAAGAGGAGTGGGGGAACAGATATTCTGTAATTTTCCTGAGGCCACATCTAGCCAGGAATTGCTGACAGAAAGTAAATAATTGAAGCTAAAACACTCAGGTCACCTATAAGCCAATGTCTAGGCATGCCCAAACGCTCCTGTCCTTTCTCCTCCAAGCAATGGTTTATCACACTTTCTTCAATCTAATTATTATTCTAAAGGGTGTTGAATGTGCTTAGCATGGTGGGGAATTCCGATGTATAAGGCCTGTCCCTGCCTCGATAATCATCACTTCCTATAATATTCCTTTTAAAACTGTCTTTATAGCACTGATAGTAATGAATTCATATAGTGGTAACTAGCTGAAATCATGTTATTTGCTTACTGACATACTTACTCGTTACTTTTTATTTACTGACACTCTTCTGCCATTGAGAAAGTAAATTCCTTACTCACGGGCAGTTTTCTGTTGGTCCAGTGCTGAATCCTAGTGCTAGTACATGGGACAGACTCAACAAATACTCATTGCATGAACAAGATTGGGGGGACGGGAATATCACTTCAAGCAATTAAGTCCTATCTACAAGACATGCAGCAGCTAGTGAGAGACCTTAATTGCTGCCCAATGCCAGACAAGGTTTGAACACTGCATAGGATATAAAAGCAGAACAAAGAGTGGTAGGACGTGCTCAGCTCTGGACAGAATACACAATCTGACAATAAAATTGAGACTGGCCCTTCAATTTGGGGGGATGTTGGAGGGCTCATGGAGATACCAGATTGCCAATGACCATCCCAACAGAACAAGGAGGGCTCCTGTCTTCTCAAGGATTTCAGAAGAGCAGTTTCCTAAATGCCTTTGCCAAGAGGTCCACCCACATGTACCACAGGGCTGGGATAAACCACATGCTGGGACATAATGCCAAGACCCATTAAGTCTTCACCGCTTTCGACCTGACTCCAAGGGTCAGTGATTCATTTCCACAAATGGCTGGACTGCTCTAGTCGAACACAATTCCAACAAATAATTAACTTTAGAAGTTCCTCTGCTCAAACTACAGCTTTTAAATCTCAGCTAGGTCAGCATCCTATATGTAAATTATAGAGGCTTTCTTACCATAAGTTATTCCTCTAAATATACCATAATAGTGGCTAAGAATTAAATAATTACAGATTCTAATAATTTAGTCCGAACATTTAAAGAAAACAAAAGGATTTTAAAGTATGATGAATCCACTAAACTGTTCTCTACATTATATTTATTTTCCATAACATATAAAGTAGGTTTTGTTTTAAATAAGACACAAATGGCATACAACTCTTTTTTTCTCAATGCAAGTTATTTGATTTTCATTCCCATAGATTGAAAAATAAAGGAATGGCTTTGATGGTGACAACAGCTACCTTTTGTGGTCCATTATGTGTCAGCCATAATATATTTACATTTTTTCAAATGCCTTTTCTAATCGTCATAATACTGGTTTAGAGTAGATAGTATTAGCTCCACTTTGCAGTTGGGCAGTTAAATGACCTGCCTAAAGTCATCCAATAGTACATGGTGAGATTCAAAATGATCCCACCTCATACAAACCTGTAAAATGTTCAACTGCTTGATTCTTTCAGTTTCATAATCTAAGACCACACAGCACTCAGATATAGAATAAACTGCATAGGTTTTTGCATTTGTAGTTTTACTTTTTAACATTATGTAAGCAGCAGCTAACCTGTCTTGATGGCAAGCTCACTGTCTTCACATCCTCAGGGCCTGAGCAGTGGTCAGAAGAAACTGAATGGAGGAGTGGGAAAAGGGGAGCAGGGAAGAAGGGCAAAGGGATCAGAAATCCAAGTCTAGCACATACTGAGGGCTTCCTAGGCATCAGGCACCATCCTAAATACCATATGTAAATTCACTCACTTAATCCTCACAACAACACTATATAGCAGATATTATAGTCCCTGAGTCCACCACAGGCAATCACAGCATGGAGTTAAAGAATATGCTATTTGTAGTGACAGAGCAAAGACTGGAATCCAGGTGGTCTGGCTCCCAAGCCTACAGTCTCCCTCCCATCTCCGGGTCTGCAGAATGAAGGGAGCCGGTGCCATGGAGTATGGATGGCTCCATCCACAGGACTCTGTGAATAATGGGTTTCAAGAAGACAAACCAAACATTGATACATATATAAAATGGTCTAAATTCTACTCTTTCTCTATTCAAAGTCTATATAGCCTTACAAACTACTTGTTTTCAAGTAATCTTTTAAGGTGTGTGTTAGTTTGGTTGTTTTAACTTTTCTTCTAATGGGCTCCTATATCTAGGATTTGTGTTGCATAGTCCAAGGGTCCACAGTAGAACAGAGGTTTTTGAAAAAAGGGGCAAGACAGGCAAGGAAGAATGTTCTCAAGACATGGCAAACTCAATCTGGACCAAGATTTAGCTTTAATACCAAGAAGAGGCAACAGAACCACTGCTCTGCTAGAAAATACACAATAAATCCAAGACAAGTGGTACCCAAGATCCATGCAGACAAGGTGCAAGGTCATGTGGTGAGTGGGGGCGGGGGGGGGCGGTCACTGACACATGGGTCAAGCCTGACCACCAGGCTGGGGCTGATTAAGAGATTGGATGTTAACTTCTGGAAATGGGTCACAACAGGGCAGGATAGCAGGACCCAAGGAAAAGCCCAGTCCTAGGATCTGATGTCCATGGGGTCAAGAAGAGCGGGACAGAGTGGACAACAGATCCAGCATAAGGCCAAGGCAGGGGCCTGAGTGCCAGGCCCACAAGGTGAGTGTTGGGCACTGTGACAGTGATTGCTCCTTGGGCTCACCTGCTGCGGGGAAGAGGCCACGTGCACATTGCCTGTGTACAATTTAGGCTGCCATAAACCCTCGGCGGTGCTGCGCCTTATGGTAAAATGATCGAAGCATCAAACTCCAAAGTTGAGGAAGGCAGAAGAAATGGAACAGTGACTTGTGTGGGGCACAGATGGAGTCTATATTTATAACACGGTTCAGTTTTATCAAGTGCAATACTATAACAATCATATTACTACATGCACACACACATGCGTGTGTGCATGTGTGTGTGTGTGTGTACACAAAACTCAAGGGAAAAGAGAAAATGATAAGGCCTCTGAGGAGGCACATCTCTGGCAGGACGTGGCGCCTTCTTCCACCTCTCACTGCCGGACCTGCTCTGTGTGTCTATGTGCCACTTGGCTCTACCCAGATTTTTCACTCTGCCCTATATTCAACATAGTGAGCATGAATATTAATCAGGTAATCTCTGGTAATTAGGTTCCTCAGCACAGTGTTCACTTTCTTTTGGTTTTGATGGCCAATAAAGTAGCAAATTATGCCAGTCATAACATGTCCCTGCCAAGAGGAATCAATCCAGAAAAATCCATGCTACCATAAAATGGCAGGCTTCTTTTTGAGAAGTTTAGCACGTACTAGAAGATCACTGGTTAACTGACCAACTTCCAAGGCCAGTGGTAAAAAAATCACCCAAATTGGTACACGCATGAATGTTGCAAAAAATTCCAATTATGAGAAAGCTTATTTGGAAAGATTGGGCAGTCTCAGCATCAAAACACTATATGGAAATTGATCACAAGTTTAGCTTTAATTTTTAAGATCACTCTCTCTCTCTTCTTGCTTTTTTCTTTCTTCTCATTTTATGCATAAAAATGCAACCAGGCTGAACTAAAGCAAATTGGTTTAATTCCCTGGAGGGAGCATGAACAATATTTCCCAACAACCTTCAGCTGGAGGCACTTGTGTATGGGTATGTGGATGGAATGGGGAAGCAGTCAGCTACGTAAACCCATAATCAAATGAAACAATACCCATTTAAACGTGCCCTAAAAAAGAGCATTAACATCAACAATAAAGCACTGGGCACGGGAGAAAGAAAAATGGTCCCCAAAAGAGAAAAAAGTAAATATATATGTGGAATGTATGGAAGGAGGTGGAGGTGGTATGAAGGAAGAATAAAATCCAGGGGGAATTAACTCCCTTTTAAAGGCAAATCTGAAACAGGAGTACTAGCAGGTCTCTCTGATGGGATAGAAGAAAAGAGTAAAGAACCTATTGACAATTTCATCAAATTGAAATTTCAGCCATTTACCTAAATCACCCAACCATTAGACACTTATAAAGGCATTTGCATGTGCCCACTTTGAGCCTGTTCTGAAATAACAGGTAAATAGAACATGATAAGTAATGAGCATTAAGGGTTCTTTAGTCTTTCATGGCTGAGAATTCTATTGGAACCCTAGTCCTTCATCACCAAGGGGTAGTAGTTCCTCCATTCATCAAACATTTGTTAACAAATGCTGAACGCTCTGTAGAGCCCTTGATGCTGGGGATACAGCGATACAGAAGATAATCTTGCAGACCTCAAAGAGCCCCAAGCCAGACTCAGAAGCTAGTGTGCTTTCTGCATTCTCTAATAGGACTGGCTGCAAGGTTGGCCCTACCATTCTCGGATCTGCGTGACATGAACAGTACTCAGGTGTTCTTTCAAGATGGTTTCCACTGGCCCGGGGACTCCACTTCTGACCACGACCTGAAAGGGAGGCAGCCAGCAGGTCTTCCACATAGGACCTTCCCGTGGCCCGAGAGCAAAGCCAACACACCCGATGAACACCATGAACTTACTTTCTTACTATTTTCCCTCCAAATGATTTTCCCGAAAATCTAACAAGGGCATGAAAGAGAGGAGCAGACGAGCTGACCCTGAGACCGGCCCACCTTCTGGTTCCCCATCGCGTCTCTGCCCTTCTGCTCAGTCACAGAACACAGCTGCCACAGTTCCCTGGTATGACATCCAAGACCCTCCCTCTGGTCCACCTGCCTTTTCACATTTACCTGCCGCTACACATCCTGCCTTGTCCTGGGTGTATCTGACCCTCTGTTTCCTCCTAAAGGCAAACTTAGGACTCTGTCCATGTCTTTGTTTTCACCATTACTCCCTTCTGCCATTTCTACATTTTAAAAATTCTTTATACATTTACTTTTTTACTTATATCCATGATTACAATCCCTATTTAAAAAACAGTCAACTATAAACAACAAATTAAATTATATTAAGACCACTCTCACCTTCAAAGACAATGGTATTAAGAATTTCAACTAGATCTCAATTAAAAATAAAAGTAGGCATATAAAGCTAGTAAACTATATAAATACAAAAATGAGAATAAATTTAAATACTAACTTTTGCTTTATTTGTTCAAGTTCATTACTATGATAACACTTTCTTGTTTCTGTTCTCCCTCGCTCCTTAGGTAGAAATAAAGTTTAAAAATATACCAGTAAAAGAAAAAATATATATATATACCAGTGTATTTTCCCCTTTATTGTCATTTAAGCACTGTGCATTTACACTATGAGGGAATCTAATTATGGTATAATGACAATCCTGAAGCAAAGGTATGGTGTTAGCTAAATACTGTTCTGGGGCCCTCAGGTGTGTACAGAAGGACTTAGAGAAATCACTCATGCACATCACTAAAGCACTAGTCAGGTTATAAAAATGTGTGTCATCTCACTCATCCACTGTTCCCATCCCATCAGAGTTTCTTCTCTTGCTTGAAAAACTGCTCATAGCTCCTGGTGGCCCGACTTGTTTGGAGGTGGGGGGTGGCTTTCTCAGTGGCTCACCCAACCGTGGCCCGGTGATTACCTGCACAGGAGTGGCGATCTCGGTAGAAGCCATCCCCGCAGGTGGACACACACTGGCCATGCTGCATCAGCAGGGGGGGCTGGCAGGACGAGCACTCCAGCCCACTGGTACATGTAGAGCACTGAGGCTGGCAGGCTGGCCCCGGACAAGGTTGGGAGAAGAGAAAGGGAAGCTCTGATTAGCTCAGAGATACCACCGCAGTGTAGATTCCTACACAGCCCAGGTCTGAGGCTCTGGGGACAGACCGACCAAGAATGGCAGGGAAATAACTTTATCAGACTTTGTTTATATAGCACGTATCATGCCCGGGGCTGTATGAAGTACTTTACATATATGAATGCGTTTAATCTTCACAATAACCCTATGAGGTAGATATTGTTAATACCAATTTTTTGCAGGAGGAATAAGCTCACAGAAGGTCCATGTCAAACTTGCCCAGAGTGACATGGAGCTGGCATTTGAACCCAGGCAGTTTGGGTCCTGAATCTGTGCTCTTCTCTTCTTATCCAATAGCCCCCAGTATCTTTCTCACTCAACCATGTTATGAGAATATCGTTTATCCCTTTTCTTCTACAACCTGTGACAGAGATATAAATAACTTTCAAAATGAATGAAGATTAGGAATCAGGAAAGAAAGTAGGGAGAAGTAAATAATTACAAAAATAATAAAAGCAATGAACTATGAAGGCCTGACAAGATCCTAGACACTATTCTAGGCACTTTGCATGTATTTACACATTTAGTCCTCACAGTACCCTCTAAGGAAAATAGTATTACCTCACTTCATAGGCATTGAGAGGTTAACTACAGCCAGGGTAAAACCTACACACTCCTAAATGGATAATTAACTCCATGAGGTGGAGATAGGAGAAAAAGTAACTATGATTTGACCTCAACCAAGCCAAATTCTCCCATGTAAGATCTCCTTCTCAGATGCATAGGAGCTCTGAAATGCACACGAGCACGCTCTGGATCCCATGGTAACCCACAAGAGATAAGCTCTACCACTAATTATCCATGTGATGTTAAGCAATCCAGTTAATTTCTCTGGCCCACAAGTTCCCCGTTTGCACAATGAGAAAATTCTAGTAAGTGATCTCAAAGGTCCATGTCAATTCTGAAGTTCTATCTTGAATTAACTGAGTGTTTTAATAAATGACACCAAGCATCCTGATGATATTATAATCCTTCAAGGTCTTCAAAAATGAAAAATCTAGCCATGATCTAGCAATATCTGGCCTCCCCATTATCTACGTCCCAGTAAGCACTGAAATACCTGTAAAAATGTTAGAAGAAAGGGACCTGCAGATAAAGAGGCCAAGTAACCTCTGGATAATAATGCCTTCTAATGGTTTTTGGAAGCTGTGATTTTCTGCATTCATGCCCCCATCCCTGGCAACACTGAGCCTCAGTCCAGCTCTGGGCTGTCTGCCTGGAGCCATACCTAGACAGAGAGCACCAGCCTGGTAAAATCCCAGAGGACAGCTGTGCACACACTGTCCGTTCTGCAGCAGCTTTGTGGGGTCCCGGCAGAGGTCACAGTGGTCTGGAGACTGAGAGCAGGTCAAGCAGTCTGGGTGGCAATGAGCTACAGTCAAGGACAAAGGAGAGGGGAATTCAATAAAGATCATATGCTTTCTCTTGTATCCTTCTGAAAAAGAATCTACAGGGTATATGGAGCTGTACAGAATATGAAGAGCAGAAAATTGGAACTTCACTATGAAAAAGGCCCCCAAATAGCAGAAATTATTTCAATGCAAGATCTCAAAGGATCTTTCCTTGTCTGAAATACTATCAGTGTCTCTGTAGCCCCAAACTGAAGATGCTAAAAACATTCATGAATAGCCCTATTAATGCTTCTACCTGCTGGGATGCCTCTGGAAACAGGAATGACTAGCTCCATAAATGTGTGATTTAAACAGATTCAATAATTCATGATTTCTTAGATGCTCTTAAGCTTTGATGTGCATTAAAAGTTAAGACATAGAGTGTATAATTTTTTTAAGTTATATCCTTGAAAAATACAGCCAGTTTTCTTCTCTTCCTGCAAAATTTCAAAACTCATTCAAAAGTAATTAGGATTATAATTGAACTCAGTGGCAATTGTAAGCAAAGCACTTCTTTCAGGTTTTGAAGCTGTCAAGGACCTGATTTTCAAGGTATAGTATATTATAATATGCTAAATATTTGTTTAGGAAAGCCCAGAGAGTCACTTTGGTGAAGGAAACATAAGTAAGTCATAAAGTTGCTTTGCTTTTCCCATGATAAACTTCACAGAAACTGTCTGACTAGCTAAAATAAGTTGAGAACAACTGCCAGTATGGAAAATTGCAACCCACAGATGAAAATAATTAATTATGAAATGTGAATGGAAGAAAATGCTACTTCTCTAAGAGACACTGAGCTTATAGGCAAGTTACTGTTCAGCCAGAGCAACTCCAGGGCTTGCCAACAATTATTAACTGGAACTAATTCAACTCCAGGTGATTTGAAAGCAGAGTTTGCAGAATGAGTAGATAAAATTTTCTTTTGGCAGAAATTAATGAATCTTCAAACTTCAAAAACTCATTTGAGAACTCCAAAGGGAACATCTGTTTAATAGTTCCCCTTTAAAACAATGGACATCCATAACAAACTTTCAGCAATTGTCCCTATATCCTCAACAATGGAGCAGTCCTAACACGTATTTGCCTTTACATGTTTACGAACATTATTTGATTTTATTTTCACAGTAATTTTGCAAGGTAGATAGGTTCATTTTATCAACAAGAAAATTAAGATTTAGAGAGGTTCAGTGACTTACCCAATGTCACATAGTCAACTGAGATTGGCAAACAATAGACAAGGAATGATTAACAACATCTCTTATTAGAAAAATTAGGAAGAATCAAACAAAGAACTTAACCCAGTGGGTGACTAAAAAAATGTTAGCAAGGAGGAAAGGAGAAGATCTCTCTGAGTTTTAGGCAGTAAAAAAAATATCTTAGTAGAAATAAATCAGACATGGACTCACCTGAAGTGCAATCTGGACAGCACCGTCCCTCTGTCACCTGGGCTAGGGTGGCCACTGGACATGGTGGACAAGAGGGCTCGTAGCAAGTTACCTGAGCCCCCTGGCACTCACACACCTTGCAAGGGCCGTCCTCCCACTTCTCCCCCTCCTACATGGAACAGGAAAGAATGACATGGCCATCAGAATGCAGAGCTTCGGAAGACAGTTTGCCAGTGGAGAGCTTACGACTTCCGCAAGAGACAAAGTGAAGGCCCCTGATCAGTACCATGTCAGAACTAACTCTGAAATGGGGCAGTAGTAGAAGAGTTCTAAATTTAAAAGGATAGTATTTCTCCTTCTTTGTTTATAGTTGGTTTATTTTAATGTAGAAGCCAGGCAGAAAGTAAAAAGTGAAGCATTCTGCAGCCTCCAGAATGAGCAAGAAGCACATACCACTTGTCTCTCAACCTATCTCACCAAAAGAGCACCAGAGGGGATTACTGTGCACCTAGTGATTAGCAGGTACAGTACGTACGATCTTCATTCTAACAATGGGAAGCTGGTTAAAGCCTTGAATTCCCTTATGGTCACTACAGTTAAGAGTGACAGGAGAGTCGCTGTATTCATAAAATGATGGTTTCTTGCATGTCTATTTTTAGTGGGCTGGAGATGTGCCAGGGGCTTCTCACCCTAAAATATTCTTTGCAGTCAAGCAAATTATGGAAATAAACATTAGTCCTTTGACAGTCATCCCAATGTGAATCATGGAGAGCAATTCCTTTTTTGCTCTACCCCACTTGCCCTAGAGGTAAGAAAGAGACAAAGGGTCCTACCAGAATGTTTTGAAGTGATGAAGAAGGTGAAACAGGACAGAACAGAAGATTTTAAAATAAATATTTGATAAAATGTTTATTAAGCCAACAATGTTGAACATTCCAAACAATTCATGTGACAGTAGTTAGCAACAATGAACGGCAATGTTAGAAAAATGAAGACTAGTATCTTGAGAAGGCAGAGGTGTTTTTCTTCCCTTTCAAAGGAGACTGATACCTGGTCCCCTTATTCTACAATCTCCAAAATTTTAAGTTCCCCTGTGTCAACAAACATGCTTGTACTTTTCCTTAAAAGGAAACCATATGTTGCCCTGCAAACAACTTAGAGAGAATGAACACTTACTTTTGCTTTACAGAACTAACTCTCCCCAAACCCAAAAGCTCTTTCTTCAATCCATTGCAGAGCATGAAATTGCATGGATGATTAAACTGAGTTTTCTAGGCCAGAAAGATCAGGAGGAGAAAATTATCAAAGGAAAAGGAAAGGATTTATTAAGGAGTTTGTAGTTATATATTAATTATCAATTGTGGAAAATCACAACATAAAGTTAAGAGCAAAAGTTTAATGGGTCAAAGCCACAGTTATCACTAAGGTTCAAACCTGAGACACAGTGCCAGCAAACATGACTGTTAGAAATACTAAGGCATTAAGATTTCCCTGAGGCAGTTTACCTAGATCATTGCTTAAAACTATTTTATAAATATCCATGTACAAGTTAAAAATCTATACTTACTGGAATACGTTTAACTTCACTCACATTTGAGGACATCTAGAAAAAAGAAAAATGCATTTATTATACTACTAAAGACATCATTAGGCTGATCTATTTATTTTTTCATTAAGAGTTACCCATTTTGTCCAAGTAACACCCAACTTCATTCATTTGCTATGAATAGAAAAAAAATCTATATCAAAAACAAGAAAGGAATACCAATATGAGGTGAAGACACCATGCCTCTAATTCTTATTCTCACTTCATGCTTTTAAGTACGTAGCTTCAACTCCCCTCAGTATGAAGGATTGCACAGTCAAAAGATTTAAGCACACAGGGGCAACTTCTCGAACCTTGTGTGGTACCAGAGCATTATGGGGATTTGTGCTTATTTAAAACAACTTTCTTTTCTCTAATTGCACTGGGCTTAATTTACCTTCAAAACTGAGTAGGAAAATTGATACTATGATTGAGAAAATAAAAATTTAACACTTATAGGGAGCCTTTAATCTCTTAAATTCTTAAGAAACAACGATGAGTAAAACTATGAAATACCACTATGAAACAAACAATACCAACAGCATAATAATGATGGCCATTTTTTTAACTTTTTTTTTTTGTAATGTGCCAGGCACAGTTCTAAGTGCTTTACAGGTATCATTTCCACATCCAGCCCATCAAAAATTCTAGTTCTGCCTGCAAAGTAAATCTAGAGCCTGAGCGCTTTATATCACTTTCTCTCTAGACCAAGCCACCTTCATCCTCCTGTGGACTGCTGCAAAAACCTGCTAACTGGACCACCTTCTGCCAGTCTTGCCCCCTTCTGTCACTTGCCCAAGGAGCAGCCAAAGTGGTGCTTTCACAAGGAAGCCAGATCACAGCACTGCTCTGCTCAAAACTCCCCAGCAGCTCCCATCTGTGGCAGATTAAAAATCAACTGCTTTACATAGTGCCCAGGCTACCCGTGGACGCCATCTCTAAATCCTTTCCCCCTTGTTCACGTGGCTTCAGCGACACCCACTTTCTTGCTGCTTCTTGAACATGCCAAGCACACTTCTGCTTCTATATGGTTCTCATTTGTTGATCCCTCTTCCTCTAAGTGTTTCCTCCCAGGTATGCATCTGGTTTGCTCCCTCACTTCCTTCAGATTTTACCCAAATTTCTCTGCACGAGAGGACTTCTCTGATCATCTTATGTAAAAGAGCACCTCCTCTTCTCAGTCATTCTCTAGCTGCTTTAGTCTCCAGGCAATATTTGTTGCCACCTGACACATGTGTTTATTTGTCCTGTGTCCCCACAGAGCATGAATTTTGCCTGTATCCCCAGTACCTGGCACACAGTAGGTGTGCAATTATATCTGGAGAACAAATGAATGGGTAAAAGAAATGAAAATGTAATACCCCCTCATTAAATTAATTTTGAATTATTCATTATTAATGGTCTTCAGTTATTAGCCCGATACTCACAAATTCTGCATTTTCTTCATAAACACAATAGCTATTCCTTGAAATGCATTCAGGACAGCATTTTCCATCTAAGTGAATTAATTCTTCACCCTGTAGAGGGAAGGGTTGCAGAGGCACATATCAAATTAACATCTCCAGATAGTGGTGCTAAATTGAGAAAAGCTGGATTCCCGACTGGAATGAAAAACCTCAGCACATCCCTTTGCTCTGGCCCACTACTTATTTCATCTCCCCTGGGCTGCCTTCCTATGGAGAGTCTAGCCAATACAGCTCACCCCTCCAAGTGCGTCTTCTTGCCAGGTCTGCTAATACTTGTGCACAGATCCCTCCATAATTTCCTACCCATAACCAGCAGCACTCATGAATGAGGAGGATGGACAAGATTAATGTGATAGTTTTGCAAAGTTATGAGTTTCAGAAAGGGATCAGGCTATCTTAAATATACAAGGTTTAAACTTGTGACTTGGTTTCAGTAAGAGTGCTCAAATCAAACAACAATTTTCCTTAAATATAGAATCAAACACATTCCTTTATGCACAGATGTAGTCTCAGGCTTAAATTAAACAGTAGTATTGCATTTATTCAATATTCTGAAGCTGTTATCCAAACTCACACAATCACTATTTTAAAAATTGTAAGACGAAGGAAAGAAACGTCACACTGGGAGGGCAGATGCTTAACTTTTAAAGTCTTATCATTTTAACTTCCCAGTGTCAGTAATTTCAAAATTTTTTTTTTTATTACAAAATGATAAATGCTTACCATCAAAAATCAAATAATTCTGAATTCTATGATTTAGAAAGTATAATTCCACTGAAGTCCTATCTACCAGGGAATCTGTAGTTAAAAAATGCAATCTCTGTTTATAATTTTTATGTGCATATACCAACATTTAATATATATAGGCTAAAGGGTATTCTTCAAAGCACTTTCCATTTTCTAATATGTGTCTACTTTCTAAAGAATGGTGATCCTTCCTGAAAGACATTTTTTAATTTTGGATGTGTCTTACATTTTAAGTACAGAAGCCATGCTCAGGACAAAATGAACAACGTACAATTGCACAGAATAATCACAGTGATAATTTATATATAAACATTGTGCACTAAAGAAAATATAAAATAAGAGCATTGGTTGTATTTGAACTGCAGCATTTTGAATGGATTTTAAAGTCTCTTTTCCACTTTTCTTCAGTCATCATTTTTCTAAAATGAATATGTATTATTTTAATGAAGGAAAATATTATTTTCTTGAAAAAGAATCACAAAATCACAAGAATGAGTATAACATTTTATAATGTCTAAAAAGTTATTTCAAAGGGAAGGGAGTTGTATAGATCACTGTCCAGCAAAATTTAAAAACAATCAGAGGCCAATAGAAAGCAGTGGGTGCTACAAGGAACAAACGTATTTACATATAAACTGTTTTGCAGAACATGACAAATCAGTTAGTAGGGAAGGCATAACCCAGAAACAGTGAAATTTGCTTTCAAAGCATATAAAGGGGTTGATATACATGTAATTTAAGTTGCTCAAAACAATGTGTACTTGTATTAAAGACAACATGCACGAGAGATTCTTGAGTGCCCACTACAACCTACACAGACAAAACAAGCAGAAAATGGAGCATGCATCATCCAGTAAGGCAAAGAAGGTAGCAGTTCTGAGTCTTCCAATGCTACTGTAAATAACAGCAAGCCCTGCTTCTGGGGAATAAGGATTCAGTTTTGGTGAGGTAGGAGGTTCTAAATAGATCTGCTATTTATAGATGAGGCCTGGATGCCCCAAACTGCTTCAGTTCACTGCAGCAGGGAGCTTGCTCTAATTAGCATTTGACTTTTGCTTTGGGAAAATTTGCTTTGTGAAACAAAACGAATTATTTTCTTTTAAAGAGGATTCTGCTGCATAGGCCAGATGGAATCTGCTAACCCCTCCCCAGTGAATCACACTAACATCCATCCACCAGAGGAAAGACCATGTGACTCTACTAACCTGCTCACCGGAATAAGAAACACTCTTGAGATAATTTTCCTTCACTGGAGAAGGGAACAGTGCCACACGATTAAGGTGTGCCTATCTCCTTCCAGCATTGTGCTGCAAGCTTCAAACCCCCCACCGTTTCGTGCCTCACACAGGAGTGCTAGGCCCCTTTTAAAAAGGTAATTTGACTTCTTCATCTGAATTCATGTTCAAAGATAACACAAAATACTGAAAAATGAAAGGTATTCCATTGTGCTAGTCTACTGTTGATTTATTTGTGTTTCACTGTCTAGGGGTTTGGTTTGATATATCAAAGACAAGTGTTATGTCATTTTCTCCTTTTTTAACAAAGAAAAATTGTGTGTTGATTTCAATGCCATTCAGAACATTGCTGTTGATAACTGATGTGATAATTATTACAATGGTGAAGCTGCACAACTTCGCCTCTTGTAGAAGTTTACTTTTCTTCATCTTTGAGGACATATATAGACTTAGACTTCATCTACCCTTGGTCTCCAAGATCAGAAATTAAATGACCTTGATATTTTAGAAGAGGCAGAAGTGGGGTAGAATTGAATGAACTACAGCAGTGTACTGTCATTGCTCCCCTTGGCAATGCAGTCATTTTCTCAGATGCTTGTAATGCATTAATTCATATTTCCATAATCGTCAATGCCACTGCGAATTATAATTTCTGTTTATGTACCTGACTTCCCCAAAAGCCCAGTAACTCTTGCAATTAGAATGTCCCTTATGCTATCTTCAAGCTATGCAGAAGTTAGGACGTACCCCAGGTTCTCACAAGATCATTAACCGGAGCTACTTACAGAGGCATGGCATAGAAAGAAGGCTAAGGGATATTTTTGGTAAGGTTCAATTTTGGTTAAAATTTCACTTCTGGTAGTATTTCCAGTTTAGAGCCCAGTCACTGCTTTAAACAAAATTTGGGAACATGAAGGTCATCTGGAAGAAAGCAATGTAGTGAATTAAAGATCTGGAGAAATAGGCATTTAATGGCATTAGAATTCCTCAGTTGGTAAATGAGAAGGTGGGGTGGGTGGGAGGCAGAGCTCGGAAGACCTGGGATAGTGCTGTAGCGTGGCAAGGAGGACGGAGGCTGTCCCCACAGACTTCAGCAGCTGCTCCCCACTTTTCCAAGGACAGAGAAGAAAACCTAACGGCAGGTGTCACGGAGGACAGGCGGGCACCGGGAAGTGCACTGGCGCTGGAGACAGTGGGTCACATTATTTTCTGTGAGTGAGGCTCGTTGTTCAGACTTGACTGAAAGTCAGCGACTAAAGGATCCACCTACCAGGATCACCTCTCCCACATTTTCCATTAACTCTGGGATATTAGACAACTTGCAGCCTTGGAAAATAACCCAGCATCAGCTGGGTAGACTGCTGAAGCCAGGAAGCTCGGCCGCAGCCTAAGAGAGAGGGAGAAAGAAGAGGCCCTGACTAGGGTTCATCTCACGTTCATCTGAGCATTGTTCACTCTCCCGACAGAAAGAAAGAAAGGAAATGAAAAGGTGTGGTGGTGGTTGGGGGGGGGGGGGAATAAGTCTGCAAAAAGCAAGAACCACTTTACCTAAATAGGTCTCAGTTCTGTCAAGACTTAGAAGTAGGAGGCAAATGAAAAATAACCCTGTTGTTTACAGCCCTGTCTGAAAGGTTGCTCCTCCTTAGGCTCAGTGTTAAGAGGTGCTGAGATGTGGGGAAGAAGAACTGGAAAGAAAAAAGCCTTCATAGACACCCAGTGCTTCAGATCTCCTGCGCTTCCCTCATCTATCCAAGTACACAACCCTGCGGGAGATTGGTGGGGCGGATGGGAGTGGTGAGGGAGGAGACAACTTTAAAAGCAATTTGTTTTGCAATGGGTCAGAACTGAGGTCAAAGAAAAAGAAAAAGCAATTTCCCTACCATGTACATCTATAGTCGAGACAGAGGCTCCTTTGTTAGAAGCTTCTAGAAATCCTGCAGACAGCAGAAGTCAACAGAGGTCAACAGAGTTAATTACTTATGAGGCCCCCCTTCCTCTCTCTTTAAAACAAAAACAAAACAAAAAACATTTTATTTTCTTTCCTGATCAGAAGGAGCGAGCCCTGGTGTTGGCTCTCCTTTCTCCTAAATGCTGCCAGTGGGCCCTGCAGCCGGCCACCAGAGCCCCTGCGGCCAGCCACCACCAGAGCCCCTGTGGCCGGCCACCGGAGACCCTGCAGCCCTCTCTTTTCCAACCACAGCGAGCTGAGCAGGTCCCAGCAATGAGGTCCAGCTGCGCTGACTGACAGCCTTATGTCCCATATCATGTCCTTCCCTTTCATGTCTCTGGCTCAGGGCGTCCAATCTGAGCAGATGCACTGAGAACTAAAAGCTCCAGGGGATCGTTCCAACCCAGTCTGAACACTGACATTTACTTTTATGCCGCAGAATCTGTGTGCTAGAAGACTCCCTGAAATGGGAGTGGTCAACCTGGCCATCCGCTTTGCTGCCAAAAAGTAAGGAACAGGTGAGAGACCGACCACCTGTTCCATTGGAGAGAGCTGTTACAATCCAAGTGGAAATGGCCTGGCTTCTTACCTGGGCACACTCCACTTTGGCACACTCTCCAGTCTGGCAGGTCACTCGGCCACTGTCACACACGCAGAACTCGCAGGCCGAGCCCTTCCACATTTCATCCTGGTACCGCACAGTCCCACCATGCGAGCAGCTCCCGGCAGAAGGCATGCATTCCTCACAGCACTCCCCATGGCGCTGAGCCCTTCTCTGACCCTGAGGAGACAAAGGATGGGGATGAAGGGCAGCGCGCAGGAGAGCGTGAAACCACCCCGCACCTCGCCCAGCTGAGGGAAGTCCCTCCCCTTCCTCCTCCTTCCTAGGAAGCAGATCTTTCATATCTTTATCTTCTCTTCTGAACGTCATAGAATTTTGGATTCCCTCAAAGGACACACTGGATTAAGAAATGCATATCTTAAATGACCCAGAATCAAGCTTTGAAAATCTAGCAACACCTTCTGAAATACCTTTTTGCATCTCAATGGAGGGCAGGCCTGTTTGTGGCACCTGACCTCACCCTGGTCACATATGCAGGTGGTGCAGGCATTTTCGCTCCACTGCTCACCATGCTGGGTGAAGAGGATAAAAGAAGGTGGAAAATCAAATGTCACGTTTACCAAATGGAAACACGGACACATAAGACACACAACTTTTATTACAATTTTTAATTGAGCCACATTGAAAGTACTCCAGAAAAATGATATCATTTAGGCAGCATTAGACTCTAAAAAAAAAAGTCAGTAAATGTCCAAAGGGAACTTTGGATTCATTTTCACTCAGCTGTATTCATTCCACAGAGGTGTTGAGGGCCGTGCTAGTCCAGGCACACGTAGGCCCTGGAACGCTGAGAGTGAGAGGAAGACCCTATTTACTAGCTAATTAGGGGTCATTCTTTAGCTCTTCTTTGCCAGGAGACCCACCTCACACTGCCAAATTCTCACTTCCCCAGCTTCCACTGCAGCTCCAGGGCATGAACGCTGTCCCAATCCTACTGGAGAGGACCTTAGGGGACCCTTGCTAAAGCAGCCGAGGTGGAGGAAAAGACTCCCCCATAGAAGAAGAAAAGCCTGTGCCTTTCTTCCACCAGCCTGTAGTAATAACTGTGTGAGGATGAGCTGCGTGAAGCTGAGGAAGCCGTCTTGGGGACATGAGGGGACAGGACAGAAAGCACATGTTAACCTGCTGATGGTGGGGTGGAAAGATCAAAAGAGCCGAGATCCTTGATCTTTGGACCTGAAGAGACTGACCCTACAACTGCCCTCTCTCTGGACTTCTTGTTATGTGAGATAATAAATGTTTTCGTTTTAGCCATTTTTAGAGGAGAATTTCTGTTACTTGTAGCCAAAAACGCATAATGGATATAGAGGGTGTCTCTTCCAGGAAAAATTAATCTAGTGCATATGTGGCTATTGTGTTGCCCAGCACAGAACTAGTACATACAAAACCCCTTCCCAATTTGTTACTTTTATTCAGACTACAGGCGGCCCAACTAGAATTTGTGACACCCATCCCCTAATACTCAGTTTCAGATTCTCTACTGAGAGTCTTAATTCCAATTTCCATTTAGTCTTCCTTAGAGCATCTACCAAGCAAGGGAAGTTGTTGGTTTATTTTTATGTGTTCTTTTCTTTTGAATAATGTAAACTTTTGATTCAGCTGGGTACTCCTAAGACAGAACATTCATTCATTCACTCCACTGGTTGAACTCATTTTTATTTGGTGTCTACGATGTGTTAGGCACAGGTATCTAGACTGCCCCAATGGTACTTTCATGTTTACAGTTTCTACCACCACCAGCTTCTTGCCTCCCTTCCTTCTCTTCCCTACCATCCCCATTCCCCCTGCCTGATGTAAGGCAGGGGGATATTGTCAGTGGATATAAGTGCATAAAACCTAATCAAAGAAGACAGCCATTCCCAGAGCCTCCGACCTAAATGTAAATTGATAATAATCAGTGATAGTCCTTTTTTCCCTTCAAGATACACGAACAGTTAGTCACCAACATTCGTGAACCAGGTGCTACCTGCCAGCACATTCCTTTATACATCTAATCCTCTTCAACTTATTTTTTTCATAAATGCTTTCCATGAAGAGAAGAAAAAAGCCACTTATGTACTTAGTTCCTAATCCTGGCAAAGAGTCAGACATGAGGGTGGGAAGGTACCATGGGAGGGCAGGAGGCAGATGCGTGAGAATACACGGTGCACCTACATGGGGTACATCAAAGGTTACCTCATATACTCGGCCTGATGCAGAGCAGGATCGGGAAGAGCACTGTGGGCAACATTTTCCAGGGACTCGGACTATAGTTTCATCCTTAACATCCAAAAAAAGAACAATCCATAAAAAAGATATTAATAAAATCCACAATAGAAGGAAAATTTCATTCATAGCTGATTCAATTATGTGTCTCAAACATCCATAAATGGCAATTTCCTCTCTTCTAGTATTTATTAGCCAGCTGGTACTTTGATAAGAATTAACACTTCCAAGGTCACTGTGACTATTAAGAAGTGTGCACATTCCTCAAGCCCCTCAAGAATAAAGACAAGCACAAATAATAACGATAACAATAATAATAACAGTAGTACTTAGTGTTTGCCAGTCACTGTTTTAAGTGCATTTGCAGCTCTTCAACCTCCACCTCTACCCCAAGAATATCAGACCATTTGTCTCTGCCACCCTAACAAGAATTTGCACAGTAGCAGTCTCCTCATGAATGCCAAAAAGTCAGCTTCTCACACAAATAAATGAAAATCTGTCCCGTGCTCATGGATAGGAAGAATTAATATTGTCAAAATGATCATCCTACCCAAAGCAATTTACAGATTCAATGCAATCCCTATCAAAATACTAATTGCATTTTTCAATGAACTGAAGAAAATAATCTTAAAATCTGCATGGAACCATGAAAGACCCCACATAGCCAAAGCAATCCTGAGAAAAAAGAACAAAACTGGGAGGGATTACGCTTCCTGACTTCAAGCTATAGTACAAAGCTACGGTAATCAAAATAGTATGGTACTGGCACAAGACCAGACCCATAGATCAATGGAAAAGAATAGAGAGTCCATATATAAACCCATGCATATATGGTCAATTAATATATGATAAAGGAGCCATGAATATACAATGGGGAAAAGAGAGTCTGTTCAATAACTGGTGCTGAGAATGAAACTGGATTACTGTCTAACTCCACACACAAAAATAGACTCAAAATGGATCAAAGACCTAAATGGAGGACACAAAACCATATAACTCTTAGAAGAAAACATGAGCAAAAATCTCTTGAATAATAAGCATGAGTTTTTTCCTGGACACATCTCCCTGGGCCAGAGAAACAAAATAAAAAATGAGCAAATGGGACTACATTAAACTAAAAAGCTTCTGTATGCAAAGGACACCATCAACAGAACAAAAAGGCCTACAGTATGGGAGAATATATTTGTAAATCATTTATCTGATAAGGGGTTAACATCCAAAATATATAAAGAACTCATATGACTCAACATCAAAAAAACCAAATAAACTGATTAAAAAATGGGCAGAGGAACTGAACAGATATTTTTCCAAAGAAGAAATAAGGATGGCAACCAGGCACTTGAAAAGATGCCCCACATCAGGGAAATGCAAATCAAAACCATAATGAGATATTACTTCACACCAGTTAGAATGACCACTATCGAAAAGACAAGAAATAACAATTGTCGGGAATGCGGAGGAAAGGGAACCCACTTACACTGTTGGTAGCAATGTCAATTGGTACAGCCACTGCAGAAAGCATATGGAGGCTCCTCAAAAAATTAAAAACAGAAATACCATATGACCCAGTAATTCCACTTCTAGGATTTACCTAAAGAAAACAAAATCCCTGATTTGAAAAGACATATGCACCATGTTTATCGCAGCACTATTTACAATAGCCAAGATATGGAAGCAACCAAAGTATCCATCAAAAGATGAATGGATGAAGAAGAGGTGGTACATATACACAATGGAATATTACTCAGCTATAAAAGAAGAAAGAAACCCTGCCTGCCATTTGCAACAACATGGATGGGCCTAGAGGGTGTTATGCTCAGTGAAATAAGCCAGGCAGAGAAAGACAAGTACCATATGATTGCACTTATCTGTGGAATCTCAAAACAAAACAAAACAAACAAAATAGCAGTAGACTCAGAGACACTAAGAAGTGACTGGTAGTTACCATCGGGGAGCAGTTGGGGTGAGTAGATGGGGAGGGAATGAGGGGCATAAAAGGGTACAAAAAATCTGAGTCATAATATAAGTTGGTCATGAGAATGGTTGTACAGAATGCAGAATATAGCTAATGATTCTGTGACATCTTCCTTTGTTGATAGATGGAAATCACACTAGTTGGGGTGAGGATTTAATAATACGGGTAACTGCTGAACCACTGTGTTGTATATATGAAACCAATATAAGACTATATATCAATGATCTTCAATAAAAAAAAGTCAGCTTCTCACTTTGACTCATTACTACAGCCTTTGAACAGCATGAAAGTAAACAAATTAAAGGCAGGAGGAGAGTTAGAGTAAACCAAGTGTCAATGACTAAGAAATGGTGGATCTTATATACAATCTACCTCTGGAACACTTATCTTCACTTTCTCTTACAAGAAGCAGAAAAGGAGATTTTATTATAATTGTTACTCTGGAATTTATTTTGCAAGAAAAAAAAGCCAGTGTACCTGGAGTTGAAAAGGATGAAATAACATTAATTTTTCATGAAAAGTTCCAGTCATACCTCAGTAGTTCTTTAACCCAATCTATATATATGACCATATAGATTAATGCATGAGTATCTAATAAGGGATTTATTTAAAATACCTGAGTCACTGATTAAACTAACAACCATTTTCTCTGCTTTAGGTTGTTTTATTTCTTTATTCTTATATGCAAAATATTATGACAATTGATGTTTAATACAGTATGTGAAAATTGGACATGGACTGAAATCACTGAGCATTTCTTGACCTCAGAACTCTTCAGCTGAATGAAATCTCAGTGAGGAAGTAAAATAAAGGCACAGTCGATGTCACACTATTCAGTAACTTCACTGTAGTAAACAAATGACCTTACAATGTTTGGCAAACAAGGAACAGATTTCATGATCACAAATCTTAAGTTATCATAGAGTTAATATCACTCTACCTTTCAAACATGCACTAGACCCGAGTACAGTAGCAGAGCCACCTGCAGAGCACGGGGGAGAGAGGAATTACTTGTACAGAGGCTGGTACAAGGATAATCAAGCTTTCTAATTCTTATTGGCAATGCCTAATAATACAGTTTACTGATAGAAGCAAACTCTTCACAAATGTACACCAACAAGAGCAAGAAGGAAAAGCATTTAAAGAGAAACTATCCCAGGATACAAGAGAACTACATGATGGAGAATTTAGATCCCTTCTGGGCTGGTACTTAAAACAGGACTGGAGAGGCAGGTAAGAAGACCAGCAGAGGGGGTTCAGAGAAACGGGAAAGACTTTCCCATAGTGCACTTTTGTCGCCGTCATACCCCTGACCTGTCATTCTGGTCTGTGTAGATGTGCCCTTCCAAATGTCTACACGGGGCTACACCCGCCCACCCCATTTCTATAAACTTTTATTAGAACACAGCCATGTCTATTCATCCACATAACAGCTTTGGCTGTTTGTGTGCTACCACAGCACAGATGAGTAGTAGTTGTTCCAACTCTTTGGCACACGAGGCTGGAAATATTCACTCCCTGGCTCTTTCAGAAAAAGGTCTAATACGGTACCCTCAGTAATCAGAAACTGAAATACAAAATAAATTTGATTCATGCCATTAGTTTTGGCTGGGACCATCATTAAGGATATATTTAATTATGGCTTTTCATATTCCTTAAATAAAAATATTTTTGATAAAGAAGTGTATAATATTTCTAGCAGCTCTTGACCAATTATTTTCCCACTATGATAACTCTGAAGATGTGGAAAGAGATAAATATTACACCACCAATAAACAGCCAACCTCCTGCCATTGCCAAGAGGAAGTCCAACTGATCATAAGACATCCTGTGGCCTTTCTTGGCTATGTAAAACTAGATAGAAATAAGAGCCATCATTTCTTCCCAAGCCTCTGCCTTGCTCAAACAAATATGACATGGGTCCATCCCTCCAGTCTGCGGTGGTTGCTGTTTGGAGCAGCTGGAGTGCCAGCCCTCACCTTCCTCGGTATCTTTCTGGATGTATGTAGTCAGAGTCCATTATGGAAAAAAAAAAAGAGAGCAGGAAGTACATGTTAAGGGAGGTAGAAAAAGTGATAAAAAGCAGGGGGCAAGGAGAACACCCCAATGTAAAGCACACAGCCACCAGCAGAGATGGAAAGAGCCTTTACAGCAATGCAAACTGGAGATTATAGTTTTTTGTTTCCTGTATTCAAAATTTAAGAGGGTTGGGAAGTGGAGTCAGAAAAAGATCTTATCATAGTGCGACAGAGCTACCCTAAACAAAAGCCTACCAGACCCGTGGATAAGGAGACATTCACATTTTTTAGCATCTGGCTATGGATCCAACACGGTGAGTTAGCCAGGTGCAGGCCACTTTCACTTGCAGCTTTCAAGCAGTGGGTATGAACAGATTTTTCTTGATCAAGGACAAGTAAATAGAAAGAAAGGAATTTGGGAGGGACCCTGAAAACAAGCGAAACTAATAATGATTTAAAGATTCAGAGAAAAAGCAGATTTCTGAACACTGTATATTACAAGATCTAAAAACAAAGATTTAAAAGCTAAATTGCAACTTCAATAGATGAAAGAAAATTCAGTCTTTATTAAATAGAAGCAAAAAGCAATAAAGAAAGAACAAGCATTGGGGTTTAAAAAACAGATGAACCAATGATAAGAGAAGAAAGAAAGAAAATAAAAGTGAAATTGTCAAATTAAAATCAATACTAGAGGTAGTAATAAATATAAACTCAAGAAGCTCTCTCCATAACGCAGAGGAAAAACACAACATGAAAAATGATGAGAAAGAACATGATTGATAATGAGGGAGAAAGAGAGGGAAACAATCTAAGAATCATAGATGTTTCAAGAGAAATGAGAATAATTGAAACAAATATGATTAATGAAAGCCATAACTGAAGAAACATTTCAAAAACTGAAATACAGACTGAAAGGGCTTCACAATATTCTCAGCAAAATATGTGAGAAGACACCTCACCTAGAAATAGCCTGAAAAATGTTTCAATTATAAAGAAAAGAAACATCCGGCAAAAATCCAATAGAGTAAAACTAGCTGAATGCAATGAAGTTGGAAGTGGACAAACTTCCCCTCCACAGCACTAAATTCCACATTTCAGTGGAAAGGAGTCTATAAGGTTGGAGTGGCAAGAGTTTATAACCACCACAAATTTCAGACCCCTCCAAATTATCTTTCATGTATATGCACCACAAGAAAATAATTCTCAAACACTTAGTGGCTCAGAAGACATACCACTCTGCTATCTTGAAAAAAAAATCCTTTACATGAAGTTCAACCTACTCATTAATCAATATAGGGAATGGGAAAATTATAATATTAGAAAAAAACTGGTAGTAACATTATCATGAACAACTCTCATCAGACCGAACGGAACATTTTAACGAGCCCACAGAAACGTGGGTGGGTCAGGGCTCTGTTCATAAGGCATCGAGACAAAAGCCAAAAGCAAGCGATTCCAGCTTGAATTTACATCTCCTACTAACGGACCCCTTATTTGAACATTAGCAATTTCTCCTTTTGTCAGAGATTATTACCAACTTCTAAAATGTGATCATAACTATCTAAACAAACAAATACACCCACATGTACGTACCAAAAAATTGGAATGAGTTACAAAAGAAAATTGATCATGGTCTTTTTGAATGATGGAAATATGGATGATCGTTTCTTTTCTGCTTTTCTCCTTTTCCAAACTTTCCTTAATGAGTTAAGTACAGATTTTTTTTACAATTGGGAAAGAAAAAAACCTTGTATTAAAAAACACATTTTTCTAGAGCTCAAGACCTGGGTATACATTTCTTCTGGTGAACTTGTATTTTGTTTTGTTTTTAAGTATTATTGAATTAATATATATATAATACTAGCAATGATGTTAGCAACTACTGCTGTTGGGATCATGGCTATAAACATAAATGCTATGCAACTCAGCATTCTGGGAGGCAATATAGCACAGTGGTTAGACATAAGAGTCAGACACTTCCTAACTGTGGTGCGCTGGGCAGATTACTTAACCTCTCTGTACCTCGGTTTTATCTACCATAAAGTGGAGATGATAATAATAGCTCTTACTTCATAGAGTTGTTATGAGAATTACAAAGCTCTTAGAGTTAATAATTGGCACATAATAAATGCCCAAAGTGTGATGATTGTGATGGCAATGCTAATGATGATGGTAGATGGGGGTGGGGGTAATGTTTCCATCACAAGTGCTAATTTTATAACACTCCTTTACATATCAGAACATCTAATATTTAGTAGGGATATTAAATCAAGAAAAATGGTTCTAAATAATCTGACAGATGCTTTTTTAAAAAATGCATTCTCAAAAATATAGATTTAATGATGAGCTCTATTTCCAAGACCTCAGAATGCTTGCAAATCAATTACCTCTAAAGTATGGTACCAAATATCACCTTTTAAAATATATACATCAATGCAAACTATAAGTGAGCTCTGTGTTTCAAGCAAGAATTTACATTTAATGTTTTTAAAAATGGAACTGGTTCTTTTTCTTTTTTTTAAATCAAAGTATAGTTGATATGCAATCTTATATTAGTCTCAGGTATACAGCACAGTGGTTCAACAGTTACCCATCTCATTAAATCCTCACCCAAACTCGTGCAGTTACTGTCAACATAGGAAGATGTTACAGAATTATTGGTTATATTCCTCATGCTATACTACTATCCCCATGACCAACTTACATTATGATTGAGATTTTTTGTGCCCTTTTATCCCCATCATTCTCCTCCCCACCCTCCCACCCCAATCCCTCCACCTGGTAACCACAGTCACTTTTCAGGGTCTGTGAGTCTACTGCTATTTTGTTCATTTTGTTTTGTTTTTAAATTCCACAAATAAGTGAAATCATATGGTACCTGTCTTTCTCCATCTGGATTATTTCACTGAGTATAATACTCTCCAGGCCCATTCATGTTATCACAAATGGTAGGATTTCTTTCTTGTTTATGGCTGAATAATATTCCATTGTGTGTATATACCACCTCTTCTTTATCTTTTCATCTAATTGACAGATAATTTGGTTGCTTCCATATCTTGGCTATTTGCAAATAACGCAGTAATAAACAGCAGTGTACATATCTTTTTTGAATCAGAGTTGTTCTTTTCTTTGCGTAAATTCTTAGAGGTGGAATTACTGAGTTGTACGGTGTTTTCTATTTTTAGTTTTTTGAGGAACCTCCATACTGCTTTCCACAGTGGCTACACCAACTGACATTGCCACCAACAGTTTGGGAAGGTCCCTTTTCTCCACATCTTCACCAACACTCGTCATTTCTTGTCTTCTGGATAGTGGCCATTCTAACTAGTGTGAGGTGACATCTCTTTGTGGCTTTTATTTGCAATGTGGAGCATCTTTTCAGGTGCCTGTTGGCCATCCTTATTTCTTCTTTGGAGAAACGTCTATTAAGGTCCTCCACCCATTTTTTAATCAGGTTGTTTGTTTTTTTGGTGTTGAGGCATGTGAGTTCTTTGTATATTTTGGTGTTAAACCCCCTTATCAGATAAATCATTTACAAATATATTCCCCCATATCGTAGGTTATCTTTTTGTTCTGTTGATGATGTCCTTTGCTGTACAGAAGTTTTTTAGTTTGATGTAGTCCCATTTGTTCATTTTTATTTTGTTTCCTTTGCCTGGGAAGATGTGTCCAGAAAAAAACTGCTCATGCTTGTGTTCAAGAGATTTTTGCTCATGTTTTCTTCTAATAGTTGTATGGTTTCATGTTTTATATTCAAGTCTTTGATCCATTTTGAGTTTACTTTGGTGTGTGGCATTAGAGAGCAATCCAGTTTCATTCTCTTGCATGTATCTGTCCAGTTTTCCCAACACCAGTTATTAAAGAGACTGTCATTTCCCATTGTATATTCATGGCTCCTTTATCATACATTTATTGACCACATATGCATGGGTTTATATCTGGACTCTCTATTCTGTTCCATTGATCTATGGGTCTGTTCTTCTGCCGGTGGGAGCTGGTACTTTCAATTATTCCAAAATCTAGCCCCTAATATTCAGTGCATGACTAAATTTTCAAAGGGTGTCTCTGCCACGCCCCCTCCCACCTTCCTTAGTGTAATGGTGGCAAACTGCTTAATTACCCATCATACACAAGGAGACTAAATCCTGGAAAGTGCTAAATCAAAACACTAGTGTCCTCTGAATGTGAGATATTGTGTAACTCTACCAAGAACCTCATTTGTAGTTTTAAAGCCACGAGAAGACTTTGTGAAGAACTGGGAGATATGACGTGAACACAGTTGTTGCTGTAGTGTCAGTAATACAATCTAGTCTTTCAATTAGATACCTTTTCCCTTTACTGGGCATTTAGAATTTCCTGTCTAATTGCCTTTTGTCTGCCTTTAAAAATACTGCCCAATTGTCACAATATGACATGTCCTTGATTTTGCTTTATCTGATCTAAAGTACTGCTCTGTATCGGCTGAATGTTGGCTTCCAGCTTTGCCTTAGATTAAAAATGAGCTATTTTCCACTGGAGGCAAACTTCCTTTCATGGTTATCTGTCAACTGCCAAAGAACATCTATAGGAGCCTCTGAAAAAGGAAAAAACTATAAAATACCATGTATACCATGTTTATTTGCAATTGATTTTCTCTTTAAATTTATGTGATGTGAAGAGCCTGACGTTTTTAAAATCAGATCAACTTTAAATAAAGAATAAGATCTGAATATTTTAAACCTCCCGAGAGAAAATTCCTTGATAATTAAAATCATTATCTTAAAAGAATTAAATAGTGTACATGTGGATATCATGTTCAAAGACATGCATATGTCTTTTAAAAGCAGACTATACCTATGCACTGAAAAATAATAACATAACTGATCATATTACTGCATTTTCCAGATGTTTAGCTTGACATTTTTGGAACATCAGCAATTGAAGCTGGCGGCTTCTTTGTGGGTACCTCAAGGCTGAGTTTCATTAGGTAACAATTAGCCTAAACGGCTGGTAATGAGACCTCTCTAGCTTATACAGGTGAAAGAACTGTCTCAGGGATGGTCTCCAAAAGTACAAGGAAAACAGAACAGCCTTTACCTCCTGCTCCTAGTATTTCCAGGTCTGCCTGACATAATCTCAGAAGAGACTCCAAGTTCCTGAACAGTGACGTTAACAGTCTGTGAAGGATTCACTCAAATAGTGTCTTCCTTACCTGGTTACAAAACAGAGGCTGACACTGAGCTGCAAAGCACTGTGTGGCCCCATTTCTACACACACATTTGGCACACCGACTCAAGGGCCAGTCCTCCCCATCCTGAAACACTCGGCCTTCGTAGGTACAGGGCTCTGGAAGGTCAGAGAAATAAAAATTACGGTGGGGATTGAACTGCTGATCCCATGGCGGACTGCAGGCGTGTGCTGACCAGTGCAATCGCACAGGGCCCTCTGCGAAGGAGGGGACCCCAAGCTTGGGGGTTAGCACACTGCTGTCACTGTATAAGCCATCTTCATAGCTTCTGAGTCTTGTAAGTGAAGTCCAGTGAGACAGTGCAGCAGGTGCTGATGTCTTGGGCCTCAGTTTATATGTGATCCCACCTGCCACTGCCTTCTTGTCTTCCTGGGATGGGTTCTCACCCCTCTCAAATCTGTACCCATTGAACACTACCACCCTCAAAATTACAGCGGGGAACTGAGTGGGGGTGCCAGGGAGTGTATGTGCCCCAGGCATTAATAGCAGGGGGCTTTTGTGGGGTATCCCTACCAAGCAAGTATCCCCATGCCTGAGGATGTGTGACATTAAATAGCAAACTAAAAACATGACAGGTAAGAAAGACCATGGAAGAAAAGAGAAGGCTTTCTCCCTGCCACTGCTTTGTGAACAGGGGTCCTGCATGTCCATGTCACACCAACAGATTATGGAGTTGGCCCTGGTTGATCCCCCAATCTCTCCAGGAAAATGCTTCCAATATGTGTTTGTCATGGAGGCTAACATGAAATCCTCCTAAAATGTAAGAATCCCACAAACTCAGCCCACTCCCCACCCCACCCCCCAAACTCTGTTCAAGAATTTTTACTTGCAGGGTCATTTGCCCCAAAGCAGCTGTCAGTCCTTTTCTGGTGGGTGGCATTTACCGTGAAGTACATACTACTTAGTTATAAACATGGAACAGGACATTCATTCCTAAAAGGTAATAAAAGGCGTATTTGGACCAAATGTGGATTCCAAGGTGAGGGCCTAGAAGTGTGCCCCTGGCCTGCTGAACTGTGCCTCTGTTTATAGGCAACATTACCTCCACAGTGAAGATGCCAGAAAGACAAATTAAACACCTGCTTCCTGTTCTGTGTGTCTTAGAGAAAGATGCTATATCATCTCAAAGATCAGCCAGAAGAACTGGTACAAGTGAAACTACAGAGAAGTGATTTGTTCATTCTTCTCTCTTCCAAGAGGCAGGAGGAACTAGCTTGCCCTTATGGAATCATATCAAAGAATCTTTTCCCTCCTCCCTTACCTTCTCAGGAGCTATGACTGCAGAGGGTTACATCTGGCCAAGGCAAAAAACAAATAAATCAGAGACTCAGAGAATCCCAAATTTGGAATGGAGCTTAAAGAGTTGTTCCAACCTCACTCTCTGTAAAATTGTTTCCTGCCGAGTGCAAGGCTCCATCCGTTCCAGTTTGGAACGGGGTCGGGTATATCGTGGTTCCAGTAAGGAATGGGGTTGGGATTTTTGAGCCACATCGAACGAGAAAGAGAAGGGCTGGGATGTCACCTCAGAGGCAAAGAGGGTGTCTTTCTCCAGGCACATACTTACTCCCAGGGCCCACACAGACTGGGCAGCAGCCTCCCTCAGGGATGAATTCCAGCTGCTGGTGTGCACACAGCAGCGGGGGGCAGGGCCGGCGGGAGCATCGCACTTCTCCATGAGTACAAGAGCACATGCTACATGGGGAGGAGGCCCACTGGGTCCCGTGCTGGGTGTGGGGAAAAAAGAAAAATAAGGTTCTTGTCAAAATACAGGCTTTCATTTGACCAAACAGAAAAAGCTTTCTCTTACACAAATAAGGCTGAAGCTCAGGAAAGGTGGAAAAAAGGCTGTAGGGTTGTAAGGTTGAGACCAGGGTTTGCAATGTTCCATGTCAGAGACCTATTAAAACACTGACTCTCCTTTTCATTATCCCTTAGATTTATATTCGAAAATTTCATAAAAGCACAAAAAAATAAAAATTATCCCAATCCCATCATTTAAAAACTTCTATAAAGCCCGAAGTAAAATATACACACATACACATTTACTGAATTCTTTATAATGGTTATTTTATTTTCAGTAGCTCTCAGTCTGATCCTGTTTCTTTTTTGTTTTTGTCTTTACTTTTTACTCTGATCAGTTCCCATATTTGTATGCTCACACTTTCTTCCCATCCCATTCCCCCATTGATCTCATGATCCTGGGGGAAGTGTAATAGGAGCGGAGGCCCCCGCTCCATCCAGTTCTCCCACCAACTGAACAGCCGGCTCAGTCCCCAGAGTGTGTCCACCTCAGAAAATGAATGTTCCTGATCTACTGTAAGCTGGATATGAGGTAAACTGCAGAATTCCCAGCATCTCCTGCCTAGCCTCAGTCCATGCGCATGTCAATAGATGTTTACCACTGCAGCCTCCCAAGCAAGGTGTGAAGAGACAATGACCACTCTCCCCTCCCCTCCGTTCCTGGTACAGAATCAGTCTGGCATCTCTCAGTCGCCAAGGATCTGCTAGTGGAGTTCCTCCCAGAAGGGGCAGGCGGGAGCAGAGAGTGCGCCAAGGAGGCAGAGCATGAGCGGCAGACAGAGCCAGGCTTAGCTAGCAAATCCAAGCAAACTAAGAAATAATAAGCCTTCCTCCCAAACTACTCTTTCCCTTGACTCATTTTGGTTTCACCAGCTTCACAGGGGATTCGTACAGGGCCGGGAACACCCCTTCCCCCGGAGCAACACTGGGATACATTCCCAGCACTGGCATTCTGTCAGTGTTCTAACAGATCCATGTTTTGAGTTACGGTGTGATTTGCTGAGTACCAAAAGTATATAAATGAGCCACCCTCAAATGTGATGCAGAGTGAGGCAGGGTGACTCTGAATGCACGAAGCTACAAATATGTTGATTGTTTAAGGAAGTAGTTGTCAAAATATTATGTTCTCAATGGCAGAATGCAATAATGGTGGCCTTTTACAAAATGTAGGAAAAAATAACTTAATAAATATAGTTTTCCTTCTATAATGTTTTCTTAAATATTGAAACCTGCTTTCCCTTGCCTCTATTAAATGTAGTATATGATGATATAAATTTCAGCACAAATCACATACAGATTTTTATTAAAAGCATCACACATTTCAGGCACTCAGTCATTTAAATGTAATCTGGGGGTTACAACTGTGTCACCGAAAAACATGGAAAATAAACATCCTCTTGCTTCTCCTCAAGCCAGCATCCAGAGCAATTATTCATCTCTCTCAGACATGAAAGAACTGTCTTACCTAAACAAGTCAGTACCCCTTTATTCTGCTAATTGCTGCCAGGTTGCAACCACACCAAGTTTGATATTTTGAAATTATTAATAACCTGCACTATTATTGTACCAGTGATAGTAATAGGTAGTCAAAGTCATCCAAATATTTGGGGACCAAGTCCTCATCTGACTATCTTGAAAATTACTTTGCTTGAGGTGAACTCACTGGGAACACATGAGGACAATAATAAAAGTATTCACTGAGTGGACAAACCATGGATTTCCTTGGACACATGCATGTTCACAGATCCCAGCCTGGCCCTCCCTGCCTTGGGGTCTGTGGGTGAGTGACTTAATCTTTCTAAAACTGAAACAGCATGACAACATCTCCTTTGCTGGGTTATTATAATGGTTAAATAAAGTAGCTTGTTAAAAAGTCAGCAAGTTGACGTGGCAGGTAGGAGACACTCAATTCTCTCCCCTCTTTCCATTGCATGAGTTCATGGCCTTCCTCCTTTTCATACCTATGTGCCAATTGTGATTACAGGAATGGACATGGATGCCAAGGCCAAGTCCTCTCCCACCAATTTTTACTTTTTCTATAATTGAATATAAAATTTCATATTTAGTACAGCATATAACTGTGCAATTCTACAACTTCCTAATAAACTATTGGTTAATAAAATATAGGGGACAATTGACCTTTTTACTTTGAAAGGCCTAAGCATAAAAGCAAAGGAGGAAATTATGGGAGAAAAACTGATAGGTTCTGATGAGTTAAAATTTTTAAGGTCTATCAAAACACACTATAAACAAAATTAAAAGGCAAATGACAAACTGACAAAAAGTTGCAAACTATATTAGTCAGAACTAATCTCTACTATATAAAAACATTTACAAGCAATAAAGATAAAAATATCCCAATGGGAAAAATAGCAATAAGTTTCCAAGGACTCATGTAGTGAAAAAAAGGGAGAGGATTAAGCATCTCCTACCTGCCCATCTGCCTTGCTGACTCTTTAACAAGCTATCTCATTTAACCCTTATAATATAAATAATAATATATTATAGAATATTCAAATTTATTAAATGCAAACAAATATTATGGATAATATTTCATAATATCAAATAAGGGAAGAGTTTAAAATTTCTCTTCAAAGATTAGGAAACAGAGAAGTTATATCCCTTACAAAAGATCATCTGTAAGTGAAAAGGCTAGGATACAAATTTAGGTGATTCCTATCCATATCAAAGACAACATCTTCAACAAAGGAAGACTTGAAAGCATTCAAGAGAAACACCATATAGTATTGCATGTTGCTTTTCCAAAAGAATTCGATGTATATATGATGTAATAAAATTTGAAAAAAAAAATTCATAGTAGCTACTGTTGGTGAAGCCACAGCAGAGTAGGAGTCTTCTACACAAAGCTTTCCCTCACTATTGCAGCTGGAGCAACTCAGCCAGGTGGGGCAGCCCAAGGCAATCTCACTTGAAAAGAGGCTATGCTATCCATGATACTCCTGCTGGGTTTATCATTAGAAACAGACTAACTTAAAATTGAATTTTAATGACCACAGGTGCAGCTTCAATACTCAAAATCTTTAGATGCTTTGACCTACTCATTTCACTTTTAAGAAGTTATCTGAAGAAAATGATCAACGATACACAAAAAACGTTGAATACAAGGAATTTCATCTCATTGTTCTTTGTAGAAAAATTGGAAATATTTTAGTGAAAATTGGAAGCTTCTCAAATGCCTAATAGGAAATCATATTCTCCAAGAGTATGTTAGGGAACTAGTACAACATATTGTTAAGTAAAAAAGCAAGACACAAACTATATACAGAGTATAATTATAATTATGCAAAAACATATCTACCTATCTATCTATCTATCTACCTACCTACTTACCTACCTACATGTCTACCTACCTACCTATCTATCTTTCTATCTCCACTGCCACTCACTCCCAAAAAAACTGAGAGAATAGTAAAAGTGGCTTTCATAATTTGGAGATTTACTAATGGGCTTTTTTTTTTTTGCTTCTATATTTTTCTAATTTGCAAGTTTTTATCAGTAAACATTTTTTTTTTTGGTCACCAGAAAGCAAATTACTGTTTAAAATACTGAATGAATCATTTGCACATCTTAAATACAGGCATACCTGTATTTGTATACCTTAAGTACATGCAGAACACTGCAATAAGCAAATATGGGGATAAAGTTAGTCAAATGATCTTTTTGGTTTCCCAATGCATTTAAAAGTTGTGTTTACACTATACTGTAGTCTATTAAGTGTGCAATAGCATTATGTCTAAAACATCAACGTACATACCTTAATTTAAAAAACACTTTACTGCTAAAAAATGCCATCATCTAGGCTTTCAGCTAGTCACAATCTTTTTGGTGGTGGAGGGTCTCGCCTTGATGTTGAAGGCTGCTGACTGATCAGGGTGGTGATTGCTGAAGGTTAGGGTGGCTGTGGCAATTTCTTAAAATAAGATAACAAATAAGTTTGCCGTATCAACTGACTCTTCCTCTCACTAATAATTTATCTGTAGCATGCAATGGTGTTTGATAGCATTTTACCCACAGTAGAAATTCTTTTAAAATTGGAGTCAATCCTCTCAAACTCTGCCTCTGCTTTATCAACTAAGTGGATGTAATGTTCTAAATCCTTTGTTGTCATTTCAACAATCTTCATAGCATCTTCACCAGGAGTAGATTCCTTCTCAAGAAACCACTTTCTTTGCTCATCCATAAGAAGCAATTCATCCATTCAAGTTTCATCATGAGATGCTACAATTCAGTCACATCTTCAGGCTCCACTTCTAATTCTGGTTATCTTGTTATTTCCATCTGCAGTAACTTCTTCCTCTGAAGTCTTAAACCCTTCAAAATCATCCATGAGGGCTTGAATCAACTTTTTCTAAATTCTTGTTAATGTTGACATGTTGACCTTTTCCTGTGAATCATGAATATTCTTAATGACATCTAGAATGGCAAATTCTTTTCAGAAGGTTTTTAATTCACATTGCCCAGATCCATCAAAGGAATCACAGTCTGTGGCAGCTCTAGCCTTATGAAATCTATTTCTTAAATAATTAGACTTGATAGTCAAAATGATTCCTTGATCCATGGGTTGCAGATTAGATACTGTGCTAGCAGGCATGAAAATAACATTGATCTTCTTGTACATCTCCATCAGAGCTGTTGGATGACTAGATACATTGTCAATGAACAGTAAATAATATTTTGAAAGGAATGCTTTTTCTGAGCAGTATGTCTCAACAGTGGGCTTAAAATTCCAGCAAACCATGTTGTAAACAGATGTGCTGCCATCTAGGCTTTGTTGTTCTATTTATAGAGCACAGGTAGAGTGGATTTAGCATAATTCTTAATGGCCTTAGGATTTTCAGACTGGTAAATGAGCATTGGTGGCTTTGACTTCAAGTCACCAGCTGCATTAGCCCTTAACAAGAGAGTCAGCCTGTCCTTTGAAGCTTTGAAGCCAGACATTGACTTCTCTCTAGCTGTGAAAGTCTTAGACGGCATCTTCTTCCAACAGAAGGTTGCTTCTCCTACACTGAAAATCTGTTGTTTAGTGTAGCCACCTTCATTAATTATCTTAGCTAGATCTTCTGGATAATTTGCTGCAGCTTCTACATCAGCATTTACTGCTTCACCTTATACTTTAATATTATGGAGACAGTTTCTTTCCTTAAACCTAATGAATCAACCTCTGCTAGCTTCAAACTCTTCTGCAACTTCCTCACTTCTCTGTCTTCATAGAATTGAAGAGTTAGGGTCTTGCTCTGGCTTAGGTTTTGGCTTAAGGGAATGTTGTGGCTGGTTTGATCTTCTATCCAGACCACTAAAACTTTTTCCATATGAGCAATAAGACTGTTTTGCTTTCTTATCATGTCTGTTCTTTCTTCATGTGTTCACTGAAGTAGATGTCTACTTTCCTTCCAGAATTTTTCCTTTGCATTCATAACAAGGCTAACTGGTGCAAGAGACCTAGCTTTTGGCCTATCTAGGCTTTCAACATGCCCTCCTCACTAAGTTTAATCGCTTCTACCTTTTGATTTAAAGGGAGACACATGTGACTCTTCCTTTCACTTGAACACTTAGTGGCCACTGTAGGGTTATTAGCTGGCCTGATTTCAATACCGTTGTATCTCAGGGAATAGGGAAGCCTATTGAGGGGGCCTAACAAGAGGGACAGTGACAGGGTAATGGCCCATCAGCAGAGCAGTCAGAACACACACAACATTTATTAAGTTTGCCACCTTTTATGGGTGCAGTTCATGGTACCCCAAAGCAATTACAATAGTAATATCCAAGATCATTAGTCACAGATCACAACAAATATAATAATGAAAAAGCTGGAAATATTGTGAGATTATCAAAAACGTGACACAGAGACATGAAGCAGATGCTGCTGGAAAAAATGGCACCAACAGACCAGCTCAGCTCAGGGTCGCCACAGACCTTCAATTACTAAAGAATGCAGTAGCTGCAAAGCACACTCAAACAAGGTACGCCTGTAAAGTAAAATTTGAAGGCTGCATATAAAACAACTTGAATGATTTCTTTATTCAATTAAAAGTTGGGAAATTGCTTCTAAACATCTAGACATTTTACTTCATTAAAACAAGAACTTGTTTTTGTTACTAGTAAGAAACACTGTCATTTTTTTTAAACATTTGCAATCACACCACCTCCCAGGGACCACAGAAAGTAATTATAATAACAACCTGTCAATCACCAAATGTTTTCATCTGTAAAATGAGAGAGCTGTATTAACTAATCTCTTCCAGTACCTTCAAGCTCTCTAATGATGTGAATCTATCATTTAACTCAAGAGACACAAAATTAAGCAGGGATTCTACCTCTGCAGTAAGCTTGAGAACTGTGGGGATGACAAAGACCATTTGGCAGGGAATCTGCATTGCTTGCTGTCAGAGTCACAGAAGAAGCTCCAGATGGTGACCCGCAGTGCACAGAAGGACGGAGAGGAATCAACCCCACCTCTCTCTCTTCAGGAAAAGTCACATCACTCTCCTCCATTTTCACCTCCTACTCTTATCCCTGAAACAGGGGTACTGCTCTCACCAGAGGGAGACTATAGAGATAAGAAGTTCAGCGCACGCTGAAATACAGATAGGTAGATAGGTAGATAGGAAATTATATATAAATTTCACAGTGTTCTCTATACCCATTTACAAAAGCCTTGCTTTTTATAAATGTTGTAGCAACAAATAGAGCTTTGTAAAATCAAGGAATGATAGATAACACCAAGCAATGTTTCAGCTGTGCTATCTTAACCTCATCAATACTTCGAAAACATGAGATTTTGACACTGGACCAAAGCGCAGCCAGCAGACATCTTAAATTTATTCTTCTGCATAGCCAACTAACAAGCCGGCTTGGCTGCTGACATAAGTCCAAAGGAAAGATAGGTCATAAAGTATTTGCCTGGCTTACCAACAGAACAACAAAATAATTTTTCTTCTTCATATAATTTGTCCTGTTACGTAGTTATAGATTCAGAACACTAAATATCTGGGAATGTTCAGTGCACATTATAATCACATCCTCTCCTTTGAAGAGCACAAGGCCACAGAATTCAATGTTCATTTCTTGCCTCACATGCATAAACCAGTGCTCCTTTTAGCCTCACGATAGGCAAAGTGGGCAGACCTCTCCCTCCGTGCGCCCCTCTTGACTCGGTGTGGGCATGAGGCATAAACAACCGCCCTTTTCTTTTTCTGTGAATCTTCAAGAACTACCTTCTTAGACACAACACTATCTGGCCCTAGGATTAAGTGAGTAAAGAGGAAAAGAAGGTGGACTGGTGGTCCTTTCCCCTCCCTTTCACAAGCTACTTTGCCGAGCAATGAACAGAGGGGAAGCGTTCCAACGCTATTTGGGAAAACGCATTTCAGGCTTGTCTCCCTCACTGGTTGGCAGGGCTGGGCAGAGATCCAAATGCTAATTTGAAGGGAAAGCTTTGGGGAAGTCATGGGAGAAATAGTCCCCCAAATGCTGGCTGTAATAAGTACATGTAAAACTCTCAAATAACCTGGAGTCAGCCAAAGGCTCCAGTGTTTTCGTCACTCCAGGGAGGAAAGATGTCAGGACTTGTCTTGACTTGCTGGAATGCCAGTTATATAAGATTCTGCTTACTCTGCAAGCAAAGGAGGTCCTTCAGTGGGGCTGCTTCACTGAAGCGTGGCCTCTTACACAGCTCTGAGCTTGGCCCATCTTGACGGTCCTTTGCTTCAACCCTATTCTCTGAGGGCAGTATTACTTCAGCTGATTACCCTCCTGCCACACTCACTCTATCCTAAAGCCACTTCTAAATCTCTCTCATAGGGGAAAGCTTTCACTTCAGATCACCGTTCCAGGTTCCTACAACACCAGGCTGTTTTAGAGCTACTGGGCGAGGCTCCACAACCTGCCCTACGGGATGCAAGCCAGAGGCTAAAGGGAGAGGATTACTGCTGTTCAGCGAGAGAGGCAAGTGCTCTGGAAACTGCTTCCTAAACAAGCTGAAGAGGGGGCCCACGGAAAGGCCCAAGACTCAGGAAGAAGCCGAGTGGTGCAGGTCAAGGTTAGACCCAGAGCAACCTCTGACACGCATTTAACCCACTCAAGAAAATGAATAATATCAAGAAGGATTTGGCAAGAATCTAGAGAAGTGAAGAAAGAAAGAGAGGAAGGCCAGAAGATAAGAAACATGATCATTTTTAAAGACTAAAATTAGACAATTTTGTTTCAACTTAAAAAGAAAAAATTCCTCTATCACTATCTGAAGAAGTAGACCACTAGAGATTTTTTTCCCTTCAAACTGTAGTTCCTGAAACTCAGCCTTTTTCTCAGTTACATCAAGTACCAGAAATATAATTATAACACTTTCTGCGGGAGTACATTTTGAAAGTTGCATATGGGAAAACAACATGTGGCTATGTTCTTCCCCAGTTTAGAGCTTTCTGTGTGATATATTACTGCAGAATGGGTGAACTGAAAGGGAGTCGGGGAGGAGGACTTTCTTAACTCCCCCAGAAAAAGATAGAGGCTAAATGGATTTCTAACCTGTCATCAGTCCTAGAAACACCCAGCCACACAGGCAGTTGTCAGTGACCAAATGCCCTTAAGACAAGGACATGGATCCACTGGAGAAGGGATTCACTCATTGTTTGAGTCATCCAGTCATCGTGTTTACTGAGCACCTACTCTGGGAAAAGTTCAGTGCTAAGTGGTAGGTTACGTGGGAGACAGGGAAAGTTATGATAAAAGTGACAGGGAATATCGTCAATGTTCTCGGGCATGTTAAATCAAGATAAGAGAACCGCACTTAACGCAGACTGAGAAATGTTAAGTGTTCTGAGAGTGGCCCACACAGAGATTCACTGAATTCTGATTTCCCATGTTCCTGATATTACCACTTATTTGAGATGTCAGATTTTCCCCTAATCCTGACCTTATTTTGGATCCTGTATACATGCTCCTTCACCTGAAAGATTCAGCTTGGTGTCTTTGACCTTGAACCACACACCTATTCCAACCATCCTGAGCTGGTGTCACCAATCTCCCTGCAGCACTTGCCACTCCACATGAGACCCTCTTCTGCGGCTTGCGGACCTGACAACACCCTGTAACAGACTTTATCAAGCAGCACAGTGGGACACGTGGTGTGAAGCCGTTCCCAGCATCAAGCCTGCCTGGGTGTCTTTCAGCCACACATTATGCAGAAGTGAAAGAGTGGCTTCCTCAGGTAATCAGGAGACAGCCGCTCAGGTGAGATGATCCTGCCCCACAGGGATACTGCGCTGTACTGAGTGTTAAGTGCCCACACTGAGTAGCGGCCTGGGGAGGACAGACCAAATCTGCTAACCTATGCTCTCTTCGGAACGGGGAGAAGTTTTGTATCAGGTGAAAGACAAGGACTAAAGCAAACCATCTCTTCCCACCACATTGACTTCACCTGCTGCCTCAGGGTAACATTTACATATGAGTGAAGATGAACTGTATCCATTCCATTCTCATAGTTTCTATTATGAACCTCACAATGGCACTTTTCATCAGTGTTTAACATCTCTAAATTAATCCTAAAGGATCTGGAATGAGAGATAATAAATTAACTCTAAGATCAACTTCTAGGACGATGGGCTTAACCAGGGATAGATGAGCATTTGGCCCCTCCAGGGAAATCTGGCCATGCCCGCAGACATTTCTGGTTGTCAGGACTGGGTGGAGGTGCTACCAGCATCCAGTGGGTGGAGGTTGGGGGCACTGCTAAATATCCTAGAATGCACAGGACCCCCCCTCCCCACCACCACCCAACAAAGCCTAAAGTGTCAGCACCGCTGGGTTAGAAAGTCTGCCCCAAAGGAAAGAACCCTGAATTAGGATCAAGAAGACCAGGGTTTTAGGCAAGTTTATACTGTTTATTAGTAACATGATATTAGGCAAGTACCTTAAGCTCTTCACAATTCAACGTTTTCATCTTTAACACAGGAGTATTAATTTCTGCTCTACTCACCACTCAGGGTTGTTTGTAACTATCAAGTGAAAAAGTACATGTGGGATACAAAGACAAGGTGGTACCTTATTATTTAGCACCACGACTTCTTCAACATGAAAATTCTCAGACTACTCTTTATACAGTCACAAATTCAATCTACAAATATTTACATAGACCTATGGAGTATGTAGGACAGTTCTCATCTCATCTAAGACACCCCAATGCCCATGGAAAGTCAAATGCACTGCAAGTCCTCCACAGCCCAGACAAGGAAAACAAGCTTTTCTTGCCAACACGTGTTTGGCTTTCAGCTTTTCCTTGCCAACGAGCTGCTGACATAAAGCCAAGCATGGGTCCGAAACACTCACCGCGTGGATCTTCTTTCCGTCATGGCAAGACCCGCGAGTCCTCGGCACACACTCCGGGCAGCACTGGCTGGCACCTATCCGAAGCACTTCTCCCTGCGCATTTACAAACACTCCATGTAAAACTGAGGCAGCAACCGTAGTCACAGTGGCTCGTCGGACCCCGAGCCACCTCAGATTCACATTCATTGCATCTCGATCTCAAATTTCCTTGAAAACTGTCTACATCTTCTCACATGTAATAACGAATGTTATTCACTGGAAATGCTCCATCTGAGTGTCACACAAGAAAAGCATTCAGGGTGAGAGAAGAACTGTATCTCCCTAAAGGGGTGTTTGCCTCTGTTAAGAAGACTCTGGGGAGGTGTCCAGAGCTGGCAGGTCCCTAGCTGTCCCACGGAGGGGGATGCTCAAGTTCTGATGTTCACTTTTACCTGGACACAGAGCAACAAGCCACATGGGCAGGCAAGGGACTGAGGGACAAAGCTCGGAGAGGAAAGTAGAATTCCTAGGCTCCAATAAAGATCACTTTGTCTCTCACAGCTTCTGAAATTGAAATTGTGTTTCCTATCAAGATGTGATACTATCAAGGGAATGGGATTTATTGGGAAGTTGTCATGTTAACTAAGCATCCTTTTGCCACTGTGAAGAGACCATTTATCTAAGAGTTACTAAAACTATGGAGCAAAGAACATACATTTGTCTTTGGGGCACAGAGAATCTCCTTTAGATCCTCTGACTCATCTTGTGCCCCCACCATGTATCTTCGTGTCTCCTCAAGCCTAGAGATGTGGCAGATGGCAACTGAGTGATTTTGATCAAGAATGGTTTAAAAGAAACCCTGCAAGAGGCAGGAAATCATGACTTGTCCACAGAATAAAAGTCAATGAAGAACTCAGTCAGTAGAATAAAAAAAAAAATGTGTGTAGGGGTGTGTGGTCATGTTGTGTGTGTCTGTGTGTGTGTATTAATGTTTCTTTGATATTTTGGGCTGCTTCCAATAAAAAAATTGTACCTACAGGAAAATTCAAATTTTATATAACTACCTCCACAAGAGTAGGTGAGAAATGGGACTAAGATTTTCAGCTGTTAATCCACCAAACACATAATACATTGGTAACAGTGACCACCAAATTCTCCCTATTTGCCTAATAAAAGATAAAACATGACATAGAATTTTTATAAAACTGTACATATTATTCAACATTAATGACTTTTCAGAAAATTGCCCTCCAAACCCTAAGAGGAAACTACACTTGTCTAATTTCCACTGAGACAGTTAGATGTAGGAAACGCATTAGCCTAATTTGCACTAAGAATTTCAAACAGATAGAAAATTAGATAATCCAAGTGTTGTATATATTCTAACATGCAAAAGAGGGAGCAAGGGAGTAAGGCAGGTAGAATGGAAGATTTCAAGGGATATTTTATGCCCCCAAATCAGCTTTCTTTGTTTTATGTAAAAACTGATTTTGAGATTTAGTCCTCAAAACTCATTTCATAAATATAATATTCTTTATTTGCAAGTGGTAATAGAGGGTTCCCCATCTTGAGACTACCTATTGAACTGGTGGAGCATGAAAGGTCATTTGGGACTACAGGAAGGGCAAAGAATGCTGCATGTGGGCACTTAGAGAAGGAGAGGCAGGGAGTGCTTGCGACCTTGCCACGTGACTGCGGGGCCTTGCGAGCTGTGGGCTGCTCGGAACACACAAGCCTATTGCTCCTTCAAGCTTTGCACTGGGGAGGTTGGGAAGTGATCCATGGGCACGAGGCATCACGGAGATCGCTTGGGGAGCTGGGCAAGATTACCTGCCTAGGATCTAAACAGACCACCTGACAATAATTCTGATGATCATTTGATAATTATGGCTGACACTTACTGAGTACTTAGAATGGCCAAGTACTCTTCTAAGCATATGTGTGTGTATATGTTTGTACATGTAATTTAATTCTCACAACAACTTGATTAGGTAAATATTATTATTATCTGTATTGAGGTTTGCAGCCCAAACCCGACCATGTAATACAGTGTTCCTTTTGCGTGGCATTGTCCTCTGTGCACATATATTCTCCAGAAATTCTGAAGAAAGGATGGGCTCTTACAGGACTGGGTTAAATAGCCAAGGTTTTAAATGCTCTGTTCTCTTTCTTCTTAATCTCTCTCTCTCTCTCTGTCCCAATTCAGCAAGCTAGGTGCTATTCTTTATGGATATAGGCTATAGATAAAGAATTTTTTATATATGATTATAGGATGAAAAGAAAGAAGTATCTATCAGAGTTGCCATTGACACTGGGTTGGTCATTTCCAGTCCGCCCCTGAGCAAAGCAGACTCCCTGATCCTAACTCCCACCACGTCATGTCCTTCAGAGAGGTCCTTTTCTCCTTGTCATCACCCAGCCAGCCGCTGGCCTTGCTTTCCTGATCCTGCTGTGGCCTCGACACCCAGTGTTCCCGGGATTTCCACTCCTCTTCTCCATCAGTATGCCAGAATCCCAGTCCTGGGTCTGGCCCATGGTTTGCCTTCTCCTCTCTTCTGGCTGGCTAGTAGGCACTGCTGAGAAAATCATTCTATCGTGCAGCATGGCACCCACACAGGCTCACAGTGTCCTGCCCCCATGGGTGCTTAAGACCGCCCACAAATGCTTCACCTCAACCTCGGTCAGTCCCTTTCTCCCCTCAGTGACAGCTCCTTTCAACCAAACCTCACAATTTTCACAAAGTAAGCTCATTAGATATAAATTACTTCATAATCCTGTCCCCTTTCTTACTCACAAATTCAACTATTTCTGCATCCATCTGTGACTTTTTCCACTTTTAGAGAAAAGTGCCCACCCCATGCTTTGGAGCCCATACACTCTGTTCTCCAAATACCACTCCTCATCATTCTCTCTGTCTCACCTCCCCCCATCTCCTGTATTTTCCCCTTCCCCCTCTAGGTCATTCCCCTTTCCTTCCTAAGATGATCATGTCTCTCTCCTGCTAATATCAAAACCAGAAACCAAAACAAAACCTTCTCCCCTTCCTCATTTAGTTATTCTGTAAATACTGACTGAATGTCCTCTATGTGCGTGCACTATGCCATTTGATGGGCTGCTATAGTGAAGACAAGGTCCCTGCTCTCAAGAAGCTAGCTGAGTCTTCAGGAAGAAGCAGACAAGTAAACAGGTGTTTTCAGTCTGGTCAAGAGCTATAACAAGGGCAAGCACAAAGCTGCGTGGCAGCACACAGACAGGCTTGATGGTTGGGGATGGGAGGGTCAAAGAAACTTCACAGAGTAGTGGTGTCCATCCAGTGTCCCATTTCCCCTGCCATTCTCAGGGAAGCTCCCTGAATAGCCTTTACTGGCTTCCTTTCCTCTGTTTCCATTAACTTCTCAAACTCCTCAAATTTTCATTAGTTCCCACGGGGCCACAGGTTGCAAATCCAATGGATCATATTAGATTCTTCACCCACTTACTCCTTTACCTGTGATCAACATTGTTAACACAAACTCCTAGTGAAGACTCTCTGTTCTCCTGCTACCATAATACTGCTCACTTCTCTGACCATTTCTTACCTCTTAACTCTCTTAATCTTTGCAAGTTCCCTCTCTGTAAATGTTCACCTTCCCATAAGTGACTGCATTCCCCAGATTCCATTATCTTGTACTCTTCACAAAATCTCTTTGGATAAGCTCAATAATTCTAAAGACTTACACTATGGGCTATATGCTAACGATACATTATATTTGCAATCTAAGCTTTATACTCATATATCCAGCTGCCTTTTCTGACATATCCACCTGGCTTCCCATGGACACTTCTAAGTCAATGCTTCCCAAAGTGAAATCATCATTGTCCTTCCTGATGGGATGCTCTTCCCCATACCCTATATTCTCAATATCAGTTGGTGGCTCAGCTAACCAACTAGGCACCATGCCAGAAATACGGGAGTCATGTCTCCTCTCCCTTCCCCTCCTAACTTCACCCAGTTCTGCTGATGTATCCACTACGTATTTCTGGAGCCTGCCCTTCCCTCTTCATCCCTGCACTACCAGTGCTCTGCTATTTTCACAGCCTCTGAACTGTTCCCCTTATTTCTAAAATTATGGATTATCTTTGTAAAGCCAGAGTGATCTTCCTAAAGGAAAAGCTGGTCATTCTACCCATATGCTGGAAACCTGCATTAGTATTCTATCATTTCAAAATTAAAATTCCCAGCTCCATAGTACAGCACACAAGGCTTTCCATGACCTTGATTTTACCAACTTTCTAGCTCATCTGTCTTCCGTTCATTCAGTCAGTCCAAAAGTAGTTACTGAGGGCGAACCATGTATCAGGCGCTATGGTGGGTGCTGAGGATATACAGTGAATAAAAGAGATGGTTGACAAAATTTTCAGTAAAATATATTGTATGTCAGATAATAGTGTCAAGAAGAAAAAATAAAGCATGGAAGAAAGATAGGAAATGTGTGTGGCAGGGTGTGGAGATTTGTAATTTTAAATAGAATGGCATTTGGGCAAGACTTAAAGGAACTAAGAGATCAAGCCATACATACAAATCTATATCTGGAAAAAAACCCATTTCAGTGGAATCAGCAGAGTGCAAAGGCCCTACTGGCAGAAGTGTGCCTGGCCTATCCAGGGAAGAGCAAGCAGGCTTGGTGTCTGAAGAAGAGTGAGCAAGAGAGAGAAAGCAGGTTACTTAGAAGGGTACAGTAGTACTTTGCAGGACATTGTGAGGACTCTTAGGTGGTAAGAGAAGCCACTGGAAGCCACTGGAAGGGCTTATGGATAGAAGCAACATGACCTGACTTAAAGTTTGATAGGATCCCCCTGGCTGCTATATCAAGATTACAGTGAGAAAGGCAAGTACAAAAACAGTCAAAGAAGTTAGACTCTACTGCAAGAACGCAGGCAGAAATGTAACTGGAGGGACCAGAGTAGAGCAGGGAGGCTGCAGCTGGAATGCACTGATTCATGAAGGAAGAGCTGGGGGGTTGCTAATGCACTGCTCATGGGATGTTAGAGAAAGAGGGGAGTCGACGATGACGCTGTTTTCTGGCCTGAGCAACTAAAGATGGGGAGTTGCCATTAGTGAGATGAGAAAAATTAGAAGAACAAATTACGGACAACATCATGTCTGGTACCGAACAAGGGTCAGGAACTTTTTTCTGTAAATGGCCCAACAGTAAGTATTTTAGCCTTTGAGGGCCACCTAGGCTCTACATCACAACTACAGAACTACACAACACTGTCACTGTAACGCAAAAACAGGCATGGACTGGCAAAAGCAAATGAATATGCCTGTGTTTCAATGAAATCTCACGTATGGATGTCCATACAGCTTTTCACATCATGAGATAATGTTCTCTGTTTCCTTCAACCATTTAAAAACGTAAAGACCACTCTTGGTTCACAGGTCATACAATAACAAGTAGCATGCCAAATCTAGTCTGCTGAGCTCTGGTAGAGAACACACTTAGTTTTCAGCAGTACAATCCACATCTTCTAGCATTTACTCCTTACATGATACCACATTTATTCATGTGAAGTGGAGGAGGGCATATCTTCATGGCCCTTACACAACCCGCTCAGATTCTGACATGAATCACTCAGTAAGCTAAGTAGAGATCTTTTAGGAGTACTTACTCCATAAAATAGAAAGCCCCAAATGTACAAAATATTATCAAATTTACCAACATTTGATGTCCACCCAGCTTCTCAGAAATACACCCATGAAGAAATTGAGGAATATCCTGAAAGACATGTAGAACCTTCACTCCGATGTTAGAAATAAATAGAAACTTCTTAGTATTAGATGGCATAAAGGCTCAGGATTAGTTATTATGGAGGAGGGAGAAAACTAGAAAAACAAACTATTCTTGTAAAATTGACATAATGCTTCTTAAAAAAAATAATTAGTCTCCTCCAGGGAGTTTCACATGCTCAAATTTGAATATTAAGCTTCCTTTATTTTCAATAGATTCACTTTAAAAAGAAGAGTCAGCATTTGAGAAAAAAAAAATTCTAACATAAGAGATGTGTAGTCAGAAAAAAACGGAAAATTTTTAACAAAGGGGAAAGGAGGAAATAGTCATATGCTTGGTCAGCCGCAAGGACATCTCTTCAGTCAAAGCCTCTCCTAGGTTTCCAAGGAGCCCGGTGCCAGCACAATAATACAATCAGTGGCAAAACAAATACTGCTTTTAGGAAATCGTCTTCAAGATGTCAATCCTAACTTTCAATGGCTTGTAAATGTTGTGGTTAGTATCAGTAGCTTTGGCATCTGTCAGACCTGGGGGAAATCTTTGAACAAAAGTTTATTAACTGCAGAATCATGGTTAAGCTGCTTAAAATGTCCAGGCCTCACTTTTCCTCATCTGTATAAAGTGGGGATAAAGGTACCTACCTCACATAATATTAAATGGGATAACACCTGAGAACCTTGAACTGAGTGCCTAGTCCAGAAGGACTTCTCAACAAACAGAAATTAACATGTTCTTAGATATGATATGTTAAAGTTCTCTCCTGCATTTCGTAAAGCTTCCAATTAGAGATTGGGATAAATGTCAAAAGCAGATGACTGAAAAGATGCAAAAACCCTATGCTTCACTCACTTTATTAATACATTTGGGATACAGTTTAGATACCATACCTTTTCAAAGGCACACTGAGGGTTTCTGCAAACAGCAGGTTTGCAAATAACGATATTGCCATGGCAACGGCAGTTCTGGCATGAATCGGGCTTCCAAATTGTAGCATCCTGCAAAGAAGCATAAGCTCTGGGTTAAAAACTGATCAGTCAAGGTATGAGCCCACCACAGCAGCCTGCCAGCAACCCCACAGCCTGAACAATTAAAAGGCATGGGAAAGTCCCAGCACACACGTGCTTGCTGGGCACTGATTAAACCCCGAGAGGCAATAAAAGCACTATAATCCATTCCACCACAGTCATCCCACGTAGCCAAGGACAAGGGCATGCAGCACAGAGCTGTCGATACCCAGAGTGAGAACCATCGATTGACCTGAAACCACAGGAGGAGAAGCTGCTCCCTGACTTGAAGTTTCTCTGTGCTGTTAACTAGCAGAAGCTATCGGGGCATGTTTAAAAGAAAACGACACTTGGACTAGCACTAACCAGCATCCTAAAAGCAGTATTTGCCACCAGATACTAATAACGCCTCAAGACTTCACTTTCCAGCTCTTTGGTACCACATACTTGAATGCTCATCAGAAACAAGCCTGAGTAAGCAGTGCAATATTTTTAAGGCAGATCAGCGAATGCATTGGCTATTCTAAGTCCAGCTGGATACTGGACATTTTGGGGTACAAATGAAACATACATGTGGGTTATGTATAAGGATGTCACAAATTATTATGGATCATGAACATGAAGGTATTAAACAGATATAAGTTGATGACACTACATTATGTTTCGACTGTAAAGGAAAGTAATAGTCATAAGCAGAAAAGTGAAACTGGGCTTAGGGCAGAAAGGTCTTAGAAATTTCTTTCCTATTTCCCAAAGTATGTCATACTGAATCCATATTGAATCCAATCGTGTTCATTTTGAAGTAACTTTGAGCCCAACCATGGCGCCAACCACAGAGACAAGTTTCTGTCCTTTGAAAGCCTCCCCTGATGACTTCAGCTTGGAGCAATAAACATCCCAGAGCCTGTAATGAAGTCACTTTTCCCAAAGATTTCCTGACCCAGATCCCTATTTTATATGGGTTGAAAACAGCCATACTGTTTGGCTGATTTTTAAACACTAGAACTCTTTTAAGAGTGTTGTCCTAGCTATTCTTTGGTTTAAAACCATTCCATAACTCATCTTTCCTTCTGATGGGATAAACTGCAGACCCCACAACTTGGCATTCACCTCTCTCCCTTGCTTTGGCAAATCTCACAGTCCTGAGACTTCCTTCCCTCCACTCAAGTGGTCAAGCCATTGGACAGCCCGAGAGTCCCTTACCTGGTCCACATGTCACCCTCCTCCTGGGATTCCCACTCCTCCCTGACACGGTTTGGAAACCAACATGCTTCTTTCAAGCCTCAACCTCAAAGATGAAGCATTTCCTAACCCTTAATTTTGCACTCCACACTCCCAAGGGGTGTGGCTCTTCACCACTTCTCTGTGACACACTGTTTCCTGCACACACTGTCCCCTTTTATTGTGCTCATTTACATACCTGTAGCCCTTGCCACACCAGACTGTAAGCAGCCTGTAAGCCCCTTCAGGCAGGCACTGTCTTGGCTGGCACGCTGTAGATCCTTCACAAACCAAGTGTTCATAGTTCAAAAGTTGCTTAGTGAAGACTTTTTCCTTCTTTCTAAACATTCCCATCAGTTTTTCCTCAGTCAACCAATTAAAGCACTACTAAAATACTCTGGGGGTGGGAGGTGAAGTTTAAGCTCCTGACAGAGTCTTCGGAACACTAGCATCCACCTTGAACTGAGATGAGCTGGGAAATTAGTGGATGCTAGTAAAAGGCACTTTCACACAACAAGGCAAAACTAAATGTGACTGTTAATGTTATAAGGCAGCTCGGCAAGGCTACGGTGCACAGCTGTTCAACCAAACACCAGCCTAGGTGTTGCAGTGACAACAGTTTGGGGATGTGATTAACATTTACAATCAGTTGATTAAGCAAAGGAGATTGCCCTCCATTCTATAGATGAGCCTATCTAATCAGCTGCAAGCCTTAGAGCAAAAACTGAGGCTTTCTGGAAAGGAAGGAATTCAGCTCGACTGTAACATAGGTATCCTGCTTGAGTTTCCAGGCCTCTGGCCAGCCCTACAAGCTTCAAAATTTCAGGCTCGGGACTGCTTCAACTCTTGCCTGAATTTCCATCCTGCAGGCCTGCCCTACAGATTTGGGACTTGTCAGCCCCTACAACTGCATAAGCCAATTCCTTAAAATAAATCTCTTTTTATATATCTATATAAGGACACACATATGTCTCCTACTGATTCTGTTTCTCTGGAAGACCATGTCTCACATACCAATGCTGATACAGATTTACATGGATTTGCACAACATTCCCATGCAAAAATGAAGTTACCCTTTTGGTTAAGAAATGTTAAAAGAATAACATCTTTGGGAATGTGCTTCAAACCCAAAGTAATTTAAGAAATATAAAATATATCTGAGGTGAGTTTACATTCCCAGTGGCTAATCCACAAAAACCTGAGTCAATGCAAATGAGTTCTGGAATCTGACTTGGAATTCCTCTGAATTTCTTTTCTTTTTTTTATATCACATTTCACTGAAATTGGCAAGAGTGTGCCAACTACGTCATACTCTTAACCCAAAGAGCAATGACAAATAGGTGAGGAAAAACAAATTTCATTTCCCTGCACGATGTAATATATGCTTCCTGCTGATTTTAGAAAAATGGTATCAGTTTCAGGATGCAGATTAAATAAAAGTGACAACTTCACAAAGCCAGCAGCTACCATTTATTGATCATTAGCTTATGCTGACTTATGCCTGACTCTTGGAGCAGGAAGTACTATAGGAGGCAGTTGTGCCACTGGAGGAGGATGGCCTAATTGCTTTCCTGACCTCTGCCATCATCTTAGAGGGCTGGACCCACAGAGAGGGAAATAACTGTGTGTCAGTGCCATACAAAGCACTGACATGCATCACAACCCCGTGCGAGCTGGCATTATTATTATTATGACTATTCCCATTTTTCAGATAAGGAAACAAGATACAAGAGATTGAGCCATTTCTTCAAGTTCATCAAGCTCTGTGTGACCTAAATACTCAGGCCTTGGAGCCAGCCTGCCAGGGCTTGAATCCTGGTGTCACCATTCTTTGATGGTGAGTACATGACCAAGTTAAGGTGTCCGTGTCCCAGGATCCTCATCTGTAAAGTAGGGATGATAAACTCACCTCACAGGGTTACTGAAAGGAGCAAATGAGATAGTGTATTTAAAGAGATTTGAATAGTGCCTAGAACTTACAAGGGGCCTATTTAATGTAATTTATTGCTCATCAAAACATTTTCTACATTGTCACAGGTATTTAGCAAATATCTTCTAAACATTTTCTTTCCTCAGAGTGAAAACAGTCCTGTAAGTACCTGACTTTCTCCTGTTCCCACGCCAGTCTACACAGGTGAAACAGACTGAAATAACTACTTAATTAGGACCCTGGTACTGGGAAGATCCAGCGTGTTGCAGTAGAAGGGAGGAATGAATCCACAGATGGCATTTACAATATGCCTTAATAATTGGAGAAGCCTCTGTCTCGCTGAGCTGACATAACTAGGCACCCACATCTTCGTTTTGCTCAGACACGGATGACCACACTAGCTCCATGTTCTCTCTCAGCTCAGTCTGGCCCTAAGCGCCGGTCTTTCCTTACCCTCTCCAGAAGTGGCATTCTTGCACCAGGTATCAAGTCCATCTCTACAGCTCAAATATTGTCTCAGTGACTTCAGACTCCAAGACAATCCACTGTACTTGTTAGCAGCTCTCAATCGCTGGACTGGGCTTACTCAACTCTAAATAGGATCTTCTAAAATCATGAGCTCATTTTTCACTTTCATTCAGAGAAACACAAATTTTCTTTATGTTGATTCAAAATCACATTTATCTGGGTCCAGAAAGCCTTCCTGAATTTGTCTATCTGTCTTCCCCCCGGACTATGACTCTTTAGGGACGGCAATCTCATTTTGTTCCCCTTCATCTAGCACGGTTCCTGAGTATTGGCTGAAATTAATGAATGAACAACTCTGAGTACTTCCTAACCCTCAAGAAAATGTCAATCCATGTGAATTGAAATACCCCAGTAAGGATGCAAGATCTTGACAAAACAATGTTTAAGTTATGTTACTACAAAATCCCCATAATGTTGAAGGTTATTACTTCATTGGACTCAAACTATGTTTGAAGAAAAATTTTCTTCACCTAGGCATTGGAGCTGTAAAAAATCTTCCTTATACTAATGTTCTCATAGAATAAATAATTTACTATTAAATTTAAATAAAATGAGTCCTTTACCAATGCCTGGATAGATGACCATATATTTTTCAGGTCTAAAACTTTACGAATCAATTTCTATGGTCCCATAAAATTTCTTTATGAAGGCAAAGGATATTAGAGTTTCCCAATAGCTAAAACTTTGGATAAAGCCATAAAGTTCAATGAAATAACATTGGAAAGTAAGTTTTACAGATTTTCTATGTTACTGTTGCAATTCTGTTGCTTTATAATGCTCTATTCCAATCTAACATTCTGCAAAGGAAATAGTCTTAAAATAGTTTTTCCCTAGAATATAGATTAAAAGATTAGATTCTGACAAACCCAAAAAGCAATCAAAATATGGGCTGTTTAAGCAGATCTTAATATTTTTAATATATGTGAGTAAAATGTACTTGGAGATAAGATAGTGCCTTCATCCCCAAATATCTTATAGTAGTAGCAAGGTTCTTCAAGGAAAAAAAAAACTTACTTCAATTGGTTAAGTATTTATTGAACATTTAATTAGTGCTAAAAATAAATAATGAATACATCCCTCATCAGTATTCAAATTTTGTGGTGGAGGAAAAAATTTATATTATTCTATAAGAGCAGCTCATCAAATGTTAACATAAATTTTCCTTTCATCTGAGTGGTATAACAACTTACTTTAATTATTAATTCATTTCATTTTAAATTCCCTCAGTTTCTTAGACCAAACATGAGAAAGACGAAATAAAGTTCCCCGAAAGCTGTGCTTTCAAGTTATAAAATAATATGTAAAACATAGTGCATTTTATAATAAAAATACATTTATGTGCATGCAAATAAAGTATGGAATTAGTAAGCCAGTGAGCAGAGGTTGGTCATTCCTGGGTATAGATTCCAGGTGATTTCTTTTTCCTTTATCTTTATCTGTATTTTCTAATTTTTCCTTAACAAAAATATGTAACTTACGTGCTTTTTTTAGCATATTTAATTTTTTCTAGAAAAGCTTGGCCAATATAACAGACATGTGTACTTCCCATTTATTCAAAGAAATGTATCTCTTTAAATGAAGCCCTTTCACAAAAATCTCAGATTCTCAAAGCCATTTCTAGGTAACTCGGCACTGAGATACAGAGCTGATGAGAACCTCCCAGGTGGGAAGAGGTAGGCCAAGACCCCTGGCTTCCCATGGTGGGGATGGGCTGTGGGCAGTTTTGGCTCTCAGGTCCTTACACACTTGTATCCTGGAAGATGGCAGAATGCTCTCCCTCTTGTGAGTTTATTTTCCCAGTTCTGACGGATCTTCTGGCACTAGGAATTACTGATTCTTATCATCTTATGTTGGGCCCTTGAGAGACCCAAAGCTTCCCTGAGTCAAATGGGAGAACCTGCCTGGAAATGAGGTGGTGAGGGTACAAGTATGAGGCTGATAAATGAGAGATGCTGGGACCTCCTTGGAGGATGTGGGATGCTCAGAGTCTCTGCAAGCCTCCACAGGGAGTGCAGCCTGGTTCTGAGAACACACCAGGCTCAAGGCAGGAGTCAGAATGCAGCCATGGCTTCAACACAGGATTGTCATAACTTGATGGTCACCCTTCCCTCCTGCTAAAAAGTTCTGGCAGCTGCTTATTTCTCTTTCTGACTTCATTTCCTATCCTTTCTTCCAAACTTTTTTTAACCAGCAAGAGGTACTGGTTTTCTTGCTGTTACTCCATAGGAGGTACCAAATACGTTCTCAGCTCAAGGCCTAGGACATGCCACTCCCTCCAGAGCGCTCATCCCCAAATATGGATACGGCTTATTCTTTCACTTCATTCAAGGGGCCGCTCTGATGCTACCTCCTCAGACAGCACTTTGCCATCTGTCTATTCCTTTGCTCTGTTTTATTCCTAGCACTCACCACCTGACCTATCATACAGCTGCTGATTTATGGTCTTTCTCTTGCCCACTTAGAACAGGAGCCTAGGAGAGCAGGAATTTTGTTTTGTTCACTGCTGTGTCCCTAATGCCTAGAACAAAACTCACTCACAGTAGGTGCAATTTATGTGATCTTTTAAAGTTGCATTTAAAATATAAGGTAGAAGAACAAAATGTGCTGTGCCTTTTCTCCTGCCAATCACAGACAGACAGAACCTGGGCACTGGAGTTGAACCGGCACAGGGGAGTGAGGTTAGATAAAGCCACCGACCAAATACATAACAGCGAGCCATTTACCTAACCTTCCTGAGTTATCCCCAAACTTTCTTACACTCACTAGATTTTTAAAAATTAACTGTTCCCTACTTGTCCTTCAGTGTAATGAAAGGGCACAATGTTCCATCGGGCCTCATGTCTTCACATCAGGAGGTTCATTTTCCTGACAAGTCTGCTTTTCAGGAAAGATAATCCATAAAAAAGGGTTCTCTGACCCAGCTCCAGTTCAGTCATGGAAATAATGGTTCTTGTTTGTCAAGAAACCATAAAAAAAACGAATCAATAACTTTCATAAGGTTATTTTAGAGTTCAATTCTCTCCCCAGTGCCCTTCCTCAGACAGCCTAGATAAGTAATACCTTCTTCATCTGGTCTCATTTTAAACTTCATGTAAAGCTACTCATCCAGATTCAAGCAGAAAGGAGAAGACACTTATTGTCAAGAAAAGATGTCCTTATATTTACATTAAACTCTCTCCTTTCAGGAGGAGCAAATAAAATTCAGCACTCAATATAAGAGAAAATTGCAAACAATTTCCTGTTTGAGTCCTATTTCAAACACTTGCTCTCTATATAACACTGGCTTACAGAAATTCTTGTTTTCGATACTAAAGACGTAGGTCGTTTTCCATTTCAGCGCTCTGGGATGGTCAGCTTGTGCCTGATCTCCTCCTCCTGCTGCCTTAAAATGAACCAGAAGGCATCAGCTATGGAGACAGCCGCACGAATCACATGTGAAAAGATAGCTGTTATATATGACTGAAAATGTCTTTGTTCAGTTGGCTGACAAGAGACCCTGAACCGCGAGGCCAGTTAGCATCGTGTTCTTGTACATGTCTTAGAATCAGGTGGCACCGTGGGTGGAGGCGGGGACAGGAAAGGGAACAAGCTGCTGCCAAGTGGCAGGCCTCTCCGGGCCCTCCACACACTCGCCGTCTCACTGCTCCTCCCAGCATCTTGTGAGCAAAGGTGTCAGTACCCTTACTTTATAAATGAGGGAATCGGGTGTGAAAAGGCTCCATGAATTGTCCGGAGCGCACTTAGTAATGGGTAGACCTGAGATTCAAACCCATTCTTTTTCTTCTATGCTACACAGTTTGCATATAATATCAATTACAATGAATGGCTTCTATGGCACAGCAGTCTTACCACTTCAAATCACCCGTACTTCTACTTTGTCACTTTAAGAAGCCAAGAAAGTGAGGCACACTAGGGAAGTGCTGCCAAATTACAGAGGAGGGGACTGTGACACTAAGTTACTTACCTGCCCCCCATATTCCCCACGCCTGCAAGAGCACATGCCCACCCTTCTTAATCCAGCTTCCGCACATCCTCCAGGTGTTGGCTGAAATACCACATCCTCAGGGAGACCCTCACTGCCTCCTTGACTAAGTCAATATTTCCCTGCCTTGGGTTCCCAAAGCTCCCCCTGCTTCCACAAAACCAGACTTATTCCTCCAAGTTCTGTTTTGCACAGAAAAGAGAAAAGGAGAAAGAGGGCACCTTCTGGGTACCAGATTCTCTAGCACATTGACATCTTTTGTTTTTCCTTCTGAAATATTTTGAGATACATATTATCATCATCCCCATTTTACAGGTGAGGAAATCAAGATTCAGAGAGGTTAGAAAATATTCCAAAGCTTGTAAGTAATGGTACTTCTATTTGACTCAGTGTCCACTTGATTTGGAAGCTTATGTTTTCCCCACCATAGCCACCTCTGTACTCACAGCTTTGGCCTATGTACACAAGGTCACATGAAGCAGCAATGTCAGCAGACTGGGTAAGCCTGGATTCAAATACCAACTCAATTTCTCTCTAGCTTTGGGACTTCGGACAAATCTCTTAGCTTTTTTGAGTCTCCATTTCCTAATATATAAATTAAAGGTAAGATAGGACCAAACAAGGTGACAGTAAAGATGAAATAAACTAATGTACTTATTAGCACAGTGACCAGTACCTAGGAAGCACTCAGTACATGTGAGCTCTGAGTCTGGTCACTGGCCACAGTCTTAACCAGCTGATCATGGTACTTTCGGTGGGAGTAGTTGCAGCATTTAGAGCTTTACAACATCCCTCCTGGAATCTCCAGCTTCCGAGACAAGGGGAAATTAACTTTCCCACAGTTTAAATGTTTACAAAATATTCCACTACAGAGTGCTATGGAAACTATATGCTTAGATTAGTATACAAAAAAAAAAAAGAAGCTCTTCAAATACAGAATAAAACTAAATGCCCAGTGAATGTGCTTCACATTCCAAATTCTGAAACAATGGAAACACAGGCTTAGCTCTGTAGCTCTTCTACGTTTTACATCCAGCTTTCCTTTTGTTCTAACACAATACTGTTATAGTGAAAGAACCTAAGAGCACCCCAATGACAAAAGAACCCACATAAATTCCTAGAGATGTTAACCAAGGAAAAAGTTTAATAGTGAATAAAAAGTCTGCCTCATATTTCCAGTTCAAGTAATCCAGATGCTAGGGAGACTCCAGTACTGCTTAAGCGTATAATTGCATTTTTTTTTCCTCTAACAATTCAGTTCTCAAAGACTTCACTTGATATTCCTGTGGCAAATGGAGCAAAAAAATTAAACATTCAAAATGTTTGCACATAAAATTAAATTATAGCTGTACCATTATCTCTCATATTAAAATTATTTATTTTATTGTCTTTCTCCCCTACTAAATCATTATCATTCATTTCATAATTAGTTGTTTATTTGTCTAAACAGCAATTTCCATATTTAGAGATAGGTAGCTTCATATCCCCATAGCGACTAAAACATAGCAGGTACTTACAATATTTTTCACTAAGTTAATGAATGGCTAGGTGCGTGGATGAATGGATGGATGGATGGATAGTCTCAGTTTTAAATAATTGCTATCTTTGTGATGTAATTGCTAAAAAGTCAAATATACAGACAACAGCGCTTCACTCTCCATGCTGCCCTGTAAGAGCCCTGCAGCTGCAGTAGCCTTTTTCAAAGTGCACTGCTTGAGATCCTGCCTTGTAAACTTGTGTCTCAGTCAAGACCTTTGCTCTAAAAGACCCCTCTGTTTCCGCTGGATGCCAGGCTCACCCGCCTGATGCTACTGTGTTCCAGCATACCATGCCATTTGAAGCTCTGCAGCCCAACCTCAATCCCCAATTTTTTCTGTAGCCAACCTATTGGCAGTTGGCCTAGTTAAATTAGTCATCCAGTAAATGGTTAGGAGTTGTACTGACAATCCCATTAAACCAAGTAAAGCCATATCTTACTATCTTTTCAGGCCTAGCCAAGACCTCAGTCAAAGACTTCATGGTTGGTGACGCAGTCTCATTATTTAATGTAAAGCTAGCCCTAAACAGAGGCTATGCTACCACAAAAGGAATTTAAAATTTTATTTTTGAAGACTGAAGGTTGGGGTACTATTAGTATTTAATGGATAGGAATCATGCCCTCTACATGTCATGTAATGAGCAAACCACTCCTGCACAAAGAAAAATTAACCCACTTCCACATGACTTGCAAATTTCCCACCAAAAATTCATGTCAATGATAAATCTGGTTATAATTATTTCAGTATACATCTTAATTCTGTTTTACATATAAACACAAAGAATTTATTGAGTGGTAATAATATGCACTGAATTATCCAGGAACATATTACTATGCAACTCAAGGAAAGATTATACTTTATTTTGTTTATAATTTTATAAAGCTAACAAAAGACAATGAAAACATCTTTGGACATTTTGAAACAGTTCTGAATATTTCATCAGATAACCAATTATCACAAAAATAATTTTAAAGTCTCAAACAGAAAAATACAAACAACTGAGATTATCGTTCCTTAACTGTACACTCGGTATAGCTCAAAAAAATATTAGTAAACAAGAAGACAGTTCAACAGAAATATGCAAACTCAAGGGCAAAGACCAAAAAGTATAGAAAACATAGAAAAGAACGCAGGAGACACATGGACATGTTGCAAGGTTTAACATATGGGCAATTAGGTTCTGAGGAAGAAATGATAGCAAATACGTGCAAAAAAATATTTGAGGAAACAATAGCCTAGAATTTTCTAAAACAGAAAAAAAATCAAGCCATAGATTCAAGAAGTGCTATGAATATCCAGTGGAATAAATACAAAGAAAACAGACATGAGCACATCAGAGTAAGACTACAAAAAAACCAACAGCAAAAAAAAAATCTTTTTCCCCAACCTTTCCTTATTCTCAGTCACTGGCAACCACTCCTCCATTCTGCTTCTGTGGGTTTGCCTTTTTTTTTTTTAAGATTCCACATATAAGTGATAACATCCAGTATTTGTCTTTCTCTCGCCCTATTATCAAGTACGCCCACACACCCCATTACAGTCACCATCCATCAGCGTAGTAAGATGCTATAGAATCATTACTTGTCTTCTCTGTGCTATACTGTCTTCCCCGTGTACTCCCATCCCCCACTACACTGTGTGTGCTAATCATAACGCCACATTTTCCCCTTCTCCCTCCCTTCCCACCCACCCTCCCCAGTCCCTTTCCCTTTGGTGACTATTAGCCCATTCTTGGGTTCTGTGAGTCTGCTGCTGTTTTGTTCCTTCAGTTTTTTCTTTGTTCTTATACTCCACAGATGAGTGAAATCATCTGATACTGTCTTTCTCCGCCTGGCTTATTTCACCCTCTAGCTCCAACCATGTTGTTGCAAGTGGTAGGTTTTGTTTTCTTCTTATGGCTGAATAATAGTCCATTGGGTATATGCACCACATCTTTATCCATTCATCTACTGATGGACACTTGGGTTGCTTCCATGTCTTGGCTATTGTAAACAGTGTTGCGATAAACACAGAGGGGCATGTGTATTTTTCACACTGGGCTCCTGCATTCTTAGGGTAAATTCCTAGGAGTGGAATTCCTGGGTCAAATGGTATTTCTATTTTGAGTTTTTTGAGGAACATAAATACTGCTTTCCACAATGGTTGAACTAGTTTACATTCCCACCAGGAGTGTAGGAGGGTTCCCCTTTCTCCACATCCTCACCAACATTTGTTGTTGTTTGTGTTTTGGATGGTGGCCATCCTAACTGGTGTGAGGTGATATCTCATTGTGGTTTGAATTTGCATTTCTCTGATGACTAGTGATGTGGAGCATCTTTTCATGTGCCTGTTGGCCATCTGAATTTCTTCTTTGGAGAAGTGTCTGTTCAGATCCTCTGCCCATTTTTTAATTGGCTTATTTGCTTTTTGTTTGTTGAGGTGCGTGAGCTCTTTATATAATTTGGATGTCAACCCCTTATCGGATATGTCATTGATGAATATATTCTCCCATACAGTAGGATGTCTTTTTGTTCGACTGATGGTATCCTTTGATGTACAGAAGGTTTTTAGTTTGATATAGTCCCACTTGTTCATTTTTGCTTTTGTTTCCCTTGCTCAGGGAGATATGTTCATGAAGAAGTTGCTCATGTTTATGTCCAAGAGCTTTTTGCCTATATTTTTTTCTAAGAGTTTTATGGTTTCATGACTTACATTCAGGTCTTTGATTCATTTTGAGATTACTTTTGTGTTTTGGGGTTACACAGTAATCCAGTCTCATTCTCTTACATGTAGCTGCCCAGTTTTCCAACACCAGCTGTTAAAGAGGCTGTCATTTCCCCATTGTATATCCAGGATTCCTTTATCGTATATTAATTGACCATATATGCTTGGGTTTACATCTGGGCTCTCTATTCTGTTCCACTGTCTATGGGTCTGTTCTTGTGCCAGTACAAAATTGTCTTGATTACTGTGGCTTTGTAGTAGAGCTTGAAGTTGGGGAGCATAATTACCCCTGCTTTATTCTTCCTTCTCAGGATTGCTTTGGCTATTCGGGGTGTTTTGTCATTCCATATGAATTTTAGAACTATTTGCTCTAGTTCGGTGAAGAATGCTGTAGGTATTTTGATAGGGATTGCATTGAATCTGTAGATTGCTTTAGGCAGCATGGCCATTTTGACAATATTAATTCTTCCTAGCCAAGAGCATGGGATGAATTTCCATTTATTAGTGTCCTCTTTAATTTCTCTTAAGAGTGTCTTGCAGTTTTCAGGGTATAGGTTTTTCACTTCCTTGGTTAGGTTTATTCCTAGGTATTTTATTCTTTTTGATGCAACTGTGAATGGAATTGTTTCCCTGATTTCTCTTTCTTCAAGTTCACCATTAGTGTATAGGAACGCAACAGATTTCTGTGTATTAATTTTGTATCCCGCAGTGTTGCTGACTTTAGATATTAGATCTAGTAGTTTTGGAGTGGATTCTTTAGGGTTTTTATGTACAATATTATGTCATCTGCAAACAGGGACAGTTTGACTTCTTCCTTACCAATCTGGATGCCTTGCTTTTCTTTGTGTTCTCTGATTGCCATGGCTAGGACCTCCAAAACCATGTTGAATAAAAGTGCGGAGAGTGGGCATCCTTGTCTTGTTCCTGATCTTAAAGGAAAAGCTTTCAGCTCTCATTATTAAGTTTAATGTTGGCTGTGGGTTTGTCATATATGGCCTTTATTATGTTGAGGTACTTGCCCTCTATACCCATTTTCTAAGTGTTTCTATCATGAATGGATGTTGAATTTTGTCAAATGCTTTTTCAGCATCTAGGGAGATGGTCATGTGGTTTTTGTCCTTCTTTTTGTTGATGTGGTGTATGACGTTGATGGATTTTTGAATGTTGTAACATTCTTACATCCCTGGGATGAACCCCACTTGACCATGATGGATGATCTTTTTGATGTATTTTTGAATTCGGTTTGCTAATATTTTGTTGAGTATTTTTGCATCTATGTTCATCAGGGATATTGGTCTGTAATTTTCTTTTTTTATGGTATTTTGCCTGGTTTTGGTATTAGAGTGATGTTGGCCTCATAGAATGAGTTTGGGAGTATTCCCTCCTCTTCTACTTTTTGGAAAACTTTAAGGAGGATGGGTATTAGGTCTTCATTAAATGTTTAATAAAATTCAGCAGTGAAAATATCTGGGTCAGGAGTTTCGTTCTTAGGTAGGCTTTTGATTACCAATTGAATTTCTTTGCTGGTAATTGGTCTATTCAGATTTTTGTTTATTCCTGGGTCAGCCATGGAAGGTTGTATTTTTCTAGAAAGTTGTCCATTTCTTCTAGGTTATCCAGTTTGTTACCATACAATTTTTCATAGTATTCTCCCATAATTCTTTGTATTTCTGTGGTGCCCGTAGTGATTTTTCGTTTCTCATTTCTGATTATTTTTAAGTGTGTAGACTTTTTTTTTCTTGATAAGTCTAGCTAGGGGTTTATCTATCTTGTTTATTTCCTCAAAGAACCAGCTCGTGCTTTCATTGATTCTTTCTATTGTTTTATTCTTCTCAATTTTATTTATTTCTGCTTTAATCTTTATTATGTCCCTCCTTCTACTGACTTTAGGCCTCATTTGTTCTTCCTTTTCTAGTTTCATTAATTGTGAGTTTTGACTGTACATTTGGGATTGTTCTTCTTTCCTGAGGTAGGCCTGTCTTGCAATATATTTCCCTGTTAGCCAGCCTTCGCTGCGTCCCACAAATTTTGTAGTGTTAAATTATTGTTGTCATTTGTCTCTATATATTGCTTGATCTCTGTTTTTATTTGGTCATTGATCCATTGATTGTTTAGGAGCATGTTATTAAGCCTCCATGTGTTTGTGGGCTTTTTCGTTTTCTTTGTGTAATTTATTTCTAGTTTCTACCTTTGTGATCTGAGAAGCTAGTGGGTACAATTTCAGTCTTTTTTATTTGCTGACGTTCTTTTTATGGCCTAACAAATTATCTCTTCTTGAAAATGTTCCATGTGCACTTGAGAAGAATGTGTATCCTGTTGCTTTTGGGTGTAGTGTTCTGTAGATGTCTGTTAGGTCCACCTGTTCTAATATGTTGTTCAGTGCCTCTGTCTCTTTATTTATTTTCTGTCTGGTTGATCTGTCCTTTGGAGTGAGTGGTGTGTTGAAGTCTCCTAAAATGAATGCATTACATTCTATTTTCCCCTTTAATTCTGTTAGTATTTGTTTCACATATGTAGGTGATCCTGTGTTGGGTGCATAGATATTTCTAATAGTTATATCCTCTTGTTGGACTGACCTGTTTATCATTATGTAATGTCCTTCTTTGTCTCTTGTGACTTTCTTTGTTTTGAAGTCTATTTTGTCTGATGCAAGTACTGCAACTCCTGCTTTTTTCTCACTATTAGTTGCATGAAATATCTTTTTCCATCCCATTACTTTCAGTCTGTGTATGTCTTTGGGTTTGAAGTGAGTCTCTTGTAGGCAGCATATAGATGGGTCTTGTTTTTTTATCCATTCAGTAACTCTATGTCTTTTGATTGGTGCATTCAGACTGTTTACATTTAGGCTGATTATCGATAGGTATGTACTTATTGCCATTGCAGGCTTTAGATTCGTGGTTACCAAAGGTTCAAGGGTAACTCTCCTAGTATCTAACAGTCTAATTTAACTCACTTCGTATGCTATTAGAAACACAATGTAAAGATTCTTCCCCCCCCCTCCTTTTCTTCCTCCTCCATTCTTTGTAGGTTATGAATAATATTCTGTACTCTTTGTGTATCCCTTGGGTGACATGTATTTAGCCTTAGGAATACTTCCATCTATAAGAGTCCCTCTAAAATACTGTGTAGAGGTGGTTTGTGGGAGGTAAATTCTCTCATCTTTTGCTTATCTGAAAGGTGTTTAATCCCTCCTTCAAATTTAAATGATAACCTTGCCGGGTAGAGTATTCTTGGTTCGCAGTCCTTCTGCTTTATTGCATTAAATATATCATGCCACTCCCTTCTGGCCTGTAAGGTTTCTGTTGAGAAATCTGGTGCTAGCCTGATGGTTTTTCCTTTGTATGTGTTCTTCTCTCTCTCTAGCTGCTTTTTAAAGTCTGTCTTTATCCCTGATCTTTGCTGCTATTTTAATTATTATATGTCTTGATGTTGTCTTCCTTGGATCCCTGTGTTGGGAGATCTGTGTACCTCCATGGCTTGAGAGACTATTTCCTTCCCCAGTTTGGCAAAGTTTTCAGCAATTACCTCCTCAATGACACTTTCTATCCCTTTTTCTCTCTCTTCTTCTTCTGGTACCTCTATTATGCGAATATTGTTCCGTTTGGATTGGCCACACAGTTCTCTCAATATTCTTTCATTATTAGAGATTATTTTTTCTCTCTGTGCCTCAGCTTCTTTGTATTACTCTTCTCTAATTTCTATTCCATTTACCATCTCTTCTACTACATCTAATCTGCTTTTAAATCCCTCCATTGTATGTTTCATTTCAGATATGGAATTTCTTAATGATTGAATCTCCAACTTATATTCATTCCTGAGTTCTTGAATATTTTTCTGTACCTCCATAGCATGTTTATAATTTTTATTTTGAACTCTCTTTCAGGAAGATTGGTGAGTTCAGTTTCATTTGGCCCTTTTTCTGGGGTTTGTGAGATTTTGGTCTGAACCATGTTCTTTTGATGTTTCATATTTCTGTGTGGTGCCTACTAGTGCGCAGAAACTCCAGTCTCTGAAGCTGCTCAGCCCCTAGAGTGAGGTTGGGGGTCATAGGGGAGCGTAGCTGTTGTCTGGGGTGAGGTAAGACCTGTTTCCTGATTCCCGTCTGTGGTGCCTGTCTCCAGTGTGATAGCCAGTGGGCTGAGCACACAGGTGTAAGCCTCTGTGCTTTGCGTCTCTAGCTGTTGTAGGTGGGGCCTCCCTCTGGCAGGCCTGATGCCAGCACAGTGACTGTGTGTTTGCAAACAGATGCTGGCAAGCTAGGAGGAAGGCTCAGCAGGCTGTGTGTCACAGTGGGGGGCCTCGGAGCTGAGTAGGCAACCAGGCAGGTGGAGCACCTGAAGCTCCCCAAAGTTCCCCACCAGCTGGGCAGAGCGTGCCCAGACAACCTTGTCCAGCTCTCCCTTGTCCCGTGCAGCAAGATCTGTGTGAACCCCACCCCTTCAGCAGCCCTCTGGCTGCTAGGAAGCCTCTCAGACTGCCTACCTTTCCTCTGATACAGAGCAGCCAGATGTGGATCCCCCCGTCCACAAACAGCCGGAATGTCAGTCTCAAGCACTCCACCTTTTTTATCTCTGCAATGTCCAGAGGACCACACAGTATAGGTTTCTGCTCACAAAGCAGATCTCCAGGGTTAGGTGTCCAGCAGTCCCAAGCTTCCACCCACTCCTCACTCTGTTTCTTTTCCTCCCTCCGGTGAGCTGGGGTGGGAGAAGGGCTTGGGTCCCACCGGATTAAGGGTTTCATATGTTACCCTGTTTCATAAGGTCTGCTCTGTTCGTGAGGTCTGTATGCAGTCTGGTTCAGCCTTCTTTCTTGATGCTGTTTTAGGGTTAGTTGTATTAATTAACTATATTTTTGTACAATTTGTGGTTTTGGGAGGAGTTCTCCATCTCACCTCTCATGCTGCCATCTTGAATCCCAGGATTTCCTTCTTTTTTAAGGCTGAATAATATCCCATTGTATATTATTACCACATTTTCTTTATCTATTCATCCATTAACAGATACGGAGGTTGTTTCCATAGAGAAAAATTGTAAAAGCCATAGAGATATAGGGGATTACCTTCAAGGAAGACCACTAAACCTGACAGCTAACTTCTCCACACATGAACACAAATGATGAAAGTCAGAAAACAAATCTTTAAAGTGATAAATGAAAACAATCACCAACTTGGTGTTCTATACCCTGAAAAAAAATCCTTCAAAAATTAAAGTGAAATCAATATTTTTTTTTTAATTGAGGATTTCTCACCTGCAGACCTGCAGAATTTTTTTAAAAAGACACTAAAGGTAATTAATTACTCAGGAAAAAAGAAAATGATTGTAGATGGGAACAGTAGGAAGGAATGTAGAGTAATGGAAAGGGCAAATACATGAGTAAATCTAAAAAAAATGTACAAAACAAAAAAACATCTCATGGGATTTAAAATACATGTAAATATAAAATGCATAATAGCAATAACACAAAAGACAGTAGGGAGTAAATAAAACTAAAGTGTACCAAGTTTCTTGTCCTAGTTGGAAAGAGGTAAATAAACGATTAATACATGTTGTAACCTCTAGGATAATGCCTAAAGGGATAGTAAAGGCATGTATAATTAACCAGTTAGTAGATGGGGAAATAAAATATTTAAAAAAATTTTTATTTATTCAAAAGAAGAGAGAAAAAAGAAACACAGGAGTGAAAAATAGAAAACAAACAATAAGATAGTAAATATAAACCTTAAAATATAAACAATTACACTAAATGGAAATCTTAGAAGATAAAAATTGTCACAGTGGATAAAAACAGGGCAGTGGATCTAATAACGTTGAGAGCCATTATTATAAAGTACTGACTGAATGTCTCAAAGATAAAACACCAATATATATGTATGTGTGTGTGAATGTATTTATACTCTACCTCACTCAATATAGGATTTCAGAAACTAAATCCTTCAAGAATTCAAGTCACTAAAAATTTATCGAGGATCTATCATTGTGCTAAGCAACAAGAGAAATACAGAAAAATACAACCCAAATCAGATGCAGAGGAATACAATCCATCCCTTACGTTTGCCCTTGAAATTTAAAGACAGTTGAGGAAGCAAGCCTTTTAAAACAATTAGGGAACAAAGTAAAAGAATAATTGGAGAGAACATGGCATGGAAAAGGAGCCCTAGACTAGGAGTCACCACCTGCCTTTACCAAGCTGGGTACACTAGACAAGTCACTTGCCTGGACCTTGGGTTCCTCCTCCATAAAATTTAGAGATTAGAGCACACTGCTGATAAACTAGAGATGGATTTTGGAGTCACACAACTCTGGGTTAGAATCTAGCTCCCTGCCCCAATAGTACAGAAACTTAAGCAACATAATTATCCTGACTGAGCCTCAGTTTCCTTTTATGTAAAAAGAATAAAAATCAATCTCAGAGGATAAAATAAATAACACATTTACAATTTCTGACCACACTATCCATCACTTAAAGGGTAGACCAGAGGCTCTCAGTTCCCCATCCTAGACCTTTCTTGTACTCTAGATGAATCTCTAGATGACCTGTTTCTCACATCATCACTGTATACCCCTGTGCAGAATTTATAAAGGACTTCATCATCTGCCAGCTTTTCTCATGTGTGCATTTTATGTGTACATGGTCATCAGTATACAACCACTCCTAGTGTGCAAGTGAGAAAGCTTACTTTTCAAAGTATGATACAGTAGAGATACTGTGTTTTAAAAATATCAAATATACAACTTGGCAAACCACATTTAATAATGTCCCCTTTAAAATGTCATTATGCAAGTTATATGTCCACACAATATTCACAGCTAGCATTTACTAAGCAACTGTTACATACATGTATTACACCTGTGTGTATATGTACATATACACATATGCATACATTATAGGTGAGTATGTATACATGTACACCCATACTACATAATGCATGCATATACATATTACAAATGTGTGTATATATGTTTGTATTTATATGTGACATTTAATCCTTATAAAAATCTTATGAATTACTTATTGTTGCTTCCATTAAAGAAATTATTTGGTCAGCTATCATTTAACTGGGAAGACCAGGATTTGAAGTCAGCACTGCTTGATTTCAAGAACAATGCTCTTTCAGTTGAAAAATGATGGTTCTGGAGAGAAGAGCTCTCAACAGGTTTGGGCATAACTGATCAATAGACCTAACTGACTTTGGCTGCTGTTACCACCTACACCCCATCTTGTGGCAGCTGGCAAGGATTTCTGGGAGGGAGGGAATCAGGGACCAACACTGGTAGCCAGCCTTCCTCAGCGACCTTACTTTCAGTATCTGACTCAAGACCTTAAGCTTTTAGGGAAACAAAATCAGTTTCCTCCTCTGGAAGTGTTTGAGAAAGAGTTCTATAAAGCCATGTGGCATGATAAAATAATAAAGGTATAGTAACAAAACTGTACTAGACAACAATGCTCAAATCAACCTTCTTAATCTTGGCAAATGAGGACAGTACAAAAAATTACATAGCTGTTGCTATTTCCATTCCTGGGTCCACAGTGGAAATATTCTTCTAAATTTCCAAGACAGAGATGGTAAACAGGTTTTATCACATATGCCAGCTCTGGAAATAGCTGTGTAAAATGCTATGTTGAGGAGGACTCTGAATCTCTCTCCAGGCAGGTGGAGCGAGAAAGATGACTATTACCTGCCATGGGCTCAGGGTTAAGCTGTGGGGCGCAGGGGAAGTTAACCTGCACCATATGTTACCACATGCCAGCACCACATAATCTGTTTCAAAATACTGTTCACCACTGTCACTTGATTCATGAATTTCAGCAGAAAAAAAAAAGGAAAGAAAGAAAGAAAGTTGGCTGGGCCAAAACCACTGAGAAGAACAACTTTAATGACAAACTCATCAACTGTATTTTATTTTCGTCATTTTTCCATTAAGCTAGTCAACTCTTTTCAGAAATATAAATCTTTCCTCATTTACAACTAGTTTACAGAATGGGCTCTGTTTTGCATCAGCTACTGCTCCTAAGGATGCACTGGCACAAGCCATAACTGGCATAGGAGGTTAGCATCTTCACCTCTGGGAACAGGGATCCACCCTCATTCCAAACCAAGAGGAAATTAACTGCCAGTTCTGATGAGAATGACATATTGACTAAGTACTTAGACTCAGCAATCCACTCCCACAGTCAGCAAAATACACAGTGGTTGTATTCTCCAAGAACATAAGAATGTTTGATTAGATTTGCTTCAAGCCTCACTGTTTGCCAGGAAGCCACTGAAGAGAAGTGGGTATCGGGTGTCTCCGAGGAAGACCCTTCCAGGGCTCACTGTGAAATCCAGAGGCAGAACCCAGAGCAATTACATTTCTGGTACAATTACCAGTGTCACCCACTCCCTGCCAACTGAGGAGACTTGGCAGCTGAATAATACAGCTTTCATTTTACATTTCCACTCCAATTAGCTGACAGTACTAGTCAATTGGCTGAATAAAACAAAATGCCAGGGAAGTTGAAAGGCCTCCATGTGGTTTACAGAGCTGTGCCTTGAGAAGAATGATAAGATGAAAGGGACTGAAAAGAGAATAAGGGGACCCACTGTAACCAAAGGGCAGGCTGCAGACAGCCCACAGGTGGGATGTATGTTTAAATGGTGCACTGGAGATATTGAAGCTTAACACCTGTCCCATCTATTGTTTGACTAATGGCTAGTGAATTAAATTACTGCCCCTGCACAGTCTGGCAGGGACTTATTAACAACGCACAGTATAGACATGCAAAAGCACACAGTCTCCTGAGAACTTCTAGCCTCTCCCATCCTGCCACACAATCAACGTTTAAGAGAAATTACCAAACTGAGTGCGAAGTCCCACTAGTGCTTGAAAGCTGTTAAAGAGAGAGGAGACAATGGGTTCCTGAGGGGCTCAGAATCTCCTCAGTGAGAAGAAATGCAGTTAACAAGGAAAACATACAGTGGACAGCATGGAGGTGCAAGGAGGGGGGTCAGTAACTTTGAATAACTGAACCATTAGATGAATCTGCTGACCAGTGCCAGAATCCTAGGTGAATTGCACAGAGGGGTTCTAATAGAGTTCAAAGAGTCCTCACAAGCTCTGGCTGGATAACGCCAGTAACTCTTCCATAGCTGTGAGAATCTGCCAGTGCCTCAGGCCCCGTAATAGACTAGACTGAACCCAGGCAAGGCTCCAAAGCACTACCCTGCTCTCCTATATCGTCCCAGAGCTTACAGGAGGCTAATGACAGCCCTCATAAACAGCCTGAGAGAGTTCTGTCTGGCCCCACTGTGAAAGAGCCTGAAATTTCCAGCACCCTTTGGGAAAATGATTCCATTAAAGACAGAGCACACATTATAATTTGTTTCCTGGGCTTCATCCAAAACATACTATTTCAGCCTTTATCCATTTTTGGCCGCCCTGTGCCTGACATTTAATATGGACTGAAGGGGTTTTATGATCTTGTCCTAAAGCTGAATGTCAAACGTATGAAAGAGGAGCTCATTTGCAAGTCAGGGTTGGCCACCCTCTTCTTAGTGGTTCAGCGTCTCACAACTCTGTAGAACAACATGTCCATGAACCACATTGTTCAAATACACTGAGTGGTTCAACCTGGACCCCATTCGAAAGGTGGGAGGATGGTAAGCCATGCAATGCAAAGAAAGAAATGAGGCTTGGCAAGGATAAATGCATATCTGTAGAAAATGATAACAGAAATTTAGCACTGAGGTTCCTTTCCAAGGCACACAAAATGTTTAGTTAAAACAGACAACTTTTACAAAAGCAGTAAATTGCATCCTATTTAGATGATCTACATAAGGAAAGATGGAATATGGGTAAATTTTGTAAGTTTCTAATACAGATGCAAAAATGCCCTCTGGTAATTTCACTTCAACTGTCAATTAATCAGCCCAGAAGTTGTTTATCACATTAACCATGTGTACATATAAGGATTTGTTAGAGAGAGGGGAAAAAAAAATCTCAAAATACTATCAGAGACCACAAAGGAAATTTAGTATTTTTTAATCTTTATAATATACTTGATATTCCCATTTTTTAAATTAAAAGAAGATGGCTGGACACATTTTTATAATAAATATGTGCTAATTTCTTTAAAGAAAAGAAAAAATGCTACTAGTATTCTTGAAATTTCTGAATAGTCTACATACCTAACAAGCTGAGATGAGGTCCTATATAAGATGTCTGGAAAAAGAGAAAGCAGATAAAATCTATGAATTCACTGATCTCATACTTTCAGATTAGATATTTACTGTCTGAACTGGCTTTGATATCTTCCTGTTTGGCTCTTCCCTTACTACAATCAGACTATACCAAACGCAAGAAGGGTGCTAAAAATTTCCTCCACTTGGATCCTGAAAAAAAAAAAAACCTTTTCCACAAGAAAAATCACCACTACAGTTAAGGACAGGATCATGGCTATATACATAGCAAATAACATATTTTCTGAGAACTTCCTAGACATGCCTCAACTTAGACTTTATGGGCCATTTGGTATCTGTCCTGAGAACTCAATTCAACTTTGTCAATATGGCAAAGAAACAGCCATAGACAATATGTAAGTGAATCAGTAGGCTGTGTTCCAATAAAACTTTACTTTTTTGGGCACTAATACATCATTTTCAAGAAATGATTTTCTTCTGATTCTTCAACAATTTTATGATTCTTCAACGACTTAAAAGTTGAGTACCAACCCATTCTTAGCTCGCCAGCCATAGACTGGATTTGTCCTGCAAGCTACAGCTGGCCAGCATCTGACCTACTGCATCAAAAAAGAAAAGGAAAGAACTGAACAAAATAGACACTTTATAATTTCAGGGGGATCAATGAAAGAAGGTGTTCAGGGTTCTATAGTAAAGTAGCACCTTCTGGTCAATTTGGAGTTAATAACACGACAGGAATCTTCAAAAAGTTAATCATCTGCTCCAACCCACATCACTCCTGTCCCTTGACTCTTGAGCCTGCTGATAAAATTCCAGCCATCGTTCTTGTCCTTGAGCTGTGCTAGAAGATAGGCGACGAGCAAGACTGTCATCCCCACTGTCAGTGAGAATGATGGGCCGTCATTACCTGATTCCAGACTGCGAAGAAAAATGTTAGTGCTTGGATACCTGCCTATCACAAAGCAAAGCAACTCATTTTCTGCAGAGAAAACAAAAGGAACTAACTTCTGCCAATGGAAAGAGCCTTTCATGCAATTTATTATCTATGGAGTGGCAACAAAAACAGGCCCAACAAAAGGTTACATTCCAAATTTGTAGTAGCAAGGCGATTGCTTATCCTGACACCTTGAGTAAACCCTGGAGAATGCTCGACCTTCTCAACAAAGCTGATTACTGTTTCTCAAGGATGAAACAGGTATCTCACAAATATACCTGAAATCCAACATGTTATTTAGATGCTTAATCAACCCGACCTGGCAGGTGGCTCTTTTAAAAGCTTTTTTAAAGTATGTTTCTGTTTAGTAGCATATATTACTTGTCCTAGAAGCTGGCTGATAGCAACATTACCCACGATCAGTTGTTGTTAGGTCTAGAAGAAAAGCAATTAGGAAATATATTATTTGTGGTTCTACTTCCACTATTTATAAGGAGATAATATATTTTTTATTTGTTTAAAAAAAGGTTTAATGTTCTAATTTCTCAAACAATGGCTTGTTGGTGTGAAGTAAAACATACTCATGAAAATTCAAATAGAACTCTTTTGCTAATAGACAAAAATGGCCTTAAATGAAGTAGAACTTCATTCTTAAACAAATAAGCTATTTATCCCAATAACAGATGTATAAATAGGGCCACAATTCAGGGATACATTAATTGTTCTTCCCTAAAAAGAACATCAAATATCATTTGGTTCACAGCATGAAAAAAATAAAATTGCCTGTAAGATGAGAAAGAGAAAAATCAGTGAAAGAATGCAATTACCAGACAAGCACCTCCTGGATTATATCTGGAGCTGAAATCCCAGTTAAAGAAAATGAATCCTGAAATAGACAACAATGTGTCTTCTGTAAGGATAGAAAGGAATGTGTCTTTTGTAATTTACAAGCTCTGTTTGTGTATTGAAAGGATAAAGAACTCATTCCTAATGACAATTTACTAAGAAATTTCACATTTCATATTTGGAAAATCATCCAGAGAGAAGGCAGAGTTCAGAGTATGGTGCAAGCAATCTACATGCCACCTTCTCTTCAATCCCAACGGCTGGCTGGCTTCCCATCCCTTCCCCCAGGACAAGGAAGGCAAGAGGATTGCTCTGGGTTGAGAGGGGCTCAGGGCCATTATTCGTTTCAAAGATCTCTGGGAAGACTGGTTTGACTAATTCTGGGGCTAACCCCTATAATTTCAAGAGCAGAGTCAAAATGACAGTGTGTTCAAAGATTTCCTGGAGTAAATCTCTTAGATCTGCCCTAGATAGATCCAAGAGTTAAGTCAAAATCCAGGTTTCAACCAAGACAGCCAAAAAATATGCACTTGGCTATCAGTTCCCTCATAATCTATTTGGTGTCACTTCTGCAACTGTCCAGCCACGGCTTGGTGCTGCAATTTTCAGATAATGAACTGTGCTACACAGGAGAAAGTGTAGTTCACTCTTCTCCAATTCAGAATAGAATGAACAAATCATACTGTATGTAAGCATAATTCCAGATAAACTCAAAACTCACAGCCCTCTATGAACAAAAGGTGAATTTTAGGGCAGCATAAAAAGCTGCATTTTGAACATAGATCATTCTAGGACTGTTCCCTTCTCCTTGTGTGTATTCTCCAAAATGAAGTTTCTGAGGAGTCAAAAGAAGTGACCAAGATGGACAGAATATCACATTTCATTCTATGAAATATTACCTTAAATGCTTACTACTTTTGTTTTGATGTGTGCATGTAAGAGATAAAGAGTATTTTTGGTGCATGAGTGAGAAAGGATAGGAGACTGCAATATCTGTTGTCCAATGAACCAATGCTGAGAATCTGACAGCACCGGGTGTTACTTATAAAAACAGCACCAATAGATTCAGCAAACCTTGAGGAACTGCCTTCAGACGTAACAAAATAAACATAGGGACAAGCAGATCAAACATGAGAGATGAGGAAAGCAATCTCTTATCTCCAAACTGAATCTTTACTCTGTCGACATCTTCCTGGATCCCCCGCCACCTCTGGGGTCCGGGCCACCCTCACCTCGCATCTGGGCTGCGGCCCTATCAGCCCTGAGCAACGCCCCCTCCTTCCAGACACACCCCTCAGCCATTTTCCCTACAGCAACCAGAGCGAGCTTTCAAAGATGCAAATTCGATCATTATCATTCTCAAGTGCAAATATGTCTATGGATTCTCGCCGTTTTTAACAAAAATCCAAATTCCCTCCCATGACCTGCCAGGCCCCTGAAGTCAGCTGTGGCCTCACCCTTGTATGCTCTCCTGTCCATTCTAGTCATATGGGCCTTCCATCAGCTCCCTGACAAGGCTGTCCTCTGGCCAGGTGTGTCCTTTCCCTGGCAGGGTTCCCGCCTTCTCCTGACCAGCCTCCTCCCACTCCCATGGATTCACCTCCTCATCTGTGTCCTTCCTGACTGCCCTCTCCAATGCAGGCCTCTATTATTCTCTATCACAGCTCCCTGTTTCCTTTCATGGCACTAAAAACAAAGGAAATCATTCTCTGTACATCTGTTCCGCTCCCAAGACGGTAAGGCTCTATGGACCAGAACCATGCCTGTTCTGTTTACTGCTGAAGCCCCAGTACCCAGGACTGTGCATATTTATGGAATGAGAGGATAAATGATGTCCCATTCCTCCTCCTTTCCCTTCTTCTATCATAGGGAAGGTCTCCAAGAAATACACCACCCACCAAAGAATATATTCTTAGTTGGCTCATTCATGAAAACATTCCCTCGTACATGCATCCCTTCAGAGATCTGCTTATTCAAAGGAAATATGTATTGAGCCCCTTCTATGTTCAAATCATGGGAAGAAAGATTGGAAAAGAGGTATTGCTTATGTTCGTGTGTTTTAACTAAAAAACAAGTAAGAATAGCTCTATTAGCCCATCCTGGGTTAATTTAAATAGGAACATGGGCTGGACATTTCAAAGAGAAGCAAGTCTGTGATATATCTAGACAGCCCTGAGGTCCCAAACCATTTTATGAGCAAAAATAACATTTGTCTCCCTTCAACTTAATTTTACTGTATGCATTCATTCATTCATTCATTCACTTGTTTAATAAATGTCTTCATGGTGTCCCAAGCACTATGCCAAGTGGCAGGCATAACAATGGCAAAAGGCAGAGCGGGTCAGGGAGAAAGACTGCCCAGGATTTGAAAGAAATGATCATGTGGCATTATAGTTCCTGCAGTAATCTCAAGGAAGGAGCATACTCAACCCATGGCAGACTCCTAAAATATAAGGAAGCAATATATACCAGAACAGGAAAATACTTTTCACCTTAAGGAACATTTTATACATATCCACGTTCACAATAGCACGATTCACAATAACCAAAATGTGGAACCCATGTGTATCCATCAAATGAATGGATAAACATAATGTGCTGTTTACATATGGTAGAATATTATTCAACCATAAAAAGGAAGGAAATTCTGACAAGTGCTGCAACATGGTTGAACCTTGAGGAACTATGTTAAGTGAAATAAGACAGATGCAAAAGACAAATACTGTGTAATTTCACTTCCTTGAGTATCTAGAAAAGTCAAATGAATAGAGACAGAAAGTAGAATGTTGGTTGCCAGGCCTGGGGGAAAGGAAAGGGGGGAATTTAGTGTTCAATGGCCACAGTTCCAGTTTTGCAAGACGAAAAGAGTTTCGTGAACTGGTTATACAATAATGTGAATATACTTAACACTACCAAACTGTACACTTAAAAATGGTAAAATGGCAAAATTTATGTTATGTGTAGTTTACCAGTATTTTTAAAAAATGTCATAGACCAGGAAGAAGCTACACAACACAGCTGACATATAGCCATTGCGTGTGCTCCAAACCTCACTCTTCTGCACCTACCTTGATGCCCAACATCCAGAAAGACAGATTTACAAACTGGCTAGTGATTGACTGCTTTAGAGAAAGGGAGAAAAAAAAAGGTACCTCTGGGATCATCCTTAGTATAAGGGAACACAGACTTTGTACCGGGATCATAACAGCTGAGAGATCAGCCTTTGTGCAAAGAAGGCTGTATCTTTGTTACCTAATTCTTTGACAAGCCCCCTCAGTTCACCAAGTCTGTTGGGATGTGACTGGCTAGTAACACCGTGTAAGGACAAACAAATTAAAATAAGCAGCAAGCAAAGGCCAGGTAATGGCTCCCAAAACCACATACGCACTCAGCACCTACTGTTTCTCTGAGCTTTGAATGAATAAATTAATCGGTCTTGGCACAAGCAGCTCATTGAGTTGAGGAAAATTTCTGCTGTAAAATCAAAGCCAGTTTTCACAGGCAGCCCTCCATGAAGTCTGAGAGGCATCTGTGAAGGGTGCTGCTTTTACCAAGATGTCTGTGGTCTGTCCAGACAATGGAGGAGTTGCTTTCAAATTCTCCAGCAAAAAAATAAAAAATGGGTAAGGCAGACGAAACAAGATGGACAAAATATTAATAGTTCTTGAAGATACATGAAGGTTGAATGGGGTTCATTATATTATTCTCTCTACTTTTGTGTTGACTTCAAATTTTCTGTAAAGAAAGCTTATTTTTTTAATGTGTGCATGGCAGAACAATTTATGAGAGCCTTGTGGATGACTTCAAGACAGACACAGAATTTAGATTATTCTGACTCCACCAAGATACTATAAAATTAAGTAGGAAAATTTATTACTGATAGAATGTTATGGTGCCTTTGCCCAAACAAGTCACAGAACACAAGTATATGGCTGGGAAAGGGAGCAAGAAGAAAGGGGACTTCTAGCCTTTGCTTTTTGAACCTCTGCTTTTTTCGGCAACAGCAACCCAGTCTCCTAGAGGAGCACGGCAGGGAAGTCCACTATCCCCCCCCCCAAGTTCCCCATGGTCAGCTACTTTCCTGGAGATGCAGAGACATCATTGTCTAGCATTCCAGCTCTATCCTAAATCCAGTGGCAAGCAAAAATAAGGAACCCAAACATATTAAAATTGTCTGTGCACAGTTGATTCCCAAGAATTATACACATGCATGTTTCTAACTTGAAAAAGCACCCACTTTGTGGCTAATTAACTTTCAAACTTGGGAGGTCACAGGGGAGTGACCAATGGAAACTGAACAGAAGTAATAGGAGGAAATATTCCCCTGGCTAAGAAGAATGCTCAGTAAGTTTTTATTGAGTTAATGAATTGAACAAAATCTTACTTAAAGCCATTTGGGGCAACTGACTTCTTCCTCTGTGTGTTTCTCATATTTGGTACAGAAACCAGTCAAAGACTCACAATTTAAAAGCTCATACCCAACCAATTACACCTGTTACACACTTGAATAACATCCTGATTACAAAAGCTCTATATGCTGACTCCAGAAAACTTGGGAGACATGAACAGAAAGACCCCACATAACCACTTCCATCATTTTGGCTTCCTTCATTCATACCTTATCAAGAAGGACAAAGTAAATAATGTCCCATGGGAAGATGTTGCTCAAAGGGTACAAACCTCCAGTTATAAGTAAGTTCTGCAGAATGTACAGCATGGTGACTATAGCTGGCAACACTGTATTGTATACTTGAAATTTACTAGGAGAGATCTGAAGCATTCTCACCACACACACAAGAAAAATGGTGACTATGTGAACTGATGGATGTATTAATTAACTTGATCGGTGTAATCATTTCACATTGTACATGTATACCAAATATTCATGTTGTACACTTTAAATAGAAATAATTTTGTCAATTATACCTTGATGAAGCTGGGTGAAAAAAGAAATAATAACCCAGTCTCTTTTGTAGCAAGATGTGTTCCTCTGACTATGCTTTACCCAATGGCAAGTTAATGGAATAATGTGTGTAACTCAGGAGTCATGTCCAGTGGAAAGGGGTTAGAGAAAAGATAGAAGGAAAAGAAACATGTCCCATTCTTCCTTTTTCCTTGGAATGTGGGAGGTAAGCCTTTATGACTATACAATACTTGGGGGACAACAAATCAACAGGATAGAAGGAGCCTGGCTCCCCAGAACTGTGGGGCCACACTCTAGTCCTAGAAAGCCACTCAGATGTCAACCTTTGGGATGGAAGAGCTCATTCTTCCAGCTGCTAAAAGTGTTGGCTGGAAACTGGCCTGGCTGAAGAGAACTGCCTCCTACAATATTACTCCTACAATATTATTCCTACCCAAGGGTAGCCTGCATCCAGTCATTGCTCCATAAAAAGGATCAAGGAGGGGCAAACCCTTGCCTGGATGCACGACCGACTCTGAAGAGCCATCCCAACTCCAGAGCTCAACTTCAGATCAGCTGAGGTCTCTGCTGGTAACTGCATCTCACTGTAACTTCTTCTATTCAGTTCTGCTTTCCCCACACTCACAGGTGTGTTCTCCACAGCACTCCCCAGTGAGACACCTGCACACCAATTTCCATTCCAGAGTCTGTTTCTCAGGGAAACCAACCTTAGCCAATAAGTCAGTATTATTTGCTCTGACAGATCAACTAGTATCTATATTTCAACAAATTCAAGTACCTGAGCTTGGTGCTGGAAACTCTAAGTCAAGACATCATATCTTTGACATCATGAGCATGTAAATTGTGGTGCAGAGAAAGGCATGCAAATAAGGAATAAATAAGTATTGTTACAGCGACTTGAATATTCCTGGTCTTAAAAATACCACCAGGCTTGCCCCACACCACATTCAAGGAAGAAAAAGTTAAGTTTTGTTCTCAAGTCTCAACCTCCTTGCACTCTTTCTCTCATTCCCCAGGAACAGACTTGCAATCCCAGTCTCTAGATGATGTGTGCAGACATCCTTCCTTGACTTACCAGCCTCTTCCTTTCCCAAGCTCCTCTGACTTGAGCTCTCTCTCGGTTTTGGGAGATCACCCACATGCATCACCCACAGCACCAGATTAGAGGCACAATCCCAGGCCAAGAAGAAGGCAAGATATGAGCACAAATGCACTGAGGGATATTTTTTCACAGAGAGGGTAACATTTCAGTCAAGACTTGAAGGATGGATAGGAATTTGAAAAAGATGATTATCAACTTTTACGTAATTTTAAAAAGTATTACTTAGCCAATGTTTGTTGTAGAATTATTCACAAAAGCCAAAACGTAGAAACAGCCCAAGTGCGAATACATAAATAGAATGTGTTCTACACACACACACACACACACAATGGAATATTACTAAGTCATAATGACTTATAATAATGAGGAATGAAGTATTGATGCATGCTACAGTAATAATGAACTTTGAAGACATTGTGCTAAGTCAAATAAACCAGACACAAAAGGACAAACATTGTATGATTCCACTTATATGAAATATCTAGAACATGTAAATTCATAGAGACAGTAGGTTAGAGGTGACCAGGGGCTGGAGGAGAGGGAGAGAGGAGCGACAGCTTAATGGTTACACAGGTTCTGTTTGGGGATGAGAAGTTTTGGAAATAGGTAATGGTGGGAGTTGCACATTTTAAATATAATTAATATCACTGAATTATGCACTTAAAATCGTTTAAATGACAAATTTTGTGTTATATATAATTTATCACAATAAAAAATAATTTCGGGGGAAAAAAAGGGATTACTCAGTGTCAGAGATTTACTTGAGTCCAAGTCCAAGCAACAATTTGATGAAGTGAAACAACTGCCCAAGCCTCATGCTGAGTGATCTAAGTGTAGAGAACTTGGCAGGAAGCTAGAAGGGAAAGGGGCTGAAGCCAAATTGAGCCATAGAGCGATTTCCCAGCACTTTCTCCATGGACCCTGGTGATTCTAACTAGCAAAAAAGCTTGAGGGCAGCATTTTAGCCACTTTTTTTTCATTAAAGTATCATTGCTATATAATCTTATGACAGCTTCACATGAGCAACATTGCGGTTACTACATCCACTCATATTATCAAGTCCCCTGGCATGCCCCATTGCAGTCACTGTCCATCAGCACAGTAAGATGCTACAGAGTCACCACTTGTCTTCTCTGTGCTGCACTGCCTTCCCTGTGAACCCCCTGCATTATGTGTGCTGATCATAATACCCCTTCATCCCCTTCCCCCTCCTTCCCTCCCACCCTCCCCAACCCCTTTCCCTTTGGTAACTGCTAGTCCCTTCTTGGAGTCTGTGAGTCTGCTGCTGTTTTGTTCCTTCCGTTTTGCTTTGTTGTTAAACTCCACAAATGAGGAAAATCATTTGGCACTTGTCTTTCTCCGCCTGGCTTATTTCACTGAGCATAATACCCTCTAGCTCCATCCATGTTGTTGCAAATGGTAGAATTTGTTTTCTTCTTATGGCCAAATAATATTCCGTTGTGTATATGTACCACATCTTCTTTATCCATTCATCTACTGATGGACACTTAGGTTGCTTCCATATCTTGGCTACTGTAAATACTGTTGTGATAAACATAGGGGTGCATCTGTCTTTGAATCTGGTATCTTGTTTTCTTCAGGTGAATTCCTAGAAGAGGTATTCCTGAGTCAAATGGTATATTTTTTGTTTTTTTGAGAAACTTCCATATTGCTTTCCACTATGGTTGAACTAATTTACATTCCCACCAACAATGCAGGAGGGTTCCCCTTTCTCCACATCCTTACCAGCATTTGTTGTTCCTAGCCTTTTCTATGTTGGCCATCCTAACTGGTGTGAGGTGATATCTCACTGTGGTTTTAATTTGCATTTTCCTGATAATTAGTTATGTGGAGCATCTTTTCATGTGCCTATTGGCCATCTGAATTTCTTCTTTGGAGAAGTGTCTGTTCAGATCCTCTGCCCATATTTTAATTGGGTTATTTGCTTTTGGGTGTTGAGGTATATAAGTCCTTTATATATTTTGGATGTTAACCCCTTATCAGATATGTCATTTACAAATATAATCTCTCATATTGTAGGATGCCTTTTTGTTCTACTGTTGGTGTCCTTTGCTGTACAGAAACTTTTTAGTTTGCTATAGTCCCACTTGTTCATTTTTGTTTTTGTTTCCCTTGCCTGAGGAGATGTGTTCAGGAAAAAGTTGCTCAAGTTTATATTTAAGAGAGTTTTGCCTATGTTTTCTTCTAAGAGTTTTATGGTTTCTTGACTTACATTCAGGTCTTTGATCCATTTAGAGTTTACTTTTGTGTATGGAGTTAGACAATAATCCAGTTTCATTCTCTTGTATGTAGCTGTCCAATTTTGCCAACACCAGTTGTTAAAGAGGCTGTCATTTCCCCATTGTATGTCCATGGCTCCTTTACCACATATTAATTGGCTATATATGTGTGGGTTTATATCTGGGCTTTCTATTCTATTTTACTGATCTATGGCTCTGTTCTTGTGCCAGTAGCAAATTGTCTTGATTACTGTGATTTTAGCCATTTTTTAAAAATACCACAATCACCCTCTTGCCTCCCTTTTTTCAGTGATAGTATATACTTTTGCAAGTGACTTCTTTTTCTTTTGTAAAATGTACTGAAGAGTGACACACATACAGTTTAGGTGCATGCGGTGTACTAGCCTTTGGTGTATGGTTCAGTTGTACTTTTACATATTTAGATAGCCATGCAGTTACCACACAGGTAGAGAAACTTTCTTGTGCCCCAGAAGTTTCCTTCATGCCCCTATAACCCCCCCTTCTGAAATAACTTCTATTCTGACTTCTATAAATATCAGCCAGTTGTGTCAGGCAATTACTTCTGAGAGGAAACGTCCCCCTATAATATCAGCACCTGAATATCCACAGTTGCCTTCTTCTTTGCCAAGTCCTATCTTACCTGACAGAGAGGCCATAATGCCCATCACCACATGCACATCGGGAGGAGAAGGCTGCCATTTCAAGGAAAGGAAGTCACTGTGGGCATTGGAAATCATGGTCCTGACAGCATGTGGACATGGTATGCCCGCAGGCTCTCCGCACCGCACACCCTGGAAGAAAGCAGCTTCCTGTTTTTCCTGAGCACTGAGATTGTATGACCTGACCACCACTGGTTTCTCCCAGGAGCTCTGACACCTACAATTCCCTTGCTCTGCAGTGGTTGTGTGGATGTAGATGATTCACTTTCTTGCTCTCTTCTTCAAATGCTGCTACACCAGGCAAACCTCTTTCCCATAATTGTGTCATCCTTCTCATAGGCAAGGACAGGACAATGGTACATGAACCATCCATATGTCCCCAATTTCTCAGGGCATGCAAGTGTCCCTGAAATGTGAAGACCTTAGGGTGGAAGGATTATAGACAGGTGCCCCAACCATGGGGACTGGGAAGAAGGTGTGGTGATGAGCATCCTAACACACAAAGGGGGAAAAGAGGAGCCACTCATGGGCAAGGAGGGAAAGAGACCTAGGAAAAGGTGGCCAGAGACTCTGGGCCTGGCAGAAAACAGGTGGCTCACTTCAACAGGGCCACTGAGAAAGGGTTCGTACAGGCAGAACAGAGGGAAGCCCAGGCGCCAGCAGGAGCCAGGGAGTCATCGCCCCCACTGGGCCTGGAGGGGCACGGGGGGAACCTAGGACAGCGGTGGCCTTTGCAATCAGAGGAACCCAACCAAGTCACAGGGTGGGAGCTGGGGGGATAATCATCCCTACCTCACTCTCCTGCAGCCCTCCCAGCTCCTGCCAGTGTCTCCCATTGCTAACACCCAACTGGAAGCCAAAGGGGAAAGGGCCCATTGATGCAGCAGCCTATGGGGTTGCAGAACAGAAGGAGCAGTAGTTTTGGGGGACCGAAGGCAAATGGAAACTATCCAGCCAAAATTCTTTGCTACAGTTTGATCTTTGTGGCCTTATTCTTGAAAATAGGCAGAGGTGATGTATTATGATCATCAGTAGACCACTGGCAGGCTTCTGCACAGGTGATAAACATTGTGATGAGGCGGAACAAATGGATCACTATCTGGAATGTCAAAGCAAGAGTGGGCTTGCTCCCTGCAGTCCCGGAGAAAGAGTAACCAGAGGGGAGAGGGTGAAAACTGAGAACTCACAGAAGGCAGAGGGTGATTCCAAGAGGCTGCCTGAAAACCCAACTCCAGAGAGAAGCCGTGAGCCACCTGGAGTCCGGGACTGCATCAGGGGCATTTCAGTAAGCGGCTACTGCTTGTTCCAACAACCTTCTGTGGGCCTGCAGGCCCCTCATGTCACTAAGAGGCATCTTCGAAGAGCCCAAGCAGCTTCTTCCTCAGGGACTCTGATGGCTAGCCATTCTGAGGGTGTAAATATTCAGGTGGGTGGAGTTTCATATACTAGACTTGCGGTGAGGAAACTAACAATACAGCAAAATCTCATTCATTCATGAGTGGCTACATTCAAACTGGACTGGGTAAACCCGACTGGGCCGAGGATAAACAAACTTCAGGGAAATGTCCGACTCCTGAAGAGAACAAGCAAGATGCAGTGCGTTAGGGGCAACGATGTACCTGAAAAGGTATTCAAATTACAATTCATTTTTCTCTGTTCCACCGGACCTAGACAATGCTTTTCCTTGAAATGACAGTTATGGAAGAATATCCACCTTTCCAAACCTTGTTTACCTTGAAAACTTGTTACAATGAGCATGTATTACTTTTGTAATAAATTACAAAAAAAAAGCTTAATATAAATAAATAAGCAATGAATTTTTTTAAAACGTAGTTCTACAAACAACTTGCTCAGTGAAGACACATCTAAACACCTGAACTGAGGAGGATACACACTGCCTTTGCCCCACGCAGTCTCTGTACAGGCCCTCAAATGGGAAGAAATAGCACCAGTTTGGCAGAAATTGTAAGTCAGACCTCTCAGTCTGCAGTCTTGAGATCTGAATTCTTTTCAAATTGCTCACTATAAACTTTGCTAATTACTTTTGCTCCTTGAACAAGTACAAGAACAATATTTCTCTCAGATTGTTGCCAGGATTACAGAAGCCACCAGAAGCAAGTGTCTAACATTACTACAACTCCCTCCTCTCCTCTCAAAACATAAGAAACTTTAGGCTAGTATTTCTACATTATTTTTGAAATATGTAAATGTGTCAGGATTAGACTTTCTCCCAGCTAAATGGAAAAAATATGCTTTAAAGTTTTCCCTTTATCTGTAGCCCAAAATATTCCTTATGGACCCTTATTTATCTGAAATAGCAGTCTAAAAGGTGAATCAAGGTTCTAATTAGGCTCATATTTGGAAGTATTACAATCATTTTGGCAATTTGATTTCCATTGCATTCTTATCCTCCCTGGATTCATCTTCAAAAGAACCCCAAAAAAGAAAAGAAAGTTTTAACTTAAGCAATTTCTGGCATCCCATTTAATTTCCAGCTTTGCGCTTGATGAACAAGGATTGGATTTCAAGGCTTAATGGCTGAGTTCGGAGTAAGTCCTTTTGTTTCTTAATGAAGGATTAAAACATCTAAGCATATTTTGCAGCCTTTTAGTGGTAACTATACATTTGGGATAATTTTTTAAATAACTTCATTCTAACTGGCGCCTGTTTCTTTACACCCCCTCCTGAGACTGACCAAGTCAGGGTTGTTCCCGGGCTCACAGTTCTCAGCAATGTCACAGCCACTGACAGAGTTCAACTCATTTCACCAAGAAGGCAGGAAGTTCCCAGGGGCCCAGAAAGACAGACAGGGGATCCCTCTTCATCCCCTACCCCTATTAGACTGGAAGCCAGGAGACTTGTATTTTTAGTCCCAGTTAATTCATCTGTAAAACAGTAGAATTAAACTTCCCCTTGAATGCCGCAAGCACTCCCAGCCATTCCTCTTAAATTACTTAAATAAATTTGTTTAGTTACGCTGATAAAAGAGAAGATGAAATGTGAGGAAACATTTGTGCAAGAGGTGAATTCCCACAAATACTATGTGAATTTATTTTTCTAAGAGGAAATAATATAATAACAGTATCATAAAAACACCCTTTGGGTAATATATTAGTTTCCTGTGGCTGCTGTAAAAAAACATCACTAATTTAGTGGCTTCCAATGCCACAGATACAATCTTTTGCAGTTCTAGAGGTCAGAAGTCTGAAATCAGTTTCCCCACCTAAGTCTAGGCATTGGCAGGGCCAGTTCTTGCTTAAGGCTCTGTGGGGAGAATCATATTCTGGCCTTTTGAATGCTCTGGTAGCCACCTGTGTTCCTTGGCTTGTGGCCCCTTCCTCCATCTTCAAAGCACATTACTCTCATTGCTCTTCTGTCATCATTTCCCCTCTTCTCCAGCAGCACCTCCCTGCACCTCCCTACATCATTAGTGTAGGGACACTGATGATGACATGACTGGTCCCACCTGGATAATCCAAGGTGTTTTATCTCCTATCTCAAAATCCTCAATTTAATCACCTCTGCAAAGTTCCCCTTTGCCATGTAGGTATGATATGGTATAGTAGAGGATAAGGATGAACAACGTGGGAGGCTATTACTCAGCTTATCACAGGTAGTACCTTTGTGATTATCATTTTTAAAACATTAAGTTGCTCCCTAATGTGCAGTTGGAATTCTGTATACAGTGGACTGGAGGTCCAAGGGCCCAGCCTGCTCCTGTTCTTTTCCTTCCCTGGGTTCCCTCTCAAGCAGAGTCAGATGACTCTGTTCAGGGAATGAACAGGGGAAACAAGGGACTTCAAGCTCAGCAGAGGACCTGCAGTCACGCAGTCCTGGCAGCCTGGCTTGGATGTGCAATAGCAAAGTCCCTGAAGTGTGCCATTGTTACCCTCCCCTCTTTCAACTGCCATTCTGGCTGCTTCCCTCCATTGTGTTCCCTCAGAGAGGAAGTTGTAATAGCCAGATGTTCTCCATTCCACCCCTGCTAGTCATCTGCACTATCTTAAAATTTCTCTTTTCTACTCCCCACCTGACAGTTCAGAAGCAAAGAGGTTACACATTGGTTAGAGTTAGTGATTCACGTAATTTCATATACAGATTTGAAAGAACTTTTCATTTTCATAGAGGTGTTTTATCATCCCAGAAGAATTTAATCTGGCTGGAAACTTTGAAGACTACCCTTTTAAATGCTCTTTTTCTTTCAGAGGCACACTGGCTCCTTTCCATTCATGGAATTAACAATGCATCTGAATTTCATCAGGAGCTCCTTTTCTCTACCCCAAGACTCATTACCCAAAGAGTCCTCTAGAGCTTGAGCACAAAGCAAATGGCAAACTGTGCATCTGGAGGGCCTCCTAAGCTCGGTCTCCTTAACACATATGCTCTGCTGAAAACTAGAGTCTGTCACTGATTCTCAAATACAGAAAAGGACGAAACATTTGATGAAGAAGATGTAGCTCAAAACATATCAATCTGTGTTTAGAGGCTTTCCATAATTGGCTTCTGCTGTAGTGGTGACTTTTATTCTTTTCATTTAGAAAGTCTAAATCAAACAGAACTTTTCTTTCTGAATGTTAAAGAATATACAATCCAAATAGATAGTCAACTCAAAGGACTTTCTACTTCTCCATACAGAGCACTTTGTGGACTGTGGGTGAAAGTAAGTTTTTAAATACCAATGCTAAAAGCCAGGGCAAGATTTATAAAACTCCTTGGTAATGAATCCATAAATCAGTTCAGACACTCACAGTGGTTCATGAACATGAATCAAATGGTCCTTAAATCTCTTTGATAATTATGCCTTTAAAAGGGACAGCTTTATTTTAATTTAGTTTATTCCTCAGTGAGCACTTACCTTACTCAACAACTGCAATTTCCCTATGAATGAAGATTAGCCACATTTACTTCAAAAAGCATCACTCATTTTTGTCTCTGGCAAAATGAAAGTCTTTCCCTAACAGTTCTACAGTACAGCCGCATAGTACTCCATTCATGTATAGATGTTTCAATAATCCACAAACAACAGATTCTCGTCTTTTGTGGTAGTTAAGTTCTATAAAGTCTCCACAGACACTGAATTAGCAAATACTGAACAACTAACTGCTCCTAGAGGAAATCCAGGGTAGGGTTCCTGCTAGCCTTTGGTCAAAAAATTTTCATCAGCAAGTCAATATATAACCTTGTTTTATGTGTTTCTGTTTCAAGACACCTTATTTCATAATTACTGTTGATCCATTAACACTGAACTCACAGCCAATAGCACTGCAGCCCATGCCTGGAGGAAGATTACCTAACACGTGTGTTTTCTGCGTAAGGCACATCACAGCCTTCTTGCTTAGAAGCATGAGAAGGCACTTCAGCCCCATACTTGGAGGCAATTTTAAACAGCATATCACCACCAAAAGGCAAAAAAATGCAGAAAGTGTAGCACTGAACAGACTACAAAAAGGATACTTTTTTGCCCTCTGAGAAGTGAAACAAGAAGGCAAAGCATCTCCATGTTTGATCAGAGCTGAGAACATGCTTGTCAAGTGACTCAAATTTTTCACTACTCTGTTCATATCCACAAAAAACCGCAAGAGTACCGCTGAGTATTGATTTGTGGAGGTGAATTCACAAGAATGGAATCCATGAATAATGAGAATCGGCTGTACTAACGTCTTCAGATGCTTTGTCCCTTAGTCATCGCTGAGTCACTCAGTGATCCACTGTGAGGTCTCCCCGTCCCTAAGGTCCAGTGGCACTGACCGTTTTACCAAATAATGTTGCCTGTCAATAATGTGGTAAAATTCCTAGCTGTCATAGAGGAAGGACTCAATTAATGTTTGTTAAATAAATCAAACCAGTCTGACTGACCCTAAAAGGAACTTAAATCATTCCTCCCTGAAATCAGTGTTATAAAAGAGCTTTAGATCATTTTCAATACCCGAAGTACCAAACAGCAGCATTAATCTAAAAGAATGGCAGCCTACAATGAAGAAATAGTGTATCCCTGATGAAAGAGAATGACATCTGCCTCTAACTTCTTGATTCACCCAGTATCTTCTGGAACATTCACACACACAACTAAGAAATGCCCACCATTACCCAAGGCACAAAGGCAGCGAAGGTGTACTGTCAACGAGATGAGAAACCAGAGCCAAGCAAAAGTGGCCCAATGTCTAGGTCCCAGCACAGGGACAGCAAACGCAGCAGTGGCCAAGCAGTGCTTTGCTGGGGCAGCGCTTCTCCAAATGCGCCGCCGAGGAGCTTGCCCGTTAAGACATGCAGATTCCACGTTCTACAGCAGACCAAATAAAACAGAATCTCCAAGAGTGGGTCCAGAAAGCTCAGCTCTTAACAACTCCCTGTTGTTGCTTATGCAAACCTAGGTCTGGGAGCCACTGCCCCACCCAGAGAGTGGGTGAAGTGAGGGGGCGCAGGTCCTGGCTGTGAGAAAGCTGGGTGCAGAGGCCCAATCCACATATTAGCCACAAAACACTGAGCCTCCATTTTCTTGTCTGTAAATATGGGGATAATATATTTAGTTCACGGGGTTGCCCTATAGCGAACCTACTGACATTTGGGGCTGGATAGCAGTTTTTAGTGAGGACTATCCTGTGCATGGCAGGGTGTTTGGCAGCATCCATGGCCTATACCCACTAGATGCCAACAGCGACACCCCAGGAGTGAGCATCAAAGTTGTTTCCAGACGGTGTCACATGTCCCCTGGGGTGGTTGAGACCAGTGGATTCAAAGGATCATTGGACCTAATAAACGCGGCAGGGCTTGACCTGTGACAGGCTTTTGGTAAATGTTTCTTTTCTCTCTTCTCCCTCAACTCATAAAGCGTCTTCTGAGAAGAAAGGCTCTGACGGTTTTCAAGAAGGCTCTCAATGCTCTTTGTATTTTTGACATTTCTTTGGTTTCTCACTAGTGACTTCATAAACCTGGCTTTGTAGTCAGTTAAAATGAGCAGGCAATTAGGCTACAAAGGTAACTTGATTTTGTTCTTAATAGTACAAATTTTCAAAGCAATTATTTGAGTCATAAGAATGCTTACAGATCAATGGATTATAATGTCACAGAGTACAAAATATTTGTGGATATAGTTTCAGATTTCACATTGCAACTAGCCTTTAAGATACTACCACTGGTCAAGTTTTCATACAATATCTAAGAAGAATACCCACAATTATTTGAAAAGGTGATTAAACTACTCTTTCATTTTCCAAATTACATAATTGTGTAAGGCCAAATTTTCTTTACTCACTTTGACCAAAAAAAAACACTGTACAGCAACAGACTGAACACAGAAGCAGACATGAAAATCCAGCTGCCGCCTTTGATCCAGCAGACATTCAACAAAATTGCAAAAATGAAAAGCAATGTTATTCTCCTCACTCACTTTTTTGGGTTTTGGAAAATATGGTCATTTTCATAAAAACATGTTAGCTATGTTAACATGTCATGGATTAAATAGTAATTTTAAATGAATTAATAATTATTTAAATATTTTTAAAAAAGGAATTCTTGCACGTCATATGTAGATGTGTGGATATAGGGAGTGAGATCAGAGCCCTTAGAACATTCTTAGAATTAATCTGCCAACAGGTCTTTCATCGGCAAATTCCACAGCTCTCTAACCAATGCACTAAAAGATTAGAATGCATGGCCCACAGAGCAAGTCAAGATTCTCCAACCATGAAACAAAGAGGTTGGACTAAAGTTTCAAGTTTCTCTAAAATTCTGAATACTTTTTAAAATTCTGTGACTCCAATTAACTCATAATTTGTCTCTTAACTTCTAGTTCATCAATAATTTAAAACTTTTAGTATTGATACTTAAGATAACTATAATATTTTAACATTTTTACATAAACATTTCATTAAAGTAACTATTCTTGAGTGTCTACTTTATGGAAAGCCCCTGTCTTTCCACCAACACTAAAAAGGGAAAAGACATGGTCTATGACCCCAAGGGAGAGAGGCAGACACATAGATCAAAAACCAAAATGAAATCTGTGGTCTGTGCAAATTTAGTAAGAATAAATCTGAGATCAAGAAGACATGGCCAAAATTCAAACAGTTTCTGAGAACTCATTGGGTTTGAGAGAAAGTAATGATCGAAAACAGAGTAGTTGGGAAAAAATGAAAAAGATTTTCCCTTGGCCTTCCACACATTGGGACAAACAAGACAAATTCAAGGTATGCTGGAAACTTCAGGTTACAACATCCTCACCACTTTCCCCATGAGAGGAATCATTTCCCCTTGACATAGCCACTTTGGGTGATGAAAGATACGACCACAGAGGTAAATACACTGAATAATTAGAAATGGCAGTTTACATCAAACTGATGTCTCACTGACTTCTTTGGCAGCTACTTCTCTGAAAAATAAAATATGTACTTCAGGAGCCATACAAACTTGGACTTATTACTTTCTTGAATATGTTGATCACGTCAGTACTGTAGCAATTCCTTTATTTGCTTCAAAATAACTCTGGGCAAAAGTTGAAAGATATTCTCCAAGTAGGTGTTAGAAGTTACTCTCTATTTTGTCTCAACTGCAGCATATTCTTTCTCCACTCAAAACTGCCTTGCTGTCATAATAATCAGCAGAGCTGTTTTGGGAGAAATATCTCAGCAATATCATATGACGGGGGTGTGGCCTTATCTGTCAGTAGTTTCATATCTTGTGTTCAAATATGAGGCACAGACTCATGTCTCACAGAAGCTTATAGTGAACCATTTGTGGCTGAACACACACTGCATCCAAGAAAAGAGTTCTGTTCATTTTTGGCTAAGGTGACATCTGTTTAACGTAGTAACAACCACAGCAAAAATAAAGTTCTGACAAGAGCTAGAAACGTGCTGCCTTGTCATCCCAAGTCAAATTCATGTTACATCAGCCCCTGCTTTCAATTTCTTCACATTGAATAGATAGGCAGGGTGGTGGTGGTTCTCACTACCAATATTTCTATAAAGGAGTTACATTTACAAATGCAATGCTATAGACTGAATGTTTCTATCTCCCTAAAATTTGTATGTTGAAACCTAAGCCCCAACATGGGGTGGGGCCTCTGGGAAGTGATTGGGTCATGAAGTTGGAGCCCTCATGGATGGGATTCGTGCCCTTATCCAGGAGACTTCCCCAGAATGCTCTCTCACCCCTTTCCCCACGAGGACAGAGAGAAGATGGTCACCTATAAACAGGAAGCAAGTCCTCACCGGGCCTGAAAACTGCCAGCACCTTCATCTTGGACTGATTAGCTTCCAGAAATAAATTTCTGTTGTTTAGAGCCACCCAGTCTACAGTATTCTGAGCCCGGATAGACTAGCCCATAGGGAGCTCTCTGCCTGTCCTTTAGGTATCCTCTACCTTATAATCCCAAATCACAAGGGGAAAGAAGGCACTGAAGGCATTAGGGCTTTCCTCCTCGTTTGTGGCTGTTACACATTATCATGAGGTCGCACTTACTGAGCACTTACCATGTGCCAGGCACATCTCTAAGCGTGTCTTAAATCATAGAAACAGCTTCTGTCTTTGCAAATTCACAGGCTGGTTACACATGGCACCACGCCATCACTGATCCTAATGGACTTCTTCTTTTCTTAATGAAATCAGCGTTATCATAATTCTCTAGGAGGTGGGAGCCTGGACACCATGTCAGTGCCCAGGTCTTCTCATGATTTCCTTATAAGGGAATACAAGTTAAGGTTGAAGAAGATAATTGACATTTTACAAGTATTAAATATTTTGAAATACTGACCAGTTTTACTTTATTTTGACCATTTTACTGATTTGCCTAGTCATTCATTTGGAAAAACTGCTTTTCATGGTCTGTAGCCAAATGCCCTACAGTAGTACCCGCCCCAAAGAATTCATTTCTTTCTCATATGAACAGATCAAAGCAGAAAGCCAGGAGACTTCAGCACTACGTGCAGGGCCATCAAAGTAAGGGGCAGCCCAGAGAGGGGCTCATCGCTGGGGAGATGATCACTCGCAGAGGCCAGGGCTGCTCCTCGGCCTGAGGACCACACGGACCATTGCTCTTAAAGACTGAGATCCCCAGACTAACAGAACTCATTTGTCATTTGCCACTGATTCCCCACTGGTAAAACTTGATTACTCTGAATGACAGTCCCAAGAGGAATTGTGAGATTCAATGACAAAACCGATCCATCAACAAACAGACCTACCCCCTGAATGACAGAGGTGGGGTACGTAAAATACATTTAAAAACTGACCTTGTTGGGCATTATGATTAACACACATAATGTAGGGGGGTCATGGGGAAGGCAGTAGAGCACAGAGAAGATAGGCAGTGACTCTATACCATCTTACTATGCTGGTGCACAGTGACTGCAGTGGGGTGTTTGGGGATAACTTGATAATATGGGTGAAAGTAGTAACCACAATGTTGTTCATGCGAAGCCTTCATAAGATTGTATATCAGTGATACCTTAATAATTTTTTTTAAAGGCTCAAAAAAAAACTGACCTTGTCCTCAAATTTCAAGAAGTTAAGATACTGCAATATTTTTAAGGTTTAAAGAATATTTCTAGTTTGAACTTTTCGTTTAACTAAATGTACTTTAAAGAAGTTAAGATACTGCATTATTTCTAAGATATTTTAGCAGCAAGCTTTGTACCAGAGAGAACAGCAAAAGCATCCCCAGTGAACACTGGCCTGTCAACTTGCCACACTCTTTCTTTCATTCTTCTTTGTTTGGGTTCTTCCCAATGCAGGGCCCGGGACAAGGTCAAGGACTCAAGGAAAAAGAGATTCATCTGGATGATGTCCCAGAAAGGATAATGGGTGGGAGGGAAGAAGGACACAGGCAGAGGAGGGGCCAAGGTGAGGGTGTGTGATAAACATCATAGTCAGTGGCACCGTACACCTTTGGGACTCTCACAGGCAAAGAGAATGCTTGGCAGGATGTCCCTCTGCTGGGCTGGAGGCTGCGTTAGTAGTTGGGGGTTGTCAGGGGCATTCGCTCCCCCTCACTCCTAGACTGCACCTGTCTGCTGGCCAAGCTGGCTCCAGTGGCCCAAGAAGGTCCTGAGATAGAAAGGGAAAAGAGGGGCCTGGAGGTCCAGATGGAGCACTGTTGGTGTGAGTCTGAGCGCCCATGCAACCATCACCAACGGACCCCCAGTGGAAGCAGCTGAGATCCAAGGTGGGCATCCACAGTGCCGGCTACACAGTCCTGCTCCAAAGTGCTGTGAGAATTCTCTGCTCCTCTGTGTATATGGGATGCAGTCCACTCTTACTCTTCCCTTCTCCCTTGTCTCTCCTTCCTTGTCCAACTTCCTTTATGTCTCTGAAAAAAGCTACATTTTCTATCCAACAAATTGCTGACTCCTGAGTTTTCCACTTTAAAATTCTTTCATAATGCCATGTGTCATTTTTAAGATGTAAGCAATTAATAAAATACTGATGTGCTGGGCTCTGTGGGAGAAATAAAGATGAATGATGAAGATAAAAACAGCAACTACTAATTATAGAGGTCTTATTATATGCCACTCTTTTACATATATGAACTCATTTAATTCCCATAACAATTGTTTGAACTATCTGCCCCATTTTACAAATGCTTCTTCACTTCACTGAGGTATGGTGAAATTCAGTAACTTGATTGACATCACACAAATATTCAGTGGAGCAGCCAGGATTTGAAACCAGGCAATCTGCCTTCAAGAGCCCAGATAAACTTTGTGGGAAGGATGGGTAGAAAGAGAAAATAACCATAGTGAAGTAACAGGTATGATTATCAAGGTAAAAGCAGTGAGTTCCTTATAGAAACAGAAGTACAAGGGGAACTTTTTGCAAAACTAGATCTAAGTGTCCAGCACATACCATCCCTAGAATGCTACCCACATCTCTGCTCTACTTTGTCCCAGCTATCCCCCATTCCCACTCTTTGTTTTTTATATCCCCCTTCATCGCAACAAATTTTTGCTTATTTTTATTTTACTTCAGTTTCAAAAGGTCTTTAAGCAACACTTACGGATTTCCATGATTTTCATTTAAACTTCACAGGGGAGAAAAATCTCATTCAAGCTCTAAATATTGATGTTGGAGTTTCTTAAATCTCTTACATGATAACGAGATCATTATATCAAATTCTTCATATGCCTTTTTCTTCTCCTTTAGCACTTCTGGTAATACATGAAATCTTGGAGTGAAAGCAATATGTAATCACCATCATTAATACTATAATATACTCACAGACACTATTAAGATAGAGAAACCAATTCAGGAAGAAAAGGAAATCCTCTAAATTAGCTCAGGGTTTTAACTTTAAACACGAAGATGAAGGATGAAAATAAAAGGTATGATAAGAGTACGTACTGATTATTCTTAAGTATATAATTATTTAATCTTTCTGAACATTTCTAACAAGGTTTTATACCAAAGACTAACAACAAATTAGCATGAGTCTAGAAAACTTCCATTATTCATTGAGTAAACTTTTTGAGTTGGTACAATGTTCTAGAATAGATGTTTCACTGCCCTAGATACTAGAGATACTATGATCAATAAGACATGATTGTCGTAAATAAGGAACCGGCCTTGAGATTTAAAATAAAATTAAGAATAAATGAGACTTTCTCTAAATTAAAATAATGTACAGATCCCCAGGACCTGGTAATGGGAACTCTTTTCTTTCAACATTTTTAAATGTTACTGTAACGTATTTTAACATTTTTAGGAATATCCTAATTCATCAGATAACATCAACTCCCCTAAGTAATAAAATGCCAGACTAACAGATCTCCGAAGCTGGGTGATAAGGCAGACAACTGGCAGATAAGAAACAATGAGAGGGACTGTAATTCAGTGCACTTAGGAAAATTCAACCCAGATTATCTGTGGAAGATGACATGTGTTAAGATCTACGAAAGCAACCTGACAGTCCCCGTGGATCGCCCCTTGTGTTAGCCTGCTCAGGCTGCCTAACAAAATCGCACAGACTTGAGTGGCTTAAATAACAAATTTACTTCTCAGAGTTCTGGAGTCTGGGAGTCCAGGGTGAAGGTGTCGGCCGACTCAGCTTCTCGTGAGAGATCTCTCCCTGGCTCACAGATGTCTACCTTCTCGCTGCCTGCCCACGTTTCCACATTTCTTCCCCTCAGCACCGATGAGTGGAGGTCTCTTTTCCTCTTCTTACAAGGGCACTAATCCAGTCAGATCAGGGCTGCCCTTAGGACCTCATTTAGCCTTCATTACTTTCATCAAGGCCCAATCTCCAGAGTCACAGCAGGGGTTAGTGTGTCAACACATGACTTTGGGGAGGGGGACACAGTTCACTCCATAACACCCTTCGAAGCTGTCAACCTAGCACATTGCCACAAACTGAAAGCACAAAAATAATAAGTTCTCATTCAACCATTAAAATAGTATTTGTTAGACAAATACCCTGGCCAGGCACTGTCTTGTGCTGTGAAAAGGAGGGAAGCAAAGAAAGGAGGCAGGAGAGAGAGAGGCCTTAAGAACCCTGCCTTCACAAAAGTACATTCCAGTAGATAATAGTAGACAATAAATAACCAAATAACTAACTAAAGAATAATCAGTGAAGGGGACAGAGGGTGTGATGGGAGAGGTGGCCAATTAAACAGCATGCACAGGGAAGGCCTCTCTGAGGAAGTGGTTTTAGATCTGAAGGAGGAGAGGGAGCCAGCCACATGAGGTTTCTGGGGAGAGGGTTCCAAGGAGAAGTAACAACACAAAAGCTTGGGCTAATAACAAGCAAGGTACATCTGAGGAGAAGAGGTCAGAGTGGCTAGACTGTGGTAAGTCTTGGAAAAACAGTATGAGTGAGGTCTGAGAAGGAAGCACGGAGATGCAAACCATGGTAAGAGTTTACGTTTAGACTAAGTGCAACAGGAAGTCATGGGGGGAGCCTGACTGCACGGCGGTCAGCGGGGGCTTTCTGCGGCGAGAGTCGGAACAGCAAAACCAGGTTAGTAGGCTGCTACATCCGTTTAAGCAAAAGATGATGGATTTTTAGAATAGGGCTGAGGTAATGGAGTTAGAAGGATTTAGGGTCTATTTTAGGGAGTAGAACCACAGGACACGGTCATGGGTTGGATATGGAGGGTAGAATTATAAATACTCCGAAACATTTAGCTGAAGCCAAAAATTATGACATGGAGGGAAAGTGAAAGAAATAGATTAGGAAGGGGCTGTGGAATCAACTTGTGAAGTAGGAGGCTCCACTAGACATGCAAATGGAGGATTAAAATAGGGATTTGCCATCTGTGTCTGCCAAGGGAGGGATCCGGGCTGGAGGGATGCATGTACAAGTCAGTATGGAGATAACATATCTGAAGCCACAGAGCTGGGTGAGGACCTAGGAAGGGCCCATAGCTGGAGAGGCAGGTCTGGGACAGCACCTGAGGAGGAGAAGGAGCCAGTGAAAGCATTCTCAGGATCCTGACCTTCTCCTCACACCACGTTCTGGCCCTGGAGAACTGAGTGCTTATTTCCAACATCTGCACTCCAGGAACAACGGAAGACGATTCCGAGAAGTGCAAGGAAAGTGATTAAGAGAGGGAAAGCCTGTCATAGGAATATTAAAGGACATGATTAAGGCTGTCCAGTCTGAACTAAAGGAAAGCAAGAGGGATAAACTGGCTTGTCCACTAATTCCCAGCATTATAGAGGTGCAAACATTGTCTCCTTTAGTTTTGAAAGATCAAACCCAACTTCAGTGAAAATGAAAATACCACTCACTTGTGCATTTTAATGAGACATGGTAGAATCATAAATTTGGGTCAGATAAATCAGAAGAAGAAAAGCTTATAGCTAAAAACACCAGAACTAGAAGCAGATGATGAATATATCCCAAGGCAAGCTCCCTATGATTTAACTGTGTTCTTGAGCATGGGCAAGCCCTTGACCCCTCTCTGTGCCTACCTGCTACTCACAGCAATGCCACAGTGTCTCTTCTTCTGGACAGAACTAATTAGTTAATAGCTGGAAATAAAACCACATTTGTAGGGCATGCACTTTCACCTGTTTTCCGCTTGTGATGGTACTTTTACCGCTTCTTTCCATTCATACCACTGCCCTTTTATGATCATTTATAGCAGGGAGCAGAGTAACGCCAACAGTCCATGCAGAGACTGAACTCATGTCGCTTCACTGGAGCAAGGCAGGAAACTCCACATTACAGAACTGATACGAAGTCTAGATGTCCAATGTGCAAAAACCCTCTGTGATGGTCAGTTTTATGTGTCAACTGGCTACAGTCCCATTTTTCATTCAAACACTAATCTAGGTGTCACTGTGAAAATATTCTATAGTGGTAATTAACATCTACAATCAGCTGACTCTAAGTAGAGAAGATCATGCTTGATAATCTGGATGGACCTAGTCCAATAGTTGAAAGGCCTTGGAGCAGACAGACCCGAGGTTTCCCTGTATTAGAAATTCCACGGGGGACTTCACAGTCCAGTGGCCTAGCCAGAACCCACAGTCATGTAAGCCAATTCCCTGCACACAAAAAACAAATAAATGTGTGTATATATACATATGTGTGTATAGTATGTGTGTGTGTATCCTAGCTGTTCTGTTTCTCTGGTGGAACTCTCATTTATACACCTTCAAGCTTATGTAAATGCACTATTTTTGTTTCCATAGAAGGCAAGTGGAAAAAGTTACTCCCCTCTCACCTGGGAGGCAAAGAGCAGCATAGCTGTTGACAGGTGATGAAGATGACAGTCAGAAAATTTCTACCTCTCATTAAATCACATGCTCCATGCACTTCGCAAATCCAAAATAGTAGTACCGGGTTCTTAAAGATCTTATTTAGCTGTATAACCAGCCAATGGCACTTCCCTGTTAAATCCAATGTACAGAAACACAGGCTAAAATAAATCTAATGCCGATGCTGTCTTTAAACCCTAGTTTTAGTTTCACAAGGTAAGTCCCTTGAGCTCTCCCCCCAGAAATGCATGGGCAGATGGCAGGACATCTGGGGCTGCAAACAACAGGGACAAAATTTGGTTGAGTAATTCCTTCCCCAGAGAGCAAACGTCAGCTAGCTCGGTTCTCTGCTTTTCACCCTGCTCACCTTTGTAAATGAGGTCCACGAATCATCCTCCTCCCCACTGGGAAGGGAGGTGCCTGAGTGATGTCATCCCCAACTCTCACCACTCCTGTACGTTCCTTCTAAAACATCATGTTCCATTAAAGGACTCATTTTTCCAGGAGAGGAGCACAGTGAAGAACATACAAGTATTTCTACAGCTCTAGGCCCTCCAGCACCAAGAAGGGCAGCCCGACTCAGGAATGCATCCCTCCCAGCTCTCCTCTCCACCTTTCATGTATAGAGGTGAACACAGTTTCTCTTGAAATACACCAAAATTTTCATTTGTGCATTCATTCATTCAAAAACATTTATTGAGTGCTTTCCAAGAAACTAAAATAAATCAGACCAGATTTTGGGCTCAAGGATTTGGAGAGGAGCTAAGTACATATATTACTGTACTACAGGTTGGCATAAAATATACAAATAAATTCTATAGGAGTTTAGACAGCTACGCATAAATGGGGTGACAGGATGAAAAGAAGAAGAAAACAGAAAAGTAATGGCATGATACACTGAGAGCTTTCCCTGGGGAGACTGCCACCATGCTAAGATCTTCTTGTTATTTACATCATTAGTTGCCACTAGAAAAGTAATTACACAATGTTAATATGGTCTATAGGAAAATCACCAAAGAATAAGACTATGACACAGTTTGTAGGGTAATTTGTGTTACTTTGCATATTGCTGCTCTGGTCTGACTGATAAGCTTGGGATGAAAAAAATCATGTTTGTCTTTAAAAACTGCATCTATATAAAGAGAGGACAAGAGCCCACGTAAGGTCCTGACCTGGCAAATGCTAATAAGCTTCATGCGATTCAAACTTAGTATGCTGGCTCCAAATTAATATAGATTTCCACATAGTTCACAAGTGACAGGTTTTATGATAAATAGAGTGCTTCAGTAAAAATGCTATTAAATATATGTGAAGCCTTGAACAGATGGCATGTATAATAGATACCCCTGATAACTGATCACCACTTAGTATTCTCTGGCCCAGACTCATATCAAGGTTTCATGATTCTAGAAGGGGGGGGGAGGGAAGAGTATGAGCAAGATCTTAATTTTCCAAGCAGTCTGTCAAACAGCTGTTTCTCAACACTCTATAAAATCAGCCATTCATCAAAGCTGTTTTTAGGAAAGGTAAAATTAAATATACATATGAATCTTCTGCAAGGTGAACCATAGGTTACTAATTTCCTGACCTATTTACTTCAAAAACCCAAAATTTCCAATGTTGCTGAACCAATAGATGACTTGCACACATCACCTTTTCTGACAGGCAGCTGTAGCTGTTCAGCTTTGGGATGAAGATCTTTGGAGCCAGGAAGTCCAAGAAAGCAACTAGAATTAGCAGGTTTATAGGACAGGGTCAGCAAAGGACAGCCTCAAAGGGAACTACAAAAATATTTTTATTAGAAAATGCCAAATTAAGCCTTGACTTGAAATATGGGACATCAGGATAGAACAAGGAAATAGAAATTCTAAAACAGATAATAGTCCATATCAATGGTTGATGATTTTCAAGAAATGGGAAAAGTACACTTATTCAGTAGCTTATGACTCAAAGATGTTGCTTGTCCTGTTCTGTCTCAAGTGTAAATAATTTAAATGCTAAACCCAAATATGCACATTCTAAAATTAGAACTACATGATGATAAGTCAGCAGTGCAAGGCACCTAGTCACAACTTGTTGGAGCACATTTCTAACAATCAAGAAAAGCAAATAACTTTACTCGACTAAAAAAACTCACACATTCATATACAAGTCTTCTCTAAAGCTAATACCCTGAAGTTAAAAAACAAAGACCTCTGAAGTGGAAAAAGCCCAAGAATATAGAGGCTCAAACGTTATCTGCCAGTTTATTCAAAAAGGCAAGCAACCAATTTACAATCTATAAACTCTGGCACAAATACATTCTGTCCAAATTCGGCAAGGCAATATTCTTGATAAATCAAGTTTACTTTAATAAAGCTCAAGCCAATAAAACAGCCCATACTATAAAACACTTGGATCATTTGACCGTGTTTCACCTTACTTGCATTCTGCTAAATGCCCTCACTGACCAGCACTGGCCACAGGCCTACGGCAGATGCACCAGGAGCTCGGCAAGTAATTGGGAATCAACGGATACTCAGGGTTTAATTCTGCAAGAACTGGCCCGGTCCACATAGTTTGAGAAATGAGAATTCTTCTAGAGGAAACATGGTAGACAGTCCTGGGATTGAATGCCAGGGTACCATTTACCAACTGTAGGATCCGAGATAAATTACTGGACGCCTGTTTGTTGAAAAATGAAGAGGTGATAGCTTTTAATGTCAATTTGGCTAGAGCTCTGGATGGCTATACACAAAATGCCACAGGAGAGGGAAAAGAGAAGAAAACATAACAAATACTAAACAATGCCCTCCCACACCCTATTCCCAGAACTCAAGACTACTTACAGAAGCCTATACTGTTACAGCACAGTTGGTAGAAGATACATTTTAACACCAAAACTATAAAGACCATTTAACAGTAGAGCAAGGCAAGGTCACTATTTATAAGGTCCAAAACAGGACTTGTCAAATGCCAACAGAGCAACAATACATTATGTTCTCTGGACACAGCAAGCACATTCCTGACCAGTCTTGCTGGAAGATGGACCACCCATCTGAACGTGGTACGATTCAGGGGAAGACAAAACAACTCCTGTGCAGAGACAAACACTGCTCACTCTTCCTCTCCTGGTGACTGTAAATATTCTATACTAACAGCTTTGTTCTTATGATTTACGGCTCTGTTCCCTTAGGAATAAAAATACCCTTGGGGAAAAAGCAGGTGCAAACTCCTGAAACCTGTGAGGTTTGTATCCATGTCCACATTCATCATTCAATCGACTGCTCTCATCAGCCCACAAAATGGCACCTACTGAAGGTGCCAATGGCCTCCCTATGCCAAACCTCATGGCCATGTAAGTCCACATCTGGCTTGGCTCCTCTGCAACTCTGGACAATCGACCCCAGTCTCAACCTCCATAACTCAGCACCATAACTCTCTCCTGGTGTCCCTCCTCAGTCTCCAGGCACTCTTTCTAAGTCTCTTTTCCAGCTCCTCTTGTTCTCTGCACCTCTCCCAGCCTGAGTCCATTTATCTCCTCCTCTCATCCATTCTCAAGCTTTTAGTTACTGCCAGTGATTCCCAAGTCATCTCCACACTGAGCTCCAGACCCATATAGTTCGCTGCCTTCTGGGCATCTTAATTTAGATCTCAGACTCAAGGTGACCCAAATCAAATCCACTCTCACTGTCTTTAAACCTACCTTCCTCCTGCATTCCGTTTTGCTGAAGAGCACCTCGTTCCCCCAGGAAGACCGAGCTGGAGGCCCAGAAGGGAGTCCACCCTGCTTCCTTGCCTGGCGACCTCTCACTCATGTCCAGGACCCAGACGCTGCCTCTCTGAGGAACCCTTCCTCGACTCGCCTCAGTCTGGGGAAAGGCGCACCCCGTGTGCTCCCTACCGACCCTTCCACAGCGCACTGACCACAGTGTTATCACTGGAACACAACAACTTGCTTGCCCCTCCCATACATTCTCACAGCGCCCGGAGGTTTTCCTTTACATCCTTTTTATGAATATAATTCTACAGTTGCTTATGTAATTATTAAATGTCCATCTCCCCCACTAAACCAAAGATTTCTGAGCGTCAGGAACTATCTCTTTTGTTCAGCGAACCCACTGGCACACTCAGTGCCTGAGTCACTGTATATGCACAGTTAGCTGCTGAATGAATGGATGTTTGCCTGTGCGTCTCCTCCAAGAGACTGGGAACTCCTTAATAGGAACTATTTCTATATCCCCAGTGCCTAGGGCATTGTAAGCACTTGGTAACTACTGATTGGTTAAATAAGTTCATATAAATTTAGTGGTATCAGCAGTAGCCAAAGAGCAAGCTTCACTTATTTAGAGTGTTTGTTAAACAAATTTTTCCAGCCACATTTACCCACGGATCCCACCAACCGCCCCAGCACCCTTGCGCCAGCCGCCCAGTTTCCCGCACCTCCCGGGGTAGCTACTATTTACAGGCCCAAGGGCGATGACAGTTACATCCATTTGTCTCACAAGCGGCTGCCAGTTAGGCACCTTAAATGCTTAGAGACATACAAAAGGCGTGTCCTAATAGCATCAGGCTGTATTCCACCTTTGGATGAAAGTAAATTCCCTGGGATAAGTTATTTGGACTAAATGACTACCTGGAGTCTCTCTCTTACTTACCTTCTCTTAATTTCTGCACATACAACACATTCAAAATTTATACAGACATCATTTTAAATATATTTTCTGGAGCAGGTAAAGAACAGCTTTTCAAAGCTACACATTATAGACAGCTTTATGCAACTAAGATTTTTAATGAAACACTTCCTGCTCATTCAGGGGAATTCCGCTTTCTTTTATGCAAAGCGTGAGGAGGCTGTGAGTAATGTCTCAGCATAACACACCTCACTACCTGCTGGCACTTTATATTAAAAAGATGAGGCCACCACAGGTGTTTTTTCTGTGGAGAGCCAGATGTCAAGAAAAGGCCCCAAGGCTGAAAAGAATGATAAGAATGCAAATGACCCAGGGGGTGGGGGTGGGGCCTGACCGATGACAGCTCTTCTGACAGTGAGAACAACTGCATTTTCCCAGCTCCATTCTGTGTCCTGATTCTAAGTTACATTCTCAAGAAGTTTTCCTTTGCTCTGCTCATAACTGGAAAACCAGAACAAGAATTAAAAAAAGAACACCTCACCATTCTATGTATTTCTCTACACTCTATCTGTAAGATAAATGATTGGCCCCTTTTGGTAGATGGGAAAAGTGAGGTTCTGGAAAGGGTCTTGAAGATAAATTCTTGGGCAGTTTCCAGGGAAATGTGTAGGCAAGGCCACAACCTCCCCTTCCCTCAGACATTGGGCATTAGCAGTGGTTAGAGGACGGGAACTACCTTTCAGTGAGCACCTGCTGTGTACCACACTCTGTGTAGTTAGGTCACAACACAGTATCCTATGTAAGCCCCAAAATAATCCTGTAGTGGGTTGAAAAGTGCCCCCCAAAATTCATGTGGACCTGGAACCTTTGAATCTGACCTCATTTGGAAAGAGTCTTTGCAGATATATTAGTTAAGGATATACTGAATTAGGGTGGACCCTAAATCCAAGGGCTGGTGGCCTTATCAGAGGAGAAGAGGACACACAGACACATGGAGAGCAGAGAGCCACATGGAGGGGGAGGCAGAGGCACACTCACGCCGCCACAGACCAAAGAATGCCTGGCGTCCCCAGAAGCCAGAGGAGGCAAGGAGGACTCCTTCAGAGCCTTCAGAGGGAACGTGGCCTTGCCAATATCTTGATTTCGGACTTCTGGTCTCCAGAAAAGAATTAATTTCTATTGTTTTAAGCCACCCAGTTGTGGAAATTTATTATGTCAGCCTGAGGAAACTCATACAAATCTTAAAAGGTAAGTATCATTATTGCCACTTTACTGATGTAGGAACTGAGGACCAAGGACACTGGGTGACTTTCACACAGGCAGTAACAAGCCACGCTCAGCCCAGTGCCCATTACCCGGGGGAGAAGGCCAAACGGTGGGGAGGCGCCCCAAGGGAAGAAGGGAGAAGGCACGGAGAGAAGGCTGAGTTCTGCAGTCTGTAGAGATAGTGGACCAGAAGTTAGAGGGGCTTGAGGGGCTGAGGCCCCAAGCACAGCTGGAAGATGCCCTCTCCCAGGGAGCCGCTCCTGAAGAGCAGAGCCCACAGGTGGTGATCTGGGAGAGCAGCTCCCAAGGGACTTCACCTATGGGTGGCCGCTCAGTTTCGCTTTAGTTCAAATAACAATTTCAATAATGAAATCAAACAGGTATAGCAAGAGGTTGTATCCGGTACAAACCAACCACTCATGAGCTCTTGTCTCTAGTGGCTCATGGTCTGCTGTGGCCATACTCATAAACCATGCTTTAAGGTTTCACTCTGGGACACTGACAGTATTTACTGCTTCTATTTATAAACTTTAAAGTATGTAGAATAATACAAATACCCACATAACACCATTTTAGCTTCAACAATGTGTAACATTTGGGCACATTTATTATTTCTGTTTCTCAGTTTTTATTTTAAACCATGTCTCCTCTTCTGATGAAAATGAAAAAATTCACATCACTCTTGTCTTCCTCTCCTCTTTGAGGTTCTAACCTACTCCCATTATGGAGGTGTGTAGCCCCCTGACTGACAATTGTTGGAACAGACATAATGAATCTTGTTGTCAGCAAAGCATGACAATAGTCCCCTGTGATGTCTTGATGGGATTGATAAGAGCAGATTGAATGACAGTTCACATTGATATCAGTTAACATATTGGTCTCAATCTAGAGAAGGCTCTTCATTTCATGCTGAAGGGCCCTTCCTGTACTGCTGTTCTCCTTAACATTTTTACCAATAACTCGGTGAAGACTTAGAAGCATGTGAGTTCAACTTCTCAACATATGTCATTCTTGTATTTGGTAAGTGTTCTTCTGTTCCTCTTCCCCAGTAGATTGTAAATTTAGCAGGTGTACCCTCCTAAAACCAGGACCAAGTATATAGCTGGGGGTTCAATAAAAGCTTGTTAAATTAAATTGTATCACATGAGGACAGGTTGCAGAAACTAGGAGTGTGCAGCCTGGAAATGAGAAGGTGTCAGGGAGATGTGATGGCTGTCTTCACATATCTGAAGGATGGTGAGATTTCAGCTATGTACCTCTAGAGGGAAAATCTGAACAAGTGGTGGAAGGAACAGTGAGCAGACTTCTGCCCAGTGTAACGGAGCTCTTTCTAGCAGCTATATCTGACGGCAAAGATGGAATGGGCTGAGTTCCAAGTCCTTCCACTGATGATTACAGAGGGACTTTCGAATGGATTCCTGCTCTAAGTAGAAGAATAAGTTGGATACTCTCCTCCAAGTCCAAGATTCTAGGATATTCTAGGCTTCCTAGTTTTCACTCCTTTTTTCTTAAATAGCCAATTATCATAAATGTTGATAAAGTAATGACATCTCGTATATAATAGGAAGATACCTGCAAAAGAAAAGTTACATCGTTTCTGAACTAGGGCACAAACACACTACTGTTGTTACCCTTCCCTTGGTTGGGTCAACATAAAAATTTCCCTGATGGCCAGTGCAGCATTTGACATTCAGTTCAATAATATTAGAGTGACTGACGTCTTACTTTTATTGATTTGCACCCACCAAGAGACAGTAGCCTAGAGAGACCCCCAAGAGACAGCCACCTAGCACCTACCAAGAGACAGCAGTGCAGCCTCTCTCAGGGATGTACTCGCGTCTCACGCTTGAGAGCCCACGTGCTGAGGTCTTCCCTTTAGCCCTGCCCTTGGCCAAGGCAGCTGGCCTGTATGAGCCACATAAGCAGGCCCCCGTGTCCCCTGGCTTCCAGGAGGATTTGGCCCAAAGCGACACCCAACAGATTGGAGGAAGGGTGGAGAGTGAAATTATTTATTCCCCTGCCTCCCTCCTTGTGAACAACAATACCTGGCCAAGTCCCTCTTCTGAAGACCACAGTTCCTGCAAGGCCACACTCCACGCCGGCAGGTTCTGCCTCAGGGCCCAGTCACAGATCCATCCCCTAGCCCTTTCTGACACATGATTGATATCGGCTCTCTGCGGTAACTAGTGCTAGGGTGTCACACCATCGTCACGGTTACCTGATATGATGCTCTGCTCTCACCTTTGAAAAAGAACCTCTTAATCTCTCCTCAAATTACCTAATTTAAATGTATAGTCTGTCTCCTGCCGAAGCCCTGACCAACACAGCCAGACACCAGTCATGACCAGCTTGCGGAAGCGCAGGTCCCCTGGCGGAGCACGTGTGCCCCTCCTCACAGGGCCCACTGCCACCCCCACTGTGTCTCCCCAAAGCCCTCCGAGCAGGGCTGGTCCAACCCTAGGAGGAATAGCAACCCAAGAGCAGTGCTGGGTGCTAAAGGCAACCCTTTAGAAAACAGATTTTTAAATGATGAACTGAGGGATAAAAGTTAGTCTTTTTTTTCAAAATCAGAGGAAAATAATTTTCATTCCATCTGATAAGATTTGGACAAGGAGCCATGTGGCATGACAAGAAACATGGCATTATTTTCTGACTTATATCAGAAAAGCCTCCATCTTTTCAAGCTTCAAGTTTGGCTCATTTAAGGTTTAAGCTACAGGAACCTGCCTTCCCAGGCTGATACTTCCAACTGCCAGTCTGCCACTTCTTGTTGGTCCCTAATCGGCCTAAAGTTCCTTTGTGATGGGCATCTAAGACTGGTGTGGCCTCTAGAAAGTCAGCATGACAATATGACGATGCTAAAAGCAACCAAAGATGCCAAAGAGACACTGAGGAAGGACAGGGGCGAGCAGACCTCCCTCTGCCTCTCTTTCTCTCATTAGCTCTTGTTGACGAGCAAGGCAGGTAAGAGCACAGACATCCCTAAGCCCAAATCCTGCTTCCAGCACTTCCTAGCCAATGATCTTGGGGACATTACTTAGCCATTCCAGCCTCGGTTTCTTCTTTGGCAAAACAGAGATGAGTATTCCTATTCTGAGAGGTTGTTGTAAAGATTCAATGACATAGAATGTTTAGCAAAGGGTCTGGCACACAGTTAGTGTTTAATGAAGGCCAGGTATCATCACAGACAAGTGTAGTGGCTTACTTTTCCCTTCGAAGGTGCTTAGAGATTGAATTTGTGGAAATGTGGCACCTGAATACTGAATTTGCCCATGTGAGGGAAGTCAGAGGAGGAGGAGAAAATGGTGTGCTGACAAGGAGGGCAGAACACAGGAAAGCAGAATCCAAGGGCAGAACAGGGCAGAAGGAAGCACTCATGGCATGGGTGCAAAATGCTAAATAGAGAGTGTAGCACAGGACCTCACCCTGCGCCAGGTGCACAGGAAGAGCTGAATTAATGGGACCCAAGAGTATCAGTACTAGAAGTGACCAAGGGGAGATCCTGCCCCTTTCCAAAAAAAGTAGCCCCCTGGCCAGGAACGCACCGGACAGTGCCAGCCTGGGCCAGTGGAGAGGAGTCAGCCTGCATTTGCAGGAAGCAGCAACGGCTGACTTCATGGACTTGATCTTTCTGCCTAGAACCGAGCCTGCTGAGATCCAATAATGAAAATCTTCACAGCACATTACTGAATACAGTAATGCCTTTCTGCCTCAATAATACTGTGGCCTGCTCATGAATGTAATGCAGTATTTGCATACAGCTAGGAGAAAATTCAGTGATTTACATTTAGGGTTCATGTTTTGTTTCCAAATAAAAACATCGATCCAAACAGCAATTTCCACACAGGTATTTCCACTTGAAGCAAATGGCTTAAAGGTTTAGACTGTGTTTGCTTGCCTAAGATTTCTGACCTAATTCAGCTTTCCAATTTACCAGGTTTAAGAGGGCCTGGTTAAAGATTCATAATCCTGTCATTTTATCCCCAAGGCAAATAGTATTTCAGGCTACTTTAATGCCTGAAGACCACCAGCACCAGTCAGCCTAACACCTGGCTTATCTTGTTACACAACTGGTATGCTCAGCATTTTTTAGACAACTGAGTGAATATACCCCCTCCATCTTTTCCTTCCCTTCTGTATTGCTTATATCCAAGAGATAACCACTCTCAGTTACAAGAAAACAAAGGGGATTGTGGGGTGGGGTGGTGGGCATGGGGCTGTGGTTGTGCTGCCATCATTGACAGGAAGCCGCACTTTCCATCAGCTGTCTCCTCATTGTCTTCTGTTCAGACATATAATCCTCTTATATATTCAAATGATAGTCAGGTCTTTCTAAGCACTTCCCACAATCATACCAAATATGGAAGGGATATATTAACACAGATATGTTTGCCAGGCTCTAAATTAACAATAAGGTATTTTATATGACCTAAGTGGACCATGATTTCTTATAGTTGAGAACATGAGCCAACACATTTCCAAGTAGAAGCAGTGAACGCAGCAGAATTCAATTTACAGAGAGCTCCTGGGACACATGAGGCTCACTCAGGGAGGCTAAGCATCGGAGATTGGTCCTAAAAATAAAAGAAGCTGCTATTCTGGTCTCACCAATGCCATCGCGCGTTCAGCTGAAACACAAGAGACACAGCAGACACGGCGGGGCACGGTGACCAAGAGCTGGTCACACAGGCCCAGTCACACCATCCGCACAATGATGTCAAACACACACAGCGATCAATGATAAGCAGTCGTAAGAATTATTAAGCACATTGACAATAAGTGTAATGCAAATAGAAACGGTTTTCATTACTTCAAGTGACCTGTCATTTTTATCCATGATGGCTCTCCAAAGCAATGCTTTAAATGAGGAGCACTTTTTCCATAGCCTTTCAATAAGAAAGGGGAATGGTCTTGAAAAATCTAGTAGTTCCCCCCAATAGGATTTGTTAGTTCTCCTCACTAATTACAAAACACAGCCCTACCTTTTCTGCACTTTATATAATAAAGACATGGGTTGAGTAAGAATGAGCAGTAATGAAGTATGCAACTAGAGTCAACATACCCCTAAGTCAAGGTATAATTTTAAGAGCTATATCACTTTTCAGTTCTAATTCTAAGACGCATCCTGTGTTCAAAAGATATGACAGCTCTTGGGGACGACAGTATGAGAGTTTCCCAGTGATTGGAAAGAATGGCAGAAGATGTCAAGGGCAAGGAGATTGAAATGAGAAGGCGTCCTGGGAATAAAGGGAGTCTGGACAATACTTCGCCACAGTGCTTCTAGATTCCTTCTACAGACAGACCCAGGACAGGTGCCAATGCCTCAAGAGTGGAGCAGAAGCAGTAGAGGGCTCCTAAACACATCTAGGGGCAGAGCACAGCACAGAGCAGGGTTCAGAGATCTCCCGGCAACCAGTCTGGACTCAAGACAGAGAAGAACCACTGCCTTGAAGACCTGGGAAGAAGTGGCAGTGTGTCAGACCTCAGACTGTGATAAATACCCAGGAAGACGATGGGACACATCATAAGGACTTAGGGTACTATGGTTTTACCCACCTGTCAACATGGACACTCAACGTCACAAATTGATTAATTATGGAACATAAAGTCAGTGTTTCTAGACCAAGATTTGCAAAAACAATCTACCAATATTATAGACCAAGATTTGCACCCATCTTCTACATTAACACATCACAATGCACTTCTCCTTGTTCAGTGACGTGAATAAAATACTGCCGCCAACAAAGAGACCGCAAAAGCATTATTTTTATCATGTGGTTAGCTCTACATTGAAATCAAAATCATGACACTGAAGAGAAGTAAGTTATAAATACAAAGGGGCCTCAAAGAGCTTTTGTTTTTTTTCTCTTATTGAAGTATAATTGATATACAACATCCTATTAATTTCATGTATACATCATAGTGAATCAAAATTTTAACACATTACAAAATGATCACTGTGATAAGTGTAGTTACCATCTGTCACCACGCAAAGTCATTACAAACCAAAAAGGTTTTCAATCAAGAAATTCACAAAAGAATCTCAACAGACGAATGTACAGAATAATAAAATTAATGGAAACAGAAGATTTTAAAAATGCTGTTAAATATAACAACTTTTCTTGGATGATTCTATTCAATTAAAGCAAGTAACTACATGGAGGACTCTTACTATCAATGCACTGAGCCAGGGGGTGAAAACTGTAAATAGAAGGGCAGGGAGTGTACAGTCTAGAATGGGCCTAATACAGGCAAGCCAATGAAGACACTCACTGGGAGAAAAATGAGGTGTGAAATGCCAAGGGAGGATGAGGCGGAGGGCACAGGAAGAGAGAAGGAACGCAACAGCGCCTCAGTGAGACGTCAGTAAGTCACAGCCCGTCTCAAGGGCTGGAGGAAGCAACATTTCAGATGTGCCCTGAAGGGTGAGTAAGGTTTTAACAGTAAAGATGGAAGGAGAGCATAAGAATTTTTCAGGGTAAACATAGATACAATTAAAAAGATGGGGTAGGCCGCAATATGGAGGTCTTTAAGGGCCAGGTCCAGAATCCGATACAATTGACCCTTGAACAGTGGGGGGGAGGTTAGGGGTGCCAACCATCCCACATGGTTAGATATCAACATAATTTGACCCCCCAGAAACTTAGCTATTAATACCTACTGTGGACTGGAAGACTTACCGATAGCATAAACAGTTAATCAACACATAGTCTGCGCATTATACGTAGTATATACTGAATTCTTAAACTAGAGGAAAAAAGATGTTTTTCAAATTGCCACAAATCTCCAAAAAATTTTCCAATATATTTGTTGAAAATAAATCCATGTAAAAGTTCAAAACCTTGTCTTGTATTTAATTTGGTAGGAAATAGACACAGAAATATGTGAGAAGGGAAGGAGCAGAATGGAATTTAAGCCTTAGGAAAACTTAGAAGGCTGTGGTGATGTGCCGGAGAGAGCATCCAGGGACAGAGAGGAGGTATTAGTTTTGCAGTTGTATGTTTATTTTTTATCTGGTCAGAAGGTGACATCAGCATTCTAGGCCTAGTCATCTGAGCACAGTGATGGTCCTGGGCATGTAAAGGGTGGTAAGAGAAACTACAGAGAAGAGAAACTACAGGGTAAGAGAATCCCTGTGAAATCTGACAAAATATTGAATGTGGAAAAAGAGAAGTGAGGGTGGGTGAGGCAGTTAGCAGTTAAGAATAACTTTAACTCCAGAATATTTTGTTGAGTTACAAAGAGCAAGTTGCAGAATTCTAAGCTTAGTATATTACATTTGCATTAGAAAATAATCATTTTTCCTTGTTTGATTTTGTATAGGTTACACAGGCACACATAAAACACTAAGGAGCCAGTAGAGAAGAGTGGTTAAATGGCCCCAAGCCAGAGTACCTGGGTTCAAATACCAGTTTGGGCAATTACCAGCTCTGCGGCCTTGGGAAAATTATTTAACTTCCCTGGGAAGGGGGAGGCAGAAGACCTTAGTGGAAGCAGGTGTAGTGGAATTGGCAGTTGTGTGGAGATTTTTTTTTAATTAATAAAAATTATTTAACAAAGGTAAGGGTCCAGCCAAGGTTCAATTTCATGGTTTTCAAGGTACCAAATCAGAGCAGAAGGAAGGCAGGTAGGTTCCAACTGCTGGCAGCCACTAACAGCCCACAGGAAGATCCCTGATCCCTGAAGTGGCAGCTCACTCACTTTGAACATGGATGTGACTGAGGCTGGTAGGCCGGAAAGTAAAGACAAGTATTAAAAAGGAAGAAGAGCTGAGAGAAAGAGAAAGTTCTGGAGGCCAAAAGGGAAGACAAAGGTTCAACGTGAGAGAGGGAAGGAGACGACCTGAGAGAAGAGTTCGAGAGCAGAGGAATTCCAACTGATGTGCAGCACGGCCACGGAGCGGGGCCGCCAGCCCGGAGAAGGAAGAGTCATGGGAATGATCCCAGAAAGAATGGTTAGGACAGCATCAGAGGTGGTCATTACGACTTTTCTCCTTAAGTCTCTGTACATCAGTTATCCCTCGTACAATATAATAGATGGAGCAACAGAGAAAGAGGGCTGCATACAGACTGACTTCATGACACTTTCAAAAGTATAGTCTTTAGTAAGATCCCCAAAATAAGCTTTTTTTTTCCTTTTCTGGTTCATTTATTCAACAAATATTTACTGTGCAAAACACTGTACTATCTGTGGGGGATGTCTATCTAATCTATGGCTCCAGCACTTATGGGGTTTACAACCTATCAGACTATAAGAAAATAATTAGCAATTTTACAGGAGCTAATTAACAAGACAACAGGTGATTTTACAATGCAATATGAAATGAAGTGTCAAATAATGATATATGCTTACAGAGAAGTATCACTGTTGGTCGTTGGCTATCCTTTCATCTAGTCATTGAGCAAAGATTTATTGGGCATTAACTATATGCCAGGCACTGTGCTAGCTATAAAACAGTGAACAAACTGACACAGACTCAGCCTTCAGCCAGAGGACGAGAGAGTAACAAACGTGCAAATAAATGGAGACACACATTGTGGTTAAGTGTTATGAAGGAAAGAATGGAATGCCTTAAAAACAGAAGGAACAAAACAGCAGTAGACTCGTACACTGAGAAGGGCAGTGGTTACCAAGGAGGAGGGGCTGGAGCAGGTGAGGGGTAGGTGAGGGGGGGATAAAAGGGCGCAAAAATTCTCTATCATAATACAAGTTGGTCATGGGGATGGTAGCACAGCATGGAGAACACAGTCAATGATTCTGTAACATCTTCCCATGTTGATAGATAGTAACTGTGCAAGAGGGTGTGAGGACTTCATAATGTGGGGAACTGGTGAACCACTGTGTTGTGTATTTGAAACCAATGTAAGATTGTGTATCAACTATACTTTAATAAAAAACAAAACAACAACAATAAAAAAAAGATTAAAAGGGAGAAAAGATAATACCTGCCATTGTAAATGCTTTGATAACTGGATTTGAAAAAAAAATGGAATGTTTTAAAAACAGGTAACAGACAACACAACTGGGGGTTTGTGGAAGCTCAAGATGACATCACAAAACACCTGAAGAAAGCACATGGCGACACTGTATCGTGTCCTATTAATTAATCACATGGTATGTTCCAGACTTTACTAACTCTATCTACTATCTCTAATCCTCAAAATAAGTCTTGTTTAAATCAACATTACCATCTCATTTCCATTTTATGAGCAAGTAAATTGAGGCTTAAGAAAGTTAATTAACTTTTCAGAAGGTCACAGTAAACGGTAATGCCAGAATTCAGGTCTGTGCAAATCCTGAATCTCATGTTCTTTCCTATGCCACACTGAGTCTTAAATCAGATGATCTGAAGTTACTCTGTTTTACTTGTGAAAACAAGTCTCTGAAGAAAAATGTTTTAATATTAATGTAATAATTGTTACTGCATTGAAAATACTGCTTCACATAGCAATATGCATGATTTCTTTGTAAAAGAACATTCCTTACACCTCTCTTGATACTTTGCCAGCATCTTCTCCAGTCTGAGGACTTGATAATAATAACAAACTAGGGTTAAATGGACACCTACTATGTGCTAGGCATCATCCTTAGTGATGTCCAGGCATAGCCTCATTTAATCTTCGCAACAACCCTGTGAGGTAGACATTACTCTCCCCATTTGAGAGGTGGCATCTAAAGTTGAGACGTTAAACAACTTAACCAAGCTTACACTGAATGAGTGGCAGAGCAGAGATTCAAACTCCAGTAGAGTACACTAACAACGTCATCCCCAGCACCAGCCCACAAATTTCAGGAGCCATGATTAGCTCTGCTGTAGGGAGAAAGAACAGAGGTAAAACAATTTGCCGAAGGTACCGTGGCTATTGGAAAGTAGATCCAGTCAGCAAAATTGAAATTTCGGGCTCCCCATTCACTTCCTGACGTTGGTAACGTTGTTTGGGCAAAGATGATGAATGTATGATGATTGAAAAAAATTACTTAATTTCATTCCTGAATGGCCCAAGTCAATTGTACTCAAGGAATGAAAAGGCAGCCTGCAGTTTACAACTCCCTTTTCAGGTCTGTTGAACTTTTGAAACCCTTCTTGTAGTACATACAGCAGTCCCAAACTGGATCATAAATTACATCTAAATCTCCTAGTGAAGGACTGCCAACTTTAGTAAATTGACACTGCCTGGTTCCTTCATTTATTCTGTCCTGCCAGACATCTTGCACACAAAGCACCCTCACAAAATCCAGCAAGGTCCGGAGTTAACCTGACAATGGCTCCAGGGAGAAAACATCTCCAAGAATCTTTTAGTACCTGCCTAGCCTCTTCATCAAGAGCTGGCTTGATCGCCAGAGGATTTCAGTGTGCGACAGATGGGATGCTCACGACCCACTCCTATCCACGATCCCCTACAAGATAAAATGATCACAGGTGAGAGAAAAAAGTAGGACAGCGGTCACAATATTTTGAGGGAAATTAAAATTATCTCCACTGGACAGCCAATACAGTATAAATCTCAGAGGAAAAAAAACAACATTCTGATAAAATGAAAAAATGTAGTGGACGGTAACAGCGATGGCACTTGCGCATTTTGATTGTGCCGACTCAAGGAAAAGAGAATCTGAGGTTTCAGATCAGGTTTATATTTGCCAAACCATCTTGTGACTATTACAGGGGAAAAAAAGCAACAGCGCCTTTTAAATCCATTTTTCATCCTCTCTGGTAAACCCAGCCTTCTTTAAGGGGTGGCTGAGGGAAAGGAACGTTCAGACACTGTCACTTGTCTGGGTGAGTGCTGCAGGACAAACGCAGAGGGCAAGGAGGAAATGACCTGTATGGTATGTTTCTTATGGGAACTGCAGACATGAACTCTGCATGTATAGTGCTGTATATCTATCTGCTTGGCAAGAAGCCACTAATCAATCACAAGATCAGTACAAATAAGTTGGAGACCCTAAAAAATCAGCTTGGGAAAGTAACACATGCAAAGAGTCATCACTAACTTTTTGAACTGATGCAACCTTTATTGACTGCATAAGAAAACAGAAACTCACAAAAATTAGGAGAATTGCTTCAAAGAATCATGATACCTCTACAACATATGACACACAAGAAACATGTAATGCAGAATAACCATAAGCACTACATACACCATTACAACCTGAGTTGATGAGCTTAAAGAACATAATTTAAAGGTATCAGCGAAATGTCCACCAACATCCACAGAGGTTCGCACACTGCAAGGACTGCCCAATGCATCAACTTGCTTATCTAAGTAGAGCCTGGTGGTTAACAGCATAGGCTCAGATGGCCTGGGTCAAAGCCCAATTAAGTCACTTCCTAACTATGTGAAACTGGGTAAATTACATAAGCAAGTTGTGCCTTGGTTTCCTTATCTATAAAATAGGAAAATAAACAGTATAATGTGGGTCTTGTAACAATTAAAGGAGTTAGTACACCTAAGGACTTAGAAAAGAGATTAATACATGGTAAGAGCCAGTTAATGTTACCTGAAATAAAAATTATTATTATTGTTGATAGTAATCATTCTTATCAGTACTGTTATTATAACTCTGCAGAGCAGAGCTACCCACCCATGCTGGGTAGTCCATCTAACTGAATCATTACAGAAAAAATAATTTTCAATCTTGTTTGAGTCACCAAATAGTGGGGTCTCTATGATACATTATTTTGGCCTGTATCACCAAATGGATTCACTACATGCATAATAATCACCTGTGTATATGTATGCTTTTTCTACTAGAATGTGTTCTACCTGAAGCAGGAAAACTCTTATTCAGCTCTGGCTTCAGCAATGTGCTCAGTCATCTATAGACAGGAGACAGTAAGCGTTTCCTGAGCTCAGCTTTGTATCAACATAAACGTCTCTGGACAGAGAAGATAATCTAGAAAACTCTATGCTTTAGCTACCATGATTTTACACATAAATGTATCAAGTATTATATTAGTTGGAGGGGCCTACATCGATTAAACAAAAATCCCACTATGTATTATGTTAAATGCAATAGAATTTCATGTCTTGCTCAGTTAATAAAGCAGGGCAGATGTTCGTGTTTGAAAAAGGTTCTGCTCCAGGCAATCACTGACAAACACAGGTTGCCAGCAACTATTACAACGTTGCTCTATGGCTTCCAAAGTCACCCTGGGTGTAGCTAACTCATAGAGCCAGAAAAGGGAAATGATGGAGAAGCACCTGTTGGAGATTTTATAGAACAAGCCAGGAAGTGGTATGTATTTTTCTACTCACGTTCTACGAGATAGAACTTAATCAAATGATACACCTAAGTGCAAGAGAGGCTAGGAGATGTAGGAAGGGGAAATGGATTTTAGTGAACAGCTAGCAACATCTGCCAGTGGTTGAAATTAATCCCATTTGCTTTATTCCAAGGAACCACTACCCAAAAATACTCGGTAAGTACTGAGAAAATTAAACATTCTCGTGAGAATCGTTTTGATTTACTAAAAATCTATCGTCAAGATATAACTTCTTCCTTAAACTAGCAGGAAGTAAGTTTTGAGATCAGTTATTCATTAGCAAACAGTTGTTTTCTCTTGCTTTAATTAAAATATTTTTACTCTATTTTTGTGTATAAATACAAATCCTTTTTTCAAAAGGAAAAAAAAGTCTGATTTGTCTGATCTAACCACTGACACATCACCATCATCCTTCAAGGCTTAGTAGACAATCCCAGTCCACATTTGCCTCTTGTTTTTCTGTGTCCTGTAGTTCTTATGAGTCTCCATAAAAAGGAAAAATAGGTAGTCTTGAAATGTTTTCTGTTTTAATATATGAGCCTTATTGCTTAATCACACTACCAGATCCTCAAGGGTATCTTTTATTTTATGTTTCTCCAGAAAGTGAAAGTGGCTTTATGAAATACAAAGTGCCTTCCATATAGTAAAGTGTTATTTTTTCTTTTTGTACTTCTTTTGGTGCCTAAGCAGTGTTAGATATTTCAATAACCAATTAAATCACTCACAAGTTTTTTAAAAGGTTAGAGCTCAAAGGGGCCTGTAAGTCAATTAATTGCAAAACAGGCCACAATTTTTCACCCCTTCCTTTTTCTATGCCCTTTCAAGTAGACTTTGGAGTCTATTTCCCCATCTCTTAAATTTGGACTGTCCTTGAAATTTGCTTCAGCCAACAGAATGTGGTAAAATTAACAGTTTTCAAGGGGCCTTGTATGTGTCTGCTCACATTCTTGGGACACATGCTTTGGCCAAGAGCATAAGCCCAAGCTAGCCTGCTGGATGATGAAAAGTACATGACCCTCTTGTCTTACTGCCCAGTCAACAGCAAGCCCTGGGAGAGAGGTCATTCCAGAGGAGAAGCCAGACCCTACCTAACCCACTAGCCTACTGCAGAAACGAGAGCAAGCCCAGTCAATATCAAGCAAGCTGGCCCAGGTTAGCAGGACTGCCCAGATGACCCAAAGATGCTTCCTCAGTAATAATAAATGTTTATTGTTTTAAAACACTGATGTTTTGGGGTGGTCTGTTATACAGCAATAATGACCTAACACAGACTCTTAATTATCTACTGTTATCTTAGTTACCTACTGTTGCCTTTCATTTTACAGATGAGTAAACAGAAGTCTTGAGCAGGAAAATTTAAAAAAGCAGACACTAACAAAGCTAGGATTACAGCTAAGGTCTTCTAATTTAGCAGTTTAATGTGCTTTCCATGAAATCATTTTGTTTCACTTCCAAGATTTGTGGAGTTTCCCAAGTCATCATAGACACTGGGGAGGCATCCAATAAGAGCAGGACACTTAAGAATGCCACATGTAGGATCGATCGTTGGACCTTTTCATAAAATGAGATTGTTTGAAACACACTATAAAAGGTAAAATACTATAAAAGGGCAAGATGCCCTACTATATGCCAGAGACATTGGTGAAAGTATTTAATAAACTTTTATTTTGTCAAAAAGAAATGTCACTGGGTCAGCTTTATCATACGTTTAGCTCAGAAAGCTGATTTTTACTTGGACATGAACCATTCTTTAAAAAAGGCGGACAGGGTGGAAATTCCAGCAAGATTAATGCTCAACAAGTTTTAGACCATTAAAAGAATTACTCTAGAATTTGTCTTTTTAATTTGCATTCTTAAAGGACTGAAGGTTAGAAGGGCAGAAACCTTGATTTTGATATTAGAATATTTCCGTGGCCTACCATTGGACCTGAATGAACGAATAACTGCATGAGTTCTAAGCACGGTCAATTTATTCTTGAGGAAAACTTTAGTAGTAGATTCTAGAACATAGGAGTTTTGAGAAAAAACTTTAGACTGGTTTTAGGATGATGAAGCAGGAAAATAAGATGTTACTTTTCAAAAGACCTACGTGAAAAAGAAGAAAAACAGAATGAGGAAAATATTACTAAATTTAAAAAAGGAAAAAGATATTAACTATGTTGTACCCATGTTTAAATGCAACTTTATTAAAATACTCAATTTTTCTCCTAATAAAAATTGAGATTTAAATAGCCTTTAGATTCCTTCTGTAGAAGAGTAGTTATATTTATGTGGGAAATTATCTCAGGTAAGATTTTTTTTTCCCTTTAGAACAATTTAATGTTTTATGTAAGTACTAAATTTACACTAGCATTTTAATAAAATCAAAACCTTTCTAAATCTCTTCTATCTTTCTTAACATTTCATGAAATTTTTAAAGGATTAGTTTTATTAATGGGTCATAAATATGGTTTCTGTTCCCCATTTTATATTCTTTAATCTGCACTGACTCAAAATTTTTATTACTCTAAAGCATTATGAGTGGCTCCGGAGTTGCAAACACACTCTGGAATTTAAAAACTACCCCTTTTACAGTGTTTCAAGCATCACATACTGCCCCACCCTCTCCAGTGCAAAACCTAGAGCGTGCCGTATAACAAGGTGTTCCTGTCTGCCCCGGGCCTCAGGTCTGCTAAAACCAAGCTGTTTGCTCTGCCCTATGCTTTTGCAGACCATTGACTTCATGTTTGTCCTCCAGAACTCTGACTTGAATTGTCCTTTTTGCCCCTCTTACTGTCTGAGCCCCAGTGCAGGAAACCGCATGTCTCCAGCCTCTTGGAATCCATCCCTTGCTCCCGTCAGAAGCCAGTGCAATCCTCACCATCCAGATGGGGGCTGTGGGAGGCCGGAAAAATGGAGAAAAACTTCCCACTGCCATCTTTGTCAGATGTGACCACCCACAACTCCTTTCATGCCTCTGCACTGAAAGTAGGAAAATGAATTTGAACTCTTCACCCTGCCCAGACTGGAATGGAAGGAGAGGGAAAAAACTCCTCTAACAGTCCATGTATAAAAGGAAAGGCAGAGTATTGTGTTTGTCAATACTGGAGCTAGACAGGAAGTCATATGTCACAATTGTGACTTGGGACTATTTTCCAAAGAAGCAATAAGAAACCACAACATTATAGATCAGCTCCAGTCTGGGTTACTAAGATTAGTGGGTTAGAATGGAAACCTAACCTTCATTTATCTAATTTAAAATATTGGTCCCTTGGCAGGGGTGGGAGGCAGAGGAGGGTTTATATTTTGAGTACCAAATAACTTTGGAAAGTGCTCACAGCTTACAAACAAGTTCCTAAATTATTATCTCTGCTAATAAAACCATTATAAATATTACCCCCCTCTTGGAATAATTAGGTAACTTAGTTAACTGTTCCCAGGAATATGCAAAATCTTTGACCCTAAAATTTAATCACAGCAGTTTTTTTTTAATAGAGACAAATATTATGTAGATTTTTCTAACAATAGGGAAAAAAAGTCAAATTTTCAAAGAATGTGAAATAAATTACGTGAAGGTGTGCATCTGTATAAATGTACATGTATAAATGAGTGAATATGTATTTACTCATAAAAAGATAAATGAAAACAGAATGGGAAAGCGTGAATGAAATACTTTTTGTAAGAGTTGGGCAAAAGTCTCCATGAAAAGGGTGGTATCTTTATTATCTTTTCTATCACCTGAGGTTTGAGTGTGTTTTTCTAGAGACAAGCAGTAAGCGAAATGGTGATGATGGTGTGGCATCTGCCTGCTACCACTTCAAGCACTGGGGCATCTTAGCCCACAAGCTCAGTCCTAGAAAAGACTAGCAAGGAGGAGAAGCGCTCATCCCACTCCTGGCAGTTAGCTGTAAAAACAACTGGAATATTTCTTGGAACTTGCATTTCTCAGATAAATCCATTTGATTGTTTTCCCCAGTACAGAATGGTTTACACAGACATAGCCAGGCACTAAAACCATGCCTAGTAATATACCTTCCTCTTCAGGAAAATCAGCTTCCTACTTCAGAATCAACCAGCTCCTGAAAGACTCTTCTGCCTGATAGCCTCAGGAGCAATAACTCAGGTTTCCAAAGTCTCAGATAAAAGCAAAACGTTCACCTAACAGGAAGTGACAGAAATGGGAGAAATGTAACAACAATGACAATGGCAGTCAGACAAAATTTACACTGAAAACCCTACAGCTAAGGTAGATTTGTGTTTTTTGCAATTATTTAAGAGGACATTTTCTTCCAACGTAACCCATCACACTCAATCTTCCTTTACAGCTGTGAAATACGGTTTCTGGTTTCCTCAGAAAGGACAGTAGGGCTCAGTGAGGCAGCATTCCTGCAGCACAAGAAAACAGCAATTTGGAATCCAAGAAATAGTTTTTGTGGTACCATTTCTATCTCTTCCCACTTAAAACCAAATTTTTCTGGGAGAGCAAGACGGAAGGACATGACCGTAAGTTTCTGTTGATCGCCCCAGGATGTCAAGTTAATGCTGTACCCCATGCGTGCTGATTTAAAAACATCCTCTTGTTGACTCCTTACAGGCATAGGAGTAAAATCTTTTTTCCTCCTTCTAGCAAGAATTCAAAGTCAACATCAAGACAAGTAATTTTAAAATTACAAGACGGGGGACACATTAAGGACAAAATATATTTCCTTATCAATAAATTCGTGGGTTGCATATCTTTTGGTCACGACGTGATACTTGCTTTTTTATACTCAATTACCAAGTCTTGGAAAATGCATGGAATTGGGAACTGGACAATGGATGAGTACATTCATCCTCATCAGATTTGTTTATGGAAGAGAGACTTGTCAGCATCTTTCTACCAATAGCCTCAATTTTCACTATGAAATTTCTACCTTGTTTAGATGGCAAAGAGAAGTCTCTCATTTTATAGATGAAGGTCTATAGTACTAGATGAAAGTTTTAAAGTTGATATTTAGTATAAGAGCATTTTTCAGGGCAGTTTTGCAAACTTACTCCGACAAATGATGTAAACATGCCCAACATACCCCTGATATTGCACCAAGATTCCTTTAACTAAAAAAAAAAAATGTTGAAATAAAACAAATAACACTGGAGACTCTTTGTCTAGAAGTAATAATAATAGATAATAATAAGTATTAAGTTTGTATTCTGAGGCAACTGCCCTGTCTAGATTATTCAATTTAATCATCAAAAACCATCTTCTAATTCCTAAAGAGGGGGAAGATATTTTTTCTTAGTACATGTATTGGTAGGTCAAAGGGGGATGGGACTTTAGAACTAGTAGTGTTCAGACTGGCAGATCTTGCTCTTGTGTGGAGGATTATCTATGATCCTAAACCAAAAGGAAAGCCATATAATTTTGTCAATTCTTCCTAAGGAGATTAAAGTCAAATAAAATATTGGCCAAAAGTTTAAAATTCAATAACACTTAAATGAGCTAATTAAGTCAAGGATTTTCATATAAATCAAAGAAATTAAAATTTTCCTAACAAAAATTCCCATTTTGGGCAAGTGAGAGCAATTGTGATTAAGACCTTTATCATTAATGTTTATGGTATAATTCTGCATTGAAAAAAACATAAACTTATTTGGCATTTGATGTCAAAAGATTTGGTTTTATTGTCCATCTTAACTAGTCATGTGCACTGGAACTTTAAGGGTCCTGGAATCTATGAGCCTCAGTTACCTCACTTGTAAATTGGTGGTAAAACCTACCTCACAGGCTTGTTGTGAGGTTTCAAAGACATAATGTATATGGAAAGCACTTTGTACGTTGTAAAGTGCTACACAAATGGTAGTCACTGTTGTTGTATCTAAAGATGTCTATGTCTTAATTTTTTTTTCCTTCAGAAGTAATCTAATAAACCTCTAGGGCTTTTCTGTTTAAAATAAAAATCCTCTAAGGTAGGTCCTACAGTGATTTTCATATCACACATTTTATTGTTCCCACAGAGCAATAAAAGCATAGTGAGCAGCTGGGAAGGCCAAACTAGAAGGGGCTGGTGGCGCTCAGAGGTCAGAAAAGGGAGGGTGTGGGCACAGGAGACGGTGAAGGCATAGAGCGGCTCTGGTCACAGAGCTTATATGTGGCAGAGTCAGAATTCAAATACAGGCTTGTCTTAATCTAGAGCCCACACCCTCTCAAAAACGCCTCCACTGAGTTTGTGCTTTCTTTCTCTGAGAGTCAGGATGCAGAAAGTCTGTGAACACCCACTGGTAACTTTCATCCCATCACACTAGCATCAGGTGTGTAACACATGGCACTGCTGGCCACATGTCATGCTGTGTGGTGGAGAAGTGCTGCCTAGGTGTCAAAGAGCTCCTGCTACTGTCTGGTTTAAGGGCTACAGTCGCATCCCAGACAGTGCTTCCTGACTCCAGTCACCGTCCATAGCTACTCTTCATCCCGGCTGGGTGCCCAAGGCCAAAACATAGGCATCATCACATCAACACCATATCAACACAACAGCCATTCTCCAGTAAAAGATTTTTTTTTTAATGGAACAGTAATAGCATAGCTAAATGGACAAGAGAATCCAACAACAGCTTTGGGAAAAGAGGTTATGTGAGGTACAAGAAACAAACTTAGTTTCACTACAAAGAACTGAGATTAAAAGAATCTAAATGCCACTTGTCTAAAGCATATTATTTCTTGCAGCAAGTCTAAAAACATAACAGGCAACTTATGTTCAAGGTGAAACAGAAACATTTTGCTTGTTGATTACAATGTACACCTGGGGATTCAATGCATCCAGCGTTACCTGAGCACCACATTTGGTGATCACTCTTCTTGCCCAGCAGAGCTTAAAGGAGACACTTCCTGGAGAGCAATAAAAACATAGTGAGCATCTGCGAAAGCCAATCTAGATGGGGCTGGTGCACTCCGAGGTCAGAAAAGGGAGAGTGTGGGCATCCTGACCTTATGACACAGCAGAGGAAAGAAGGCACTAGAAGGAGATGAGTACCACTCGCTAAAAACTGGCAGTAGGTTTTCCAAACCATCCTTCTGGAACGGAAGCAGTCGGGGGAAGAGTCATCACAGGCACCCTGATGAGAAACCAGTTAAGCAAAACATTCGCTCCAGGCCCCAAAGTGTTTGGTTGACATTTTTTACTAATGGTGTACATTTAGAATCAGTTGATTCAATTCAATCACCTGAAAGGCCTCCTTGAAACAGAGGTCATTTTTCAGACTGATGAAGCTACCTGAAGACAGTCTCCTATTTAAGTAACAGAAAAACACCTGCTTCTTTAGAGAATCTTACACATTAGCCAAATTCATTAAAAAAACAGACCCCACCAACAGGGTGGGCACCACCTTTTCTTCTGGTCAGCAGAGCTGGCTCTGGCTGCCACACACGTAGCCACAAGAAGCAGCAGAGGAAGCATACTGTCAACTGGCTCGTTCCATTACTAACCTCGTTGAAGATCCAGAAAGAAAAGAAAATACATTTGAATTTTAAGCCACTGTTAGAGATCTTGTCAAAGAGATAGACAGTGATATCAGAAAAGATGAGGACTTTGGGTTCAAAGAACACACATATTCAAATATGGATATAAAGAGCTTTTTAAATGTTTTACACTGACCAAGCTCACAAAAACACACCTGAAAAACTTGTTCATGAGCGTCTATCAACTTAGTCCCAACCTACAGAGTCTTCCACTTCCACGCACTGAATGCTGTCGGTGGACAATCATTTGGAATCAAGCTTTGACTAAGACTCCAAGAACTCAGAAACAGCCGAAGGCAAAGGAGCCACGGCCTCTTCCTTTAGAACTGGTCGGCCAGCAGCAGCATAATGAGCCCAAGGGGAGAGATCAACACATGAAAGAGTTACGTTGTTTGCTGTTTTGTGTGCATTTTTTTTTTTAACTCTAGAGGCTTGGCAACACTCCTAGATCACAGCTTTGGGAAAGAAATGTATCTGCCTGATGAAAAAGGAGCTAACAGAGATCCCATTGATGGCCCACTCACCAGCTCTGTATGAGTCCATGGGTTTTGCCCTACACAAGAAACTCAACCAAACTGACTTCCTGAACAGAGAAAAAAGAGAGGAGGAAGTTGGGGAAAGTAAGCCAGGCATGTTAGCTCAGATGTAAAAGACACCACGGCACATGCAGAGCAACCTCGCATCCTGACCGCACAAAGCATGGTGTTTAAAGTACATGATCGAGCTTTCTTCTTCACTGCTTGCTCTTCACAGTGGGTTATAAATAAGTTCCTAGAATGACATGTGTTTTCTATATTAGAAAAAAAACAAGTGACTGAATCATCAGTTAACTTGAAGAAAAGGTCACGACAGAAACAACAGTTTTAAAAAATAACTTTGCTTTCTAACTGTAATTTCTCCCTCCCTTGGATTTTGTTTTCTTTCCTTCCCATTTCAGCACAATTTACACCATTTATTTTACTCTTGGTTCAGTGCTCAGAGTAAAATTAGATTATTAATTTTCTTTTTTCTTCAAAATAACAACAATCTTTTTCTTACATTAAACATATGCCAGGAAGTTTTTGTTCAAAGTATATCAATCCAGGTTAAAACTGAGCGGTCTACATGTAGGCTCTTAACCAAGGGCATGTCATCTTAGGGTGGTTCTGCTCCGGCCAACTAATGGGCAATAAGAACCTTCCAGAAGTTAGGCCGGTCCTACGTGCTAGGGATACAAGATGAACAATCCATGGCCTCAAGTGATTTATAGTTTTATGCAGCTACCTGAGTCAACATTTTATTATCTATGTGAATATAACTGAGACATGGTACAAACAACTGAAAAAAATCCAATGCCTTATCCAAAAACAATGTAAACATTAAAGGACACTCTGTCACACAGGGTCACCCCTGCTCCACCACGACCTCTATGCCAGGTGAGCCAGGAAGATGGCAGAAGGAAGTTCAGTGGATCACAGAGGAGAGAAAACCCAAAGACAAAGTCAATTATCTACTGCTAAATATTCAAGGACTGTGTATATTTAGTCTTCCAAATAAAGTACACATTCTTAATATACAGAACTGTGATAAAACTCTCAGGATAATTCTGCTTTGTTTGTTTTTAATTACCCATCTGCTAAGATTTCCAGTTTGCTTATTTTTGCATTTTTTTATTCCAGGGATAAAAAATGGATTTTATTAGTTTTGTGTGATTTTTAAATAACAATGAGAATGATTTTAAATAGTTATGAGAATAAGTACATAAATGCAATTAAAACAAGCCTAAAAAATTTAATACTTTTTGATTCTTACCAATGTCAACCGAATTTCTTTAGAACTGATATTAGGTGAGGAGAGAGTGCAGTGCTCTAAAACCTGAGCCCTAAAATAGACATAACTTGTTAGCTTTTAAAGCTGAGTGATGGGTACATGTGAGTTCTGTATAATGTTCCCTTTTGTTTTAACAACTCAAAAAAAAAACCCCATGATAAAAAAAGAATTTAAGTGGGTTATAGGCAAACAGACCAGGGTTATCTTGAGCAAATTACTTAATTCCACTATGTCCGAATTTCCTCTTTACACAGAGACAGTACACCTTCCTCTAAAGTGTACACCACTAATTCCAAGAGAATGAAAAGATCAAGAGAAATTGAGGGCAACATTATTATCCATGTCTTTACATTAAGCACAACTCAAGATACCAACCCCAAAGGTGAGTGGGTTCATCTCTGGATATAAAGGATCATATGTTAGCTGCACACAGATAATGCAGCCTCTTAGCCTCATGAAATAGGGATAAGAAAAAAAATTCCCATAGAATAAAAGTGGCTGTGAAGAAGGCAAAATCATAGTGAATAATCTGCAATCTAAATTCATTAGGATAGACAAATCTATACTGAACAAAAGACTCTTTGAAGAATTTGTGGACTTTTTTAAGTAAAGAATTTGATCTCATTGGGCAAAAGAGATCTTAAAATAACACTGGATTCACAAACATTGGTTGAACATTGCTGAGTAAATGCTGGAATAAATGTTATAAAGAAAACTGGTTTACAGAACACGAAAGGAAAGAATTAAGACATGTAAAATAGATTCAAGAAACTCTGAGAAATCTGTTCAATTATTTTATGCTCTGTTCTCAAGATTACCAAAAGGAAAAAGACACTTTGAAGAACACAGTATGAGAATCTCTAGCATTGCTTTACTCCTCCTTGCTATTATTTTAGAAATTAATACCACCTCCTCACAACAGACGAGAGGAAGGACAACCTGATGAAACACACAGTCTTTAGCACTCATCAAGTGCTTAAAAGTTCTTAATATATTTCTGAGTTTTGTTGAGCACTAAGGAAAGAACCATCTATTTTCCATTTCTAAAAGACTTGGACAAGCAATGCTGAATCCATCAAATAAAAACTGAAGCAATTAGACAGAAGGCAATATAATTTGGTTTACTAACAAGCTAAAATCTTGTTAATTTCAGAGAATGTATGCAGTTTGGTTCAATTCCACACAAATGCTTACAGAACCCCACTATATCCTGGGCACTATTCTGGATCTCAGAGATTCAAAGAGTTATGTGCAGACATGGACCCTATCTCCACAGAACTCCCAGACTAATAAGTAGTGGCACTGGATGTTCCCTAGAACACAGAGAGTGGAGGCAGAGGCATAGTCAGAATTAAGGCTAGAAGGCTAGCAGAGAGATCTTACATGCCATAGACAAAAAAAAAAAATCTCTAGGGACAGGACCAGTCTTCAGGTTAGAAAGACCACTGTAGATTCTGTGCAGAAGAACCTGGAAAATAGGTATGAGTCAGACAAAAACACCAATGAAACAGTGAGAGTTGTTAAGTTATAACAAAAATCCAGGTGAGCAACAGTGAAGGTTCAAGCTTATGCCGGGTCATGCAGGATAGAAAGGAGGGAGAGCTCTACTGTAGTTATTAGACAGCAGGGTAAGTAGGACTAATAGGCTGATGGAACATGACTACAACTAAAGAGATCGATTTCCCTGGGAAATGGCTCCTCAGTTTAGACTGATGTCATATACAAAGCATTACCACTGAGAACCAGATTTAGAGACAACCAAAGAAGCAAATGGTTGATTCCCACTAGTTCTTTGGAACACAGTAAGACCTGGACAATTATCTGCGGAAGGAATCAACGAATTCTCCAGAAATGAATCAGTCATTATTTGTGAGATACTGGCTTGGGCCACTCCCAATCAATCAAATATTTAGGCTTAAATGCAAAGAACTAGTCTACATGACTGAGGGATATACAAAAAAAGGGCAAGAGAGGGAGAAATTAAAGATGGCGGTGTGAGAGGTGAGACAGAGGCTTCCTCTTAAAACCGCATATAATATGAAAATACAATTAATATAACTAATCCTGAAAGAGCAACAGGAAAGAGGCTTACGCCAGACTGCATACACCTGGAGAAAAGAATAAACCTCACGGAACAGAGAAACATACCAAAGCCATGGCCCAGTGGGACGCAAGTGCATCCGCCACCCCAGCTCACCTGCAGGAGGAAGAGAAACAGAGCTGGGAGGGAGTGGAGGCCTGGGACTGCTGAACACCTAGCTCTGGAGATCTGCTCTGGGAGCACAAACCTATATTACATGGTGCTCTCATGATTAGGGGGGTTGGAAAGCTAACACAGGCAGAATACCTGGAGAGACTGAGATTCCAGCCGCTTCTGGAAAACAGGGATCCATATTTGGCAGCTCAGGGACAAAAGGCGGGCATTCTGAGAGAATTACTAACTGCAAGAGGACTGCTAAAGGGGCAAGAATTGCACAGAGATTATTGCTCAGGAGAAAGGAAAGGTAGACATAATTGTCCATGTGCACTCTGCCCAGCAGGTTGGGAGCTCTCATGAACTTCAGGTGCTCCAGCCCCCTGCATGGCTACACAGCTCCAAGGCCCCCCTCCATGATACGCAGCCTGCTGCACCTTCCTCACAGAGAGCCTGCACCTGGCTCACAAACCAGTAAACCCTGCCCTGGCGTTAGGCGAGCCAGACGGAAGCCCCGCCTACAGCAGCTACAAATGCAAAGCATAGAGGTTTATATCTTTGTGCTCGGCCCACTGGTTCTGGCAGTGGAGACAGGCATAGCAGCCAGAAAGCAGGAAACAGCTCTTTTCTCCCCTTAGGCACCAACACTGCTCCCGTGAGACTCCCAACATTGCTCCAGGGGCTAAGCAGCTACAGAGAGTAGAGCTTCTGGACACTAGAGGGCATCTCATACAAACATAAAATGTCAAAGGAATGTGGTAAAAAGCAAAATTATAAATAAATCAGAGAAAGAGTCAAATGAAATTGACTTCATGAATCTTCAAGAGATTTCAAAATAAAAATCATAAACATGCTCAAGGAAGTACAGAAAAATACTCAAGAACTCAGGAATGAATTCCGGTTGGAGATTCAATCATTATGGAACACAGTATCACAAATGAAACATACAATGGAAGATTTTAAAAGCAGATTAGAGACAGTGAAGGAGACAATCACTGAAATAGAAATTAGAGAAGAGGAATACAAAGAAGCTGAGGCACAGAGAGAAAAAAGATCTCTAATAATGAAAGAATATTGAGAGAACTGTGTGACCAATCCAAACGGAACAACATTCATATTATAGGGGTACCAGAAGAAGAAGAAGAAGAGAGAAAAACGGATAGAAAGTGTCTTTGAGGAGGTAACTGCTGAAAATGTCCCGAATCTGGGGAAGGAGATAGTCTCTCAAGCCATGGAGGTACAAAGATCTCCCAACACAAGGGACACAAGGAAGACAACACCAAGACATATAACAATTAAAATGGCAAAATCAAGGATAAGGACAGACTATTAAAAGCAGCCAGAGAGAGAAATAAGATCACATACAAAGGGAAGCCCATCAGGCTATCATCAGACTTCTCAGCAGAAACCTTACAGGCCAGAAGGGAGTGGCATGATGTATTTAATGCAATGAAGCAGAAGGGCCAGGAAGCAAGATTTATCTGGCGAGGTTCCTCAAAAAATTTAAAATAGAAATACCATTTGACCCAGGCATCTCACTCTTTGGAATTTACCCAAAGGATACAAGTTCTCAGATTCAAAAAGACATATGCACCCCTATGTTTATCACAGCACTATTTACAATAGCCAAGATATGGAAGCAACCTAAGTGTCCATCAGTAGATGAATGGATAAAGAAGATAGGGTACATATACACAATGCAGTACTATTCAGCCATAAGAAAGAAACAAATCCTACCATTTGTAACAACATGGATGGAGCTGGAGGATATTATGCTCAGTGAAATGAGACAGGTGGAGAAAGACAAGTGCCAAATGATTTCCCTTATTTTTGGAGTAAAACAAGGAAGCAAAACTGAAGGAACAAAACAGCAGCAGACTCACAGACTCCAAGAAGGGACTAGCGGTTACCAAAGGGGAGGGGTATGTGAAGGTGGGTGGGGAGAGAGCGAGAAGGGGATTGAGGGGTATTATGTTTAGTACACATGGTGTGAGGGATCATGGGGTAGACAGTGTAGCACAGAGAAGGCAAACAGTGAATCTGTGGCATCTTACTACACTGTTGGACAGTGACTGCAATGGGGTATGGGTAGGGACTTGATTATATGGGTAAGTGTAGTAACCACATTGTTTTTTCATGTGAAACCTTCATAAGAGTGTGTATCAATAATACCTTAATAAGAAAAATTTTAAAAAAAGAACGCAGAGGAATACCAGGGTGCTTGAGTTTAAAGCAATGTAACAATGTACCCCAGTGATATGGAACAGCTTGTGTTCATAGCTATGGATCATAGTCATGTAGGCCCATTAGCTTACAAAGAGTATCCAGGTACCCTTTATTGGGATAGGTTAAAACATAACTAGCGTTCTGGCTGAACCTACAGTACACTAACAGCTCCCACTGCAACATTCTTGGGGGCTGACTCTCCTTTACCCTTGTGGTGAATGTATAATAGCCGTGGCCCTGCTGCGCTCAGGGCTCAGCCTTTGGATAGGAATCTGCTGAGTCAGTGCCTGCACTAATAAACTGCTTCTCGCCAAAAAAAAAAAGTGCAAGAGAGGGTCTTTACTTGAATTCAAAATGTTTGCCTCTAGCTAGGGAAAAAATACATACATGCAACAAATAGGCCTGAATTAAAGCACGTATTCAATTTAAAATCAGCAAGTCCTTTACTCTTCCTGGGATCCTATATTAAGCAACCCAGAGCCCTAAATATAGGCATGTGGGTGAGAAACTCAACCTGACCCCGACTTGTTCAGTTACCTTAAGGCACTCAGTCCCTTCAACCTATCCTGCGAAGCAGGGGTGAGGGCGGGAGGGTCCTCAGAAGCCACACAAAGGACCACACTCCAAACGTGCAAGAATGCACAAGAAAAGATACCAATTCAAATTTATAAACAGATTTCAACCTCTCTTAATGGCAACACTGACATTCATTTCTCTAAAATATAGCATAATAGTACAATAAATTATAATGTGACATGACACAGAGTAATTAGCACAATGCAAATATTGACTTAGCTTCTGGGCTGTCCCTTAGAATCAGCCCTTTGCAGAACAGCAATTGACCAAGTATGATTCCTTCCATCTCCAGATAAGATATTATTGCAAAAAAAAAAAAAGTAAAGGCTTTTGGGGCTGTACCATTGTTTGTTGATTTTTCTCATATACTTTCCTTTCTTCTTCAGACAACATACCTCAAGACAGGCATTTAGTCTTTTTATCCCTTTTAAGACATCCCTTAAAAATTAAGATATCTTCCCAACAAAGAGTAAGAATTCTTGAAATTTCTGGTCAGGTGCTAGACTTCAGTGCTCTGCCGATTACAACAGAAAGATAAGAAACATGAAGGCTTTAGAAATCCCCAGCTCTAGGGAGCCGAAGAAAGCATCTCTTGTCAGTAACTCGTTAGGTCTCTTGATATTCCCTGTTAGAAGAGAATTGCAACTGAATATCTTTCCTTTTAAGTCTGCATTACATCTAAAAGAATGTATATTTTTAAGAATGTCTTACTTTTCCGTATGCAGGTGGAAAACAACACATTTTGAGAAACTGTAATTCATCTTCTGTATTCAGGATAAGCCCAAGATCTCTGTATTCCATTAGCCCTACCCTGGATGAATAGAAAATTAAACTCCCTACCAAAATAACTACTCTGACAGGTGTTGTCTTCCTAAAATAATACCTTCTGCAAAAGGTGGGACAGGTAACTTTCCACACATTGTTTAACGGCCGGCTATGAGAACAGAAGTGAGGGTCCTCTCAGAACAGGAATTTTGTCTGTTTTTGTCACTGTTGTCTCCCTTACCTGGAACCCTGCCTGGCACATAGTACGTGCTCAGTAAACATTTTTACTGAATTAAGTACATTATTTCAATGTGGTGAAATGTGAGCTTGTTGTCCAATGCAAAGCTTTAAGGTGTGAGACAGGTGTTAAAAAGAAGGCTCCATAAAAGTTAGTGCTGGCTCTGATCAACTATACTTTACCTATGAAATCCCAAATAATTATAGTATGATTCAATTTATTTTGTTTGTGAGCATTGTGTTTCTTTAGTTAGAAAAAAATTGATTAATCATAAAACCAACTACCTCATATGCAATAGTGAAAAATTTCGGAGCACTGCATATTTTAGTTTGAAGCATGCTTTTCACCCACAGACTAAGGACTATCACCTAGAAAGCCCTGAGCAAACAAACTCGGGAAACATTGCAAGGCTGGCCTTGGCCTTTGCGTAAGACCATAAAATACAAAAGGAAATGAAAATGCTCTGAGCACTGGGTGTCCCCAAGATAAACAATGTTTAAAAGGCTTCAACAAAAATCCAGTGGTCATATGCAAACATCCTTTCTGCATTCAGGGCATAAATCACTTCTCCGGTGGGCTCAGTTTCAGGGTCCTAGTTAATCATTTGGCTGCAGTAAACAGTGAAAGCAATCAATCTCATATGCTTTGGAATTTGTATAACAACCTGCTGCCCTCACAACCTAGTTTCTCCAGTCTGGATACCTCTAACTTTTCCTTTAGTAGCTAAAGGTTAACTGAAGTGACATATCCGATCTTCAACCATCAGACTGCCCCTGGATCCAGCAAAGTAAAAACAAGCCTTTTAGGAAAGGACAAAGAAAATGTTTCTTCTTTGAAATTATATGCCAAGTAGAAACCCTTTGTGGTATCTAAATACTATTTAAAGATAAAGAAAGATAAAATCCTAATGATTTGGATGAAATGAAATGTTATCTAGTCCACAGCTCTTCTGTTGTTCTGCAAAGACACCAGGCTGGGGGACTCGACAGAGAGGAAAGACCAACCAGATCCCTGACCCCACCAACCTGCAGGGCTTCACGTTTGTCTCTCAGTAGTGAGAACTGTAAGAGAGATTTCATTTAAAACAGGTTCCATTCCTAAAAGAAGTTCAAAAACTACTTATCTTGTTCAAAATTTAACACTCTTGCTTGAAGGCAGGCTAAACCTGACATTTCACTTTCCTTCAGGAGACTGTGGGCTCTTCCCGGGATGGGCTGTACAAGCTCTGAGACTTTGCCTCTGTTTAGAAAACATCCGAAGCCGCTGGAATTGGCCCCTATTCTAACTTGACTTGAAAAGAGAGTGAGCAGCATTATTGATCTTGAAAATTCTGACAGCAGAGCATCTTGATTTTCTGTTTCATTATGTCCAATCTGAGGATTTGCCACTGATGCACCCAACTTCCCACTCACATTTTCACACTCCACTGCCTCGTGGGGCCACCACAGCAGCTCTGACGTTGGCAAACTCTAACTCATACCGCCCCATACACCGAGAGGCAATGGGGAGGTGCAAATGGTGGCAACTAATGGTGTTCCCAGACTGCCCCCAGCTTGCTTTCTGAATGCTGGAAAATTGAACCTCCTCCAGGAGACACAAGCCTTAAGTGTGGGATTGATTAAATGCCTGCTTGAAGTATGTTGTCTGAGGAAGAAAGGAAAGTGTATGAGAAAAATCAACAAACAATGGAACATCCCCAACATGGAGAACTACTTGGCTATTTAAAAGAAGGAGTTTTCTGTATGTGGTAATGTAAAAATACCTCGAAATTATGTATTAAGTGAAAAGGCAAGGTAGAGAACCATATGTATACTCTGCTTCCATTCAAGAAAAATATATATGTATACCTAGATGAGTATGGTCACATGGAAAATGTCTAGGAGAAGACCCAAGGGCCAACAGATGGAGTTTCCCATAAAAAGTGAGACTGGAGAGGTTGTACAGTGCATTGTGTAAACTTTATGTTCCATTTGAATTTTTTACTATGAGTATGTGCTAGCTTCATAATATTTGTTTAATATACCCAGAGGATATACCAGCTGGAGAAAGGACACAAAATTCAAAGGGAAGGAATCAGTAACACAAATCCAAAGCCAGATATTTAAAAGCCAACTGCATATTTTCTGACAAGGATACTCAGGCCCTTAGGTCAGTTAACCAAAACATGGCACCCACTGTGGATCTTTCACTCTGCAGGCACCGCCCCGACTCTGCCCTTTCCAGGACCAGACCGTGCTGTTCCCAGTCACTGCCTCCTCAGAGGATTGCAAGAGAAGTCAAAAGACAAATGGGCAATAGAATTTCAAATCTGGAGCTTTATTTAGCATACAAACAGCAATATTGAAATGGCTCTCCCCAAAGAAAGAGTGTGAATTACATTCTTTGAGAATATTTTTAAAAAGACTATTTCTCCAGCCCATATATCAAACTAAGAAGGTATTACAGAAGAGCTGGCCCCTTCTACTGCCAATCATGAGATGTCACATGGCTTTTGCCGGTGCATGTGTTCTATAAGTACTTCCAGAAACATTGTGTATTCATGGTCACTATCATTTGCAACAAAAAAACACTAGTGAGGAAAGAAGGATGGACTCTTGTGAAATGAAATCAAACAGGTTGAGTATCAGGTCAATTTATTGAGCCCGAGTGACTGGTTCACAAATAATAAGGATGCTCAACACAGGGGGAACTTGATGCTTTAGATAAATTTTGAAATAAATAATTAAGAATACAAATACACAATTAACAGCTATTTAGCATATGAAAATTGGAGCATCAATTTAGAAACTCAAGAATGCTTATTCAATTTCAATTCAATGATAAATTTAATTTTTTCAACTTTTCTTACATAATTTCACCAAATTTGGTAAGAAAATCCTTTGGGATTCTACCTTCTCTATTCTAGGTTGAAACTGACTAGAAAGCATTTCAAGCATTCAATTATTTTATTGCACAATGTTGTTTTAGGTGAAATTTAAGCAGAGACCCGGCTATTTTTTTAGGCTTCATTAGTTAATAGTTCTGTGGTCTTGGATAAATATCCTTTCTCGAGCTTAATTCTCCATCAACAGAATTAAAACTTGTAATCAGGTGGTTGTTAGGCTAATTTTCAGCTCTAAAAGTCTATGATTCTATGAGACCCCATTAGCAGATTACTCACTAGTAAAAAAAGAAGTCATTTGTCTATTCTTCTCAAGAAACAAACCAAAACTCACATAGAACTCTCAATTTCTAGAAGCTTTTCACATGTTTTGTAGAAAAGAAGGTCTTGGGATATACACTGAAGTATGACATTTTCATCACATACTATGCCACAAAAAAACGTTAGCTGCTTTTAACGTTTAATTATTTCCCAGGTCACCTCCAGATTGGACTAGCTCCACTGGACATGTCAAGGAAATTCTCATGATGAACAATCAGATCTAAGTTTTCAGGGAAGAGCCATGAAGATCAGGTTACAAATAGTGTAACAGGCAAATGCACAAACCAATGTTCAAACTTCCTTAGACATAGACTCACCATGTAATCCAGTGCTCTAGGATGCCCAACAGCTTAATAAAATTTACACAAAACACATCTACAGAGACAAGAGTAGCTCACATTATCCCATTTAACACAATCTTCAGAATAACTGTATAAGATAGGTATCAAATCCCAATTTTAAATATAAGGGAAGTGAAGCTGAGAGACAATATTTTGTCAAACATCACATAGCCAGGAGCTATTGTATTAAACTAGAAATTATTACATAGCTAGAAACTATCAAAGTAGAAATAAATATTTGCTGTACTGAACAAATAAGAATGGAAGAACTGAAACAGGAGCTTAAGATCTTAGCCTGAAATTCTCCACTCTTCTTCCAAGCTTCTACTTGTCATTAATTGACTTCTTCCTCAGGGCCAGGATTAAGGTCTTTTACATGTGTTACCACATTTAAACCAACATGTGATAAGTGGTATTATTCTCTCCATTTTATAGATAGGGAAATTTAGACTCAGAGAGGATACAACTTCCCCTCAGAAATAATAGCAAAGCTGGAATAAAGCTGAGTCTGATTCCAAAGTTCACGTGATTTACCATTATAGAAATGGTTTCCCTGCCAGGAACGTGACTCCATAACTATTCAATTACTATATATGCAAAATGATTGTGTCAACTCATAACACATTTTTTACTTTAAAAAGGGGGTTAGATTTTTAAGAGACTTTAAGCTTTTCCAGATGATGAAATCTTGTTCACCTTTTTGATTTAAAGGACCCGAAACATGCTACATCATTGTAGTCAATTAATCTGTGCAGAAATAATTCATGATAAAAACAGGCCTGTACCACCTTAAGCCCTGAATCACAATCTTCTAAAAAAAAGTTACCCTGCTGTGGGAATTAAGAGAAAAAAATAACAAATAAGAGAGTGAAAGAATGAATGGCATGTTTTGTGGGGCCCAAATTTCAGTTGGTGATTGAACAGAACCTTATTTGAAGGGCAGAATATACCGCAGTGGAAATGGAAATACTTGCATTCTCCTCTCCATTCATTTCAAAGGAAATCTAATCTGTTCGATAAAATAGAACTAGATAATGAAATCAATTCTGATTAAGAGGTGAAAAATGATTTGAGGGATTCATTTTGTAATAAATATTTGCTGTACTGAACTGAAGATCTCCAATGTCTTTTTCAGCAATCACATCTGATTCTCCATAGGAAGACCTACCTAGGACCACCATCACCTGAGGACTCAGGAATCAAACTCAAGCCCAGACTCAGTCCTGGTTCTACTCTCCACGGGTATCTGTGGTGCAAGGATCAGCAGCACTCCTTCAACATAACACACCTCTTCTTTCTCCCTCCTTTTCCTTCCTTTTCTTTCTTTCTGCTCACCCCTATTTTGACTCCCTGTGTATCGAGTACTTTAGAAAGGTGATCTGCAAAACTAAAAATGATCATGCTAAGTCTTCCAGGCGAAACACAGTGGATGGAACAAGTGTTCTTTTCCACTTTTTCCTAAAGCCCCTTAAAATGAAAGAAAGGGATAAAAGTATGCATGTCAAAGATGAGGCAGTAATAGGAGATAACAGACATTTTTAAAGAGAGAAAGCAGGTAGGCAGTGACTGACATTTCAGGTTTCTCAGCTTTAGGTGCCTTTAATGAGTGGCCAATGTTGCAGAACACACCCTGTGAAGAAATCAGAAAGGCTATGAACGTGGGACAACCGAGCACAGCTGAGTAAAGCAGCTGACTGAAAGAGGAGAGATAAGGGACAGTAGGTAATACTCAGTGGGGAGACCACCAGCCCCCAGCCCCATTTGTCTCCACACTCGCTTTGCAGAAAGATCCAAAATCAAATGACAGAGAGAGGACATAAAGAGTGGAGTGGAGAGGGGAGCGAAGGGGAAACGAAAGGAGAGGATATAGATGTGTGTCCTAAAAGAGGGGCCAGAGAAAATGGAGAGGAATAGGAAGTTATCAGTGCAATAATTTAAAAGTATCTTCCAGAATCAAAGGGCAATGAGATCCCAAACTGAAAGTATATACTGTGTGCTTAACACAGTAGATAAAAAAAAAACTTTTATCACAGAACCTCATCATGAAATTTCAGAACACTATTCCAGAGCGGGTGAAAACCCAGGAACAAATAAATGGTTTGGAATCACAATGGCCTAACTCTTTCCAGTAACATTGGAAGATAGAAGATAATGGAACAGTATCTTCAAAATTTCTGAGGGAAATCATTTACAACCTGGAATTCTACAGAAAATCCTCTTATAAATTGAAATAAAGGTAGGATCAAGGCATTTTCAGACACACAAAAGCTAAAAAAAATTATCTCCATTGTACCTTTTCTCAGAAGGCAATTGGAAAATTTGGCTCCACTAAAATTAAGGAATAAACCAAGAAAAAGGAAAACAGGGATCCCAAATTCTGCAGATGTATATAAAAGAGTATTTAAGAGAAGACTGCAAATGACTACAACACAAGTCTAGGAAACAAGAAAAAATAGGGCAGGATTTTGATTGACTTCTGGATACATGTCTCCCATTAACAAAAACAAGGAAAAAAAAAGGAAATGTCAGAAGACCTTATATTTTTAAGCATTTTAAGAGCAGCATTAGCATTTGGTCAGAATGTTCAGGAATAAATTTTGAACACATAAAAAACTAAATGAGAGGATTAAAGATGGCGGCGTGAGAGGTGAGACAGAAGCTTCCTCCTAAAACTGCGTAAAATACGAAAATATAACTGATACAACTACTCTTGGAAGACCAACAGGAAAGAGGACTGCACCAGACTACATACACCTGGAGACAAGAGCAGACCTCACAGAACAGGGTAATGTACTAAAGCTGTGGCCCGGCAGGACCCAAGCCCTTTCCCCACCCCAGCTCATTGGTGGGAGGAAGAGAAACGGAACAGGGAGGGAGTGGACATCTAGGACAGCTGAATACCTACCTCCAGAGATCTGGTCTGGGAGCACAAACCTATATTTCATGGTGCTTCCATGATACTATCGTAATTAGGGGGTTGGAAAGCTAAGACAGGCAGATTCCTGGAGAGACTGAGATTCCAGCTGCTTGTGGAAAGCAGGGATCCATATTTGGCTGCTCTGGGACAAAGGAAGGCGAGCAGTCTGAGAGACTTCCTAACAAGGAAGACCTTAGCAAGAGGGCTACTAAAGGGGCAAGGACTGCACAGAGCTTACTGATCAGGAGAAAGGACAGGTAGACAAAATTGTCTGGGTGCACTCTGCCCAGCAGGTTGGGAGCTTTCACGATCTTCAGGTGCTCCAGCTCGCTGGCTGCCTACACAGCTCCAAAAACCCCCTCCATGATAGGCAGCCTACTGCACCTTTCTCCTGGCCAGCCCCACCTGGCTCACAAACCGGCAAACCCTACGCTGGCGTTAGCCCACACAGAGGGAAGATCTGTTTACAGCAACTACAAACACAAAGCATAGAGGCCTATGCATGTGTGCTCAGCCCACTGATTCAGGCAGTGGAAACAGCATAGCAGCTGGGAAGCAGGAAACAGCTCTTTTGTTCCACCAGGCACCAATACCACTCCCCTGCGACCCCTGACATTGTTTCAGGGGCTGACCAGCTCCAGAGAGTAGAGCTTCTGGGCACTAGAGGGCGCCATAAGAAACTCCAAAGGAACCTGGTTCAGAGTAAAATTATTAATACAACTCCTGAGAAAGATTTAAAGGCCAGCATCACTCTAATACCAAAGCCAGGCAAAGACAGCACAAAAAAAGAAAATTACAGACCAATATCCCTGATGAACATAGATGCAAAAATACTCAACAAAATATTAGCAAACCGAATTCAATAATACATCAAAAAGATCATCCATCACGATCAACAAGGATTTATTCCAGGGATGCAAGGATGGTACAACATTCGAAAATCCATCAACATCATCCACCACATCAACAAAAAGATGGACGAAAACAACATGATCATCTCCATAGACACTGAAAAAGCATTTGACAAAATTCAACATCCATTCACGATAAAAACTCTCAACAAAATGGGTATAGAGAGCAAGTACCTCAACATAATAAAGGCTATATATGACACACCCACACCCAACATCATACTTAACAGCGAGAAGCTGAAAGCTTTTCACCTAAGATTGGGAACAAGACAGGTATGCCCACTCTCCCCACTGTTATTCAACATAGTACTGGAGGTCCTAGACACGGCAATCAGACAACACAAAGAAATAAACGGCATCCAGATTGGCAAGGAAGAAGTCAAACTGTCCCTGTTTGCAGATGAGATGATATTGTACATAAAAAACCCTAAAGAATCTACTTCACAACTACTAGATCTAATACGTAAATTCAGCAAAGTTGTGGGATACAAAATTAATATGCAGAAATCTGTGGCACTACTATACACTAACAATGAACTAGCAGAGAGGGAAATCAGGAAAATAATTCCATTCACAGTTGCATCAAAAAGAATAAAATACCTAGGAATAAACCTAACCAAGAAAGTGAAAGACCTATACTTGGAAAACTACAAGACACTCTTGAGAGAAATTAAAGAAGATACCAATAAATGGAAACACATCCCATGCTCATGGATAGGAAGAATTAATATTGTCAAAATGGACATCCTGCCTAAAGCAATCTACAGATTTAATGCAATTCCTATCAAAATACCAACAGCATTCTCCAATGAACTAGGGAAAATTATTCTAAAATTCATATGGAACTAAAAAAGTCCCCGAATAGCCAAAGCAATCCTGAGAAGGAAGAATAAAGCTGGGGCATTATGCTCCCCAACTTCAAGCTCTACTACAAAGCCACAGTAATCAGGACAATTTGGTACTGGCACAAGAACAGACCCATAGACCAAAGGAACAGACTAGAGAGCCCCAATATAAACCCAACCATATATGGTCAATTAATATATGATAAAGGAGCCATGGACATACAATAGGGAAATGACAGCCTCTTCAACAGCTGGTGTTGGCAAAACTGGACAGCTACATGCAAGAGAATGAAACTGGACTATTGTTTAACCCCATACACAAAAGTAAACTCGAAATGGATCAAGGACCTGAATGTAAGTCATGAAACCATAAAACTTTTAGAAGACAACATAGGCAGAAATCTCCTGAATATAAGCATGAGCAACTTCTTCCTGAACGCATCTCCTCGAGCAAGGGAAACAAAAGCAAAAATGAACTAATGGGACTATATCAAACTAAAAAGTTTCTGTATGGCAAAGGACACCATCAACAGAACAAAAAGGCATCCTACAGTATGGGAGAATATATTTGTAAATGACATATCCGACAAGGGGTTAACATCCAAAATATATAAAGAACTTACATGCCTCAACACTCAAAAAGCAAATAACCCTATTAAAAAATGGGCAGAGGATATGAAGAAACAGTTCTCCAAAGAAGAAATTCAGATGGCCAACAGACACATGAAAAGATGCTCCACATCATTAATCATCAGGGAAATGCAAATTAAAACCACAATGAGGTATCACCTCACACCAGTGAGGATGGCCAGCATCCAAAAGACTAAGAACAAAAAATGCTGGCAAGGATGCGGAGAAAGGAGTACCCTCCTACACTGCTGGTGGGAATGTAAGCTAGTTCAACCATTGTGGAAAGCAATATGGAGGTTCCTCAAAAAACTAAAAATACAAATACCATTTGACCCAGGAATCCCACTCGTAGGAATTTACCCTAAGACTGCAGCAGCCCAGTTTGAAAAAGACATATGCACCCCTATGTTTATTGCAGCACTTTTTACAATAGTCAAGATATGGAAGCAACCTAAGTGTCCATCAGTAGATGAATGGATAAAGAAGATGGGGTACATATACACAATGGAATACTATCCAGCCATAAGAAAGAAAGAAATCCTACCATTTGCAACAACATGGATGGAGCTGGAGGATATTATGCTTACTGAAATAAGCCAGGCAGAGAAAGACAAGTGCCAAATGATTTCCCTCATTTGTGGAGTATAACAATGAAGCAAAACTGAAGGAACAAAATAGCAGCAGACTCAGAAACTCCAAGAAGGAACTAGTGGTTACCAAAGGGGAGGGGTGTGGGAAGGTGGGAGGGGAGGGTGGGAGAAGGGGATTGAGGGGTATTATGTTTAGTACACCTTTTGTGGGGGATCACAAGATAAACAGTGTAGCACAGAGAAGGCAAACAGTTAATCTGTGACATCTTACTACACCCAAGGACAGTGACTGCACTGGGGTATGGGTGGGGACTTGATAATATGGGTAAATGTAGTAACCACATTGTTTTTTCATGTGAAACCTTCATAAGAGTGTATATCAATAATACCTTAATTAAAAAAAAAATCACACGGAGAAAAAAATTACTACATATGGCCTGGTTGAGAAAGCCAAAGGAAGACACAGGTCACCATAATTCTTTAATTTTAAGATGCATATTTGCTCCTTCCCCGCATTTTCATGGGCTATATATTAGTCAATTCAACTGAAAAGCAATGGGTTATAGTTTAATTGACAGGTTTTTGTTTACATAAAGGTGTTTATATAATCAATCAGTATAGATTTAAATTAAATATGAAATTAAAGTTTTCTTAAATGGAAGAAAAAATGAAATAAACACACAAAAAAGATACATTTATCAATTTTAAAAAAAGTTACAGGAAAAAAATCAATGAAATGACTGCACACTATGTGGCAGAACCATGATCAATATTTACATGGTCATAATAAAGTTAGTACTAAAAACTAAATTAGTGAAAAATTGTGACCTAACTATACTGGGAGCATAAATCCTGAAATATTTATACAGGAAATGATATAATACCTGGGGATTGCTTCAAAATATTCACTATAGGGGAAGGAAAGGGATGGGGAGGCAGTGGATATGGACAAATTAACTTTCACCACAACTTAATAGTTGTTGAAGCTAGATGATGGGTGCATTGGGATTCACTTTACTATTGCCATTCATTTTTGTGTGTAATTTTCCATAATACGAAGTTTTTCAAAAATAATATTGGGAGGAGAGGAAAGGCAAGGAGGAACTGTGAAGAAAATGAAAGTTCCTATGGCCAGGATTCTCACCTGGCCCTGATTGGCTAGCTCACTACACACGTGTGGGCAATACATTGCTATTGACTCTATATAAAGAGCTCTGCTCAGTGCTCTGGGTGACAGAGCAGCACAGCTGCACAGATGCAAGAGAGCAGAGACTGGAGTGCTGGCAGCGCCGAGGTCAGAGACCAAGATGGCTGTGGCGGGCAGAGAAGCCCAGAGGCAGAGACCTGCTTGCTGCAGGCAGACTTGCTCTGACTGGAAGGGATTCTAGTGAGTGATCTGCCACCATGGAAATAAAGTTGGGTAAAAAACCTTTCACTCCAGGAACATTCCACTGTCATTTTTTCAGTCTCACTGAATCCAATAGTGAATTTGTCCAGGGTTGAGACCCATTGGCAAGACAATTGGTGACATTGGCAGGATTCATCGTAGACTGAAGAATGAAATAGACTGCCCTCATGGGAGGAGTGTTTCAGTGGGCTGAGCCTATGAATGGGGAGACATTCGCGTGTCCCCCAGTGAACATGTGGTCTGATGTGGCTTGCCTCCTAGAGGACTGAGCCCCACCCCAGGACTGGGAAGAGGTGGAGGCAACACCTGAGGCAGTAAAGTTGGCCCTCAGCAAAATGGGGAATTCCTTAGAGAAACAGAGTGCCTGTGAGGCTGCGGGAACTGTGGGGCATTTTTATCTTACAGTACTGAGAAAGACCATAAGGGATAAAGATGTCCTCCTGCAGGAAGCACGAGAAGAGGCAGCACGAGAATGTGAGCTGCAAGGTACCACAGAGGAAGTAAAAAATTTGTTGATGACTGAAATGGCATCACTACAAGGTTCTGTGGAAATGGTAAAGGATGTAATGGTAGCACAAGAGGAAGCAGCAGCTCAGGAAGAAACAGCATGGGAGTGCAGAGTGCCAGGTGCTGTGGGGCAGGTGAAGGGTGTAGCAGAGCCATCAGCCCCAGAAATGAGGGAGGAGCTGAGGTCTGACAAACAGGTAGTTGTGGAGGCTCTGTTGGTGCCAGAAGCATCAGCCCCTCCTTGGTTGAGACCCCACCCAGTTGAAAGCTGGTGGAAAGCCCAAAAGAAACACAGACATAACAACCATGGGTTCCTCCAGGAGAGGTGCAGCCCCCTCCTCAGGTCGTGGAGCATACTCCTATCCTCAGGCTCAAGCAATGAAAACATGGAAAGAAATAAGGTCTGCTACTCAGAGGAAGAATTTAAAGGGCCCCATGAAGGTCCTGAGGATCCAGGTGTGGGTTGATTTGCAAAAGGCAGGAGCAGACAGAAAGAAATTGGATGGTAAGTTAAACAGAATTGTGGGGAAGTTGGGGTTCCTATGGCCAGGATCCTCACTGAACTTAAACCTCTTGATGATGTAACTGACCTGTTGCTAGGCTACTGCTTCCACACCCGTAGGCAATAAATTATTATTGCACTATATAGAGAGCTCAGCCCAGTGCTCTGGGCGGAGGCAGAGATGCTAGTACTCAACCTACCGCCGGGAGAACAAGCCAGGTAATAAACCCTTTCACCCCAAGAACATTCTACTGTCATTTCTTTGGTCACACTGAATCCATAGCGAACTTGCCTGGGGCTGAAATCCATTGGCAAGACAAGAATCTTATCGGAACTGTGTCAACAATTGAAAGCAGAGCAATGGTTCCAGCCACTGAGGACAAAGAAGCAGAAGCCAGAGACAAAGAGACAAGACCAGCCTGTGCGTCTGCCAGACTTTCTGCTGGAGAGGCTGGAGAAGGTGGGTATTGTAAGGCCAACCCATGATCCTTTCGGTTAACACATCTGAGTAGAACTGGTTTGAATATAGCTGGGATGACCACTTGGTGGCAACGGATCTCCTCAGGCTTGAGGGTTATTATATTTTCCATTATTTATATATTGTTGTAGCTTTTGTTGTTACTGTGGAATTTGGTTACAATGTCCCAGCCTCCTCACACAGGGGCTGCTGCAGAAGATGAAGCACCCATGGATTGGGAGGCAAGAATCCTAGAGGGGTGGAGTGTGTAGACAGTGAAGGTTCCTGTGGTCAGTATTCTCACCTGGCCCTGGTCGCTTGCTCACTACACACATGTGGGCAATATGTTATTACTGACTCTATATAAAGAGCTCTGTCCAGTACTCTCGGCTGCTGCATGGCTGCAGGAGAGCAGACACCGGGGTGGTGGCAGCCCCGAGGACAGAGGCCCAGAGGACAGCTGTGGGGCCAGTCAGGCCCAGAGGCAGAGACCAGCTTGCTGCATGCAGACTTGCTCTAAGGGGGACAGGATTCTAGTGATTGACCTGCCACTGTGGGAATAAAGTTGAGTATAAACACTTTCACCCCAAGAATGTTCCACTGTCATTTTTTTGGTCTCATTGAATCCACAGTGAACTTGTCCAGGGCTGAAAATCATAAGCAAGACAAGAATGTACTATGAAGTATAAGGCAAAGAAGAAGGATGCATGGGGTATGTGTGCATAAGAGAACTACCTTTTAATCTTCTATGGAAATCAATATACATTTTCTCTAACAAAAAAAATTAAGGAACAGCAGTATAGGCATTGTGGAGAAGTTGGGGTTCCTATGACCAGGATCCTCACTGAACTTAAACCACCTGATGATGTAACTGGCCTGTTGCTAGGCTACTGCTTCCACACCTTTAGGCAGTAAGCTATTATTGTGCTATATAGAGAGCAGTGCTCTGGGCAGAGGCAGAGACGCTAGTGCTTGACCTACTGCCGGGAGAAGAAGCCAGGTAATAAACCCTTTCACCCTAAAGAACGTTCTGCTGTCAATTTCTTTGGTCACATTGAATCCATAGCAAACTTGCCTGGGGCTGAAACCTATAGGCAAGACAGGCATTTATTTTGCAACATGGAAGAAAAATCTCTAAGAAATAACTTAGTAGGTTACAAGCAGCTGCTTCTGGAAAGTGGGAGAATTTGTCTTGGGGTGTCTTGCTTGAGGGTTTCTGCCCCAGGCAAGTTCACTATGGAGTCAGTGAGACAGAAATAACAAAGGAACATTCTTGGGGTAAAAGGGTTTATACCCAGCTTTTTCTCCTGGCTATAGGTTGAGCACTAGAATTATGTCTACATCCAACAGTCTGCAGGTCCATAATCCTCTGTTTTCTCTGCCTCCATCCAGAGCTCTGGGCAGAGCTCTTTATATAGTGACTCAGTCAATAATAGCTTATTGCCTACATGTATGGAACCATTGGCATAGCAGTAGGTGATTTACATCATCAAGTAGTTTAGGGTCAGGTGAGGATCCTGGCCACAGGAACTTCCATTTTCCCCACAAGGGGACTGCTGTTTTTCATGGCAAGTCTTGTTTTCTGTTAGAATTTTAGGACTGCACATTATTACATTGATTAAATGTGAACATAGTGATTAAAAAATAGTACTACAGTGTTTGGGTTTTAGGTGCATTTATAGTTTTTTCAATAAGAAAAATATAAAAAGCTTTGTAAACTTTAAAGTACTTTCATAAATCAAGGTTGTTGAGTTCGCGGAGGTTTGGTGACTCCAAAAAGGATGCCACAGACTTCTAATAGCTCAATGAGGTCTCTAAGCCTCCCTTCACCCCAGTATACCACCTTAAGATGATTCCCTCAGGTGACTGACTTCAGAGTATGTATGTGAACAAAATAAAAAATAAAATAAAATGTAACAACAAATGAAAAGTAGAGAATAAAAAACAACCATGCTTTCACCTCTCTTGGCTTATATATGGTCCTGGTCCCTGAAGGCCTCTTAGAAATTAGCTGTGGAAATCACTGAGCGTGAACGTCCTTACCCAATCACCACCCCTTCTGTGCATTATCTATCCACCCAGAGTAAGGCATATTGCAACATTCTCTCACTTCAATGCCCACAGCTGGTATCCTTTTGGAAACTCTGACTCAGCATTTTCCAAACAGTTGAAGATAATTAAGTGAAGCTTATTTTAAAAGATTATGCCTAAGCTGGAGACAGTATTGGAAATGGGTACTCTCGTACACTGTTGATGTTGATGAGATTATAACTTGGCACAATCTTTCTGGAAGGCAACTGAACAATAAATATAGGAAGCCTTAATATTCTATAACCCAGACTCTGCCCCATTAACAAAGCATCCCAGTGTGGACTGTTGGCTATCTGGGGTATTTCAGAATCCCCCCAAGGGAGAAATGGTAAATTGGTGGAAGTAGAAATTGGAAGGTAAAAAGGAGTACCAAAGATAAAAACCAATTAATGTTGTCCCAGGTCTCCTGAAAATTGCTTTTTTTATACCTAAATACTTCTAAAAAGTTGTAACGTGGGCAGGGGGAGGGGAGGGAACCCAAATATAAAATGGGAGAAAAACTTCAGAAAATGATTTTATCATATACTACATCAAATTTCCCTGCTTAATCAACAGTCTGCTAAGTGTTCACTTTTGGTTATGCCCTAAGTTCGTTCTTTATCCCCTGTATCCTTGCTATCACACCCCAAGGCCCTGCTCTTCAACCCATGGGGCCAATACCTGCCTGCCTTCCTGCCTGGCAGCTTGGGGTCGTGAGGGTGGGGGGTGGGGCAGAGGGAAAAACTCATCTCCAAAGAACACGTTAGCACTTTCCTAAACTTAAACTAGACAAGTCTGCAAGCCCCAAGTTGTGAACTCAGTGGGCTAGATTTTAATTTAGCTACAGAAATGTGCAGACCTGCCTGTGCACACGCACACACACACATGCACACACATACACACACTAGGTGGCTGTTTATAAATCCCAGGAACCAGAAACTAAAGAGATCCTCAGTATTCGGTCAATGTTTACTTATTTAAGACTGAGGAAGGTTAACCCATTTATTTAATTATTAACTATGGTTCAATGGCAACTAAAATATTATCAGCTAACATTTATGAAATGCTTACTTTGAAGGCTGCATTGTGCTAAGTTCATGATCCCATATTATGTCATGCATATTTATTTGCTCATGTACATATTTATCTCATTTAATTCTCAAAACAATCCTTGGAGATAGGTACTAAAAATATTCCCCCATCTCATAGTAAGAGAAACTAAGGCTCAGAGAGATTGTCATTTGCCTACAGTGGTAAGCGACAAGAAATGATTATATAATAGTTGTGATATTTTTATGAAGGCTGAAAAACCAATCTGATTATGAAAACAGGCAACAAGATCATACAGTTAGAAGAAACTATATAACCCTTAAGATATATTCCTCTACACACTTCCTGGATGAACGTCTGGGCTTATCTGTAATACCGCTGATCCCTGGGTTACTTTTCCTTGGCCTTCTGACCATATCCTCACTGGATATTGGCATGGAGCCCTCCTAAAACAAAACGGCTCAGTTCTTGACCTTGGAGCCAAACTGCTCTCTATGGCCTTCTAAGAAAGGATATTGTAATCACTCATAGATTAACACTCTTAAATAGAAGAGAATGTCATCTCTTTGGAGTAAAGGCAGAATTAACATAATTAACATATTAATTACAAGAAATTATAAAATAAAAAAACTAATCTTCAACAAGAAAAGCTATACAATGAAACATTCTCTCTTCCATCTATTATGCTTGAGAGGAGAAAATGTATATGCATGCAGAAATACACAGATACACATACAGACTTAAGGAAGTTATTTTACTTAGCATTTAATAAATAAGAATTATTTATTCAAATAATTCTCTAGAACCAATGGGGGCTATAAAGGAAGGGCCTACAGACACTACTGTGCCTATGTACTGGAGTGGCATTAGATGCTGTCATAGGCTTCACACATTTTTTTTAGCTGAGAAAAAAAAATGAACTAAAGGACTATAAAATCCACTTAAGTAATAGCCTGGCCCTGTCTAACAGGTTTGTTGTCCCAGGTCTCCTGAAAATTGCTTTTTTATACCTAAATACTTCTAAAAAGTTGTAATGTGGGCAGGGGGAGGGGGGGATCCCAAACATAAAATAGGAGAAAACCTTCAGAAAATGATTTTATCATATACCACATCAAATTTCCCTGCTTACAGTGACTGTAATGGGGTTGGGGGGGGGGGGGACCTGATGAAGGGGGTAGTGTAATCACCATAATATTACTCATTTAATTGTAGATTAATGATATCAAAATAAACTTATTAAAAAATTTTCCCGGCTTAATCAATAGTCTGCGAAGTGTGACATGAAAGGCTTCTTAGGGCAGGAGTTTGAGAAGTGGCATTAAGCTAGTTCCTCCAGAGAACTTTTCTTGGAGGGAAAGGATTTGTTCTTCCAAATGGTGCAGTGCAGTGCCATGGCCTCAGTCCTCATGTGCTGGTGACCATGCCTCCTGGGAAGGCCTTCCCCTGGATGCTAGCTTCTCACAGGCTCCCATTCCCCAGCACGCCAGAACCTAGCACAGGACTGGTGTGCAGTAAGGATATTAAAAAGTGTTTGAACAGAGAATTTTAAAAATGGGGTAGGAAGATGCTATAAACTGAATGTTTGTGTCCCCCCGGAATTTATGGGGTGAAACCTAATCCCCAAAGGATTTTGGTATTTGGAAGTGGGGTCTTTGGGAGGTAATTAGGTCACAAGGATGGTGCCCTCAGGAGTGATATTAGTGCCCTTATGAAAGAGACCCCAGCGAGGTCCCTGGTCCCTTCTACCATACAAGGTTACAGTGAGATGTTTATCTATGAACTAGCATATCTGCCAGCACCTTGATCTTGGACTTCCCAGCCTCCAGAACTGTGAGGAATAAATTTCTGTGTTTTATAATCTATGGTGCTCTGTTACAGCAGCCCAAACAGACTCAGACAGAAGCCACAGTTGGAAGAGCTATTTAGTGATATCATACCCTTGCCTTTCCCTTTCAGTATAACAGCTCCAGGAGGTCCTGTGGGGTGTCCTCACATGGCACACAGAGAGGCACAGGACATCAATATTTGGGTCCCCCTGGACTACTACACCAGCTCAAATGTTTGCTTACCATTCATTAGCTCTGTGGCTTTCAAAAGTCATATAATGTGTTTGAAACCCCTCCTCATCCCAGAACTAAAGAGACTGAGCTGCTTGTTGGCTAACTTTGTTCTAGCTCTAAGTGCTATAATCCTACTTCCCATAAAATCAGTCTCAACCCAACACCTCCCTTGGGTTCCTCCAATTCTCAGTTAAAAGAACACACGGTTGTTGGTCCTCATTACTTGCAGTTCCATATTTGTGAATTCACTTGCTGGCTAAATTTATGTGTACCTCCCAAATCAATACTTACAGAGCATTCATGATCATTTAAGGACATGCACAGAGCAGCAGAGACCTTGAGTCACCTGACATGCCCATTTCCCAGCTGAGGTCCAACAGGGTGACTCTCTGCCTCCTTGTTGCAGCTCCCATACTAGTAACAGGTATCCCTTTTTTGCAGTTTAGTGTTTAGTGCCATGTTTTTCACATTTTTGCACCTTTTTATTGGTTTAAAGTGCTGTCTAGTGTTCATAAGCTCAAGAAGGTTACTACGTGCCTTACAGAGAAAATGTATGTGTTCAAAAAGCTTTGTCAAGACATGAGTTACATCCTCAGTCTAGACTCCCTATGCAGCTGTGTACCAATGTAAACAGCATCCCTGAGAGTTGATTAGCATCTCAATGGACCAATCGCTTGGTGCCCAACCTCCCCAACCATATACAGCATTGCCCTTGAGATGCCGTCAAGTTAGAACAGACATTATGGAGGAAACAAAAATGGAAATTTCTATCCTTAACCTACCCCAAATAAAAACTCTTTAGTACCTTTAGTCTATGCTCATGATGAAGTCATTGTATATGACCTGGACTCCTTACATGGGTTCACCCATCTGGTAACCTGGGTGCCCCTGCAAAGCCTTCCCTCCATCCCTCTTATGTTTACAGAGGTATTCTGAATTTTGCAAGAAATAGGCCTAGTGTTTCTAAGCTTCCTCCTCAGATCAGTTTGTAACTGTTATTAATATTTGCAGATGGTGTCCTCGTGAGAAAGTTCTCCACAAACACACTGCAGAAACACAGGGTAGTAACAATTAATAATTCATGCATGCACCTGAAACTCCTACCAAGAAGATAGGCTGAGAGATTTTTTCAAAGGAGAGGAACACAAGAGCAGGAAAAATGAAAAAAAGACAGGGAGGAAAGAGGCAAGAATAAAAGAGAAAGACTGAGGATAAGAGTGGGTGTTCTAGAAGGAAGCCCACTTGAGACAGGCACCAGCAAAGCAAACCAAAATTAATTTCCATTTGCAAGTAGGGGAGGCTCATTTGGTTTTTCTTTTTCTTTTGTAACTGGTTTGTTACTGTATGTCTCAAATATATAGTCAACCCAATCACATCACTTTACAGTAGAACAATTTCATACAGTTCAAAGCTGCCTGCATGCAATTGCCCTTTGAAACTGTCAAAATTAGGATAAAAAAGAAGCATTCTCCTTCGACTCCCACCTCAGACCTGAGGGCTAAATCCCACCCATACCACTTAGCTAAGTGGTTCAACTTTTAAACTTCAGATTCCTCACTTATAAATTGGGGATATTAATAGCCTACCGCATAAGGCTATTTTGAAAATAAAATGAAAAATGCATATAAAGCACCTATTACCATATCTAGGGTATGAATAATGTCACTTATTAATATGATATTATAATTGATAAATCCAATGCAGATCAAGGTCACACAGGGGCTTTAAATCAGTAGGTAAAACACCACCACGGTGTTGACCACATCTCACAGAAACACCTCTGGAGTTATTTATCATGAAAGGAGCAATTCTGGAAGAAGCAAAAAAGGCAACAGCAATCTCCTTTTGAGTTTCTCAGGATTTCCGCATTTCATCTCTCCTTACTTGGTAACGGACCAATGGCTTCCAAGAGACCAAAATCCTACAGGTACAAATGATGTGATTATAGGCCCAGCACTTGGTAACCACAGTGGTATTCCATTGACGTGAGAACAAGGGACAAGTGACAGGAAAATAAACTTGAGAAATGGGGAACAGACTAAGGAAAAAAACTTCTGGGGCCAAAGTCTCTCCACAAGCAGCTAAGAGGAGGAGAAATAAAGAATTCTGAGGCCCAAAGAAAGGGATGCCACTCCACATGCATCCATCCAGCAGCTCTTAAGAACTCAGAACAGATACCATGCTCTTGATAATGGTTGAAACAGTCTTGTTAGTTACACCCTGAAGGAACTGTCAAACAGCCCTCGCTACCTGAACACCTCTAAGGGCAACTTGACTCTGAAATAACTACCTCTGAGGAAAGGAATCATAAAATATATCATTAAAAAAGAAAGAAAGTCCCTAAATACTGGTATCAGCAGGTCAGAGAACACCATACCCTCCCAGGAGCGCAGCTCAGGAGTTCTCCAGGTCAAATATTGAAGATGTATGTGCAAGATAAACAAAGCTAAAAAGAAAAATAGAAAAGAGGCCAACATAGGTCTAAAGACACACTGTGTTTCTGTTGTCATCATGGATCAAGTGAGCCATTTAATTTTTCTCTTCTTTCTCCATTTAGAACAGAACGGAATCATGGGCTTTGAAAAGATCTTTGGGGTCTCATCTAGTCCAACCTTCTAGCATGATTGTGAATCCTCAATATATACCTCTGGCTTTAAGAAAGGTGAAACAGTTGAGATGGGGTATAAAGGTAGTCTACAAAAACATAACATGGGTTTGAGAAGCCCATTCCAGTCCCTCCCACCTCTGGGTCTTAACAATGTCTTGGTCCTCTGCTCTCAGCCTATCGGCCTATCTATCACTGGCATCTCTCCAGCCCCACGGAGGACCCCATGGAATGTTACTTCACTGACATTCCTGACAACACTCTTACCTTCTTCATCCATGTATCTTCTCACATAGCTCCCCACAAACCACTAACTCTAGATCAAACACCAAATATGATCTCTCAGGGCTGCTGCACAGTTAGACAAACCCCACAGTTCCCCTACAATGGATTCCACTTCAGATTTGTGACTGCACATCACAGAGGACCCTTGCCCAGGTCACTAATCCTTTTATTTGTCCTTGGTCTCTTCCCTCTGTCTGAGTCCAGCCCACAGGCTAGAACAGTGAAGACTGTTCAAAGTTAGGAAAGAAGAGAATGTTTTGGGTGCTGGGCCCTGCCCCAAATTTTCTTACGCAGAAATTCGTTTGCAAAATGCAGAGCTGTGGGAAGACTAGAGCCATAGCTAGGAGGTAGAGCTGAAGAAAGAGGCAGAGAAGCTGATTGTATGTCTACCTGAGTGTGGGCTGAGAAGTCAGAAACCAAGGAGTTGGAGAGAGCAAAGTGAACTGTAAGGCTAGCAGACAGCTCCAAATCTAAACTTGTAAACATCTGACCACTTGAAACTTGTGAACATGTGACCACCTGGCAGGACTCCTCCTTCTGGGCAGTCCCCCAGCATCTACTGTGAGTGAACCAAACCAAGTGAGAAACCCTCCTCCATTCCCCTCAGTGGCTCTGCCTGACATCAGCCCCTCTCTCCAAACCCTCTGTCGTCAAGTGCAAACCACCCCGATTACACCATGCCTCTCTCCCATCTACCCCACACAGACTTGCCTGAACCTATGGCCATCCTTCTTTTTAGCTTTTTAGTGGAAAAGATACTCTTTCCTCTGTCTCAGGCAAATCTCTTCCTGTCCACTCTCTACCTATCCCCTTGTCTCCTGAATTGCCTAAATGAATCTAGATTTGCTCCTTTCTCCTGCATCTCCAGACACTCCTATTCCTCTAGTTGTCTCCTTACTTTAGCCCAAGAAGGTGCTTACAATTCTGAAATACTTAAATGAGATGATCATTCATGCATTCATTCCACAAACATTAGCTGTGGGTCTACAAAGGGCACTGCATGCTGGACTGAAGGCTCTGAACACCCAAGTGCAGGACAGTGGCTCGTGCTATTGCCTGTGTTGCTAGAGATGCTTTGTTTTTGTTTTTGTTTTTGTTTTAAGAAAGGGCACATTATGGACCACCAAACAAAGACCTGATTTCTTGTATAAACACTAAGCTAACGCTCAAAGGAAATAGGAGTGGGTTGTTTTCTACCAACACTGAAGTAAAAGTCTATGGCTATTGGCTGCCCTTCCTAACTCCTTAAACCCTCTTCAGGGGCCCTAGTCTGCAAAGACACCTAATGGTAGGAGACCTGGCAAAAAGAAGCACCAAGCCACCCAAATTAGCACTGTCAGGGCACCAGCCTTATAGGTCTGAACCTTACACAGAAGGAGAAAGCAAAGGAATCTTACAAGCTAAGTTTGGGACCACACTGGCATACTACAGAGATTAATAGCCTGTTCAGTGAGTTCATTTAATGAAATAAACTATCCCCATGGAGATGGTCCTAGGTTCCTACTTATCAGCAACTACTTAAACCTGTGCTCAAGTTATTACATAGTCCTTGATTTAAAACTCTAGTTAATGCTGGCAAAATAATTTCAGATTTTCCCAATCTTGTAGGATACATGCCTGAATAAGAAATCAGTAGTTAACTTTTTTCCTTCCCATTTGAATCTACACTACTAGTCACTCAGTACCACTGGGCTACCTGGCATGAGGCTCAAATGCTCCCAAGCGCTTTGCACCTCAATAGACTTCTGCTCTGTAAAGCAGCTCAGAGATAAACACGCTTTCCTCAGGCTAACATATCATCTTCTCCAAGTGGCACAAATTGAGGTTTCAGGAATGTTGAACAGTTTGGGTTTCTGCCTACGCTGCTTTTATTATGAAGGCTTAGCAAAGACATTTTTAACACAATAGTCATTCCTCTTACCAGACGACATAATTCCTCTACAATCATAAAGACGCAAACACATTCCTCGCTTTATATCAAAAGAAATAGTATAATAACTCTATGGGTATGGGTGGAAATGGTGGGGGGAGGAATAAAGAAAAATACTCTGGCTGAGGCGCGGGATTCTCAAGGAAATCTGAGCTGAGATGAAACGTCTAAAATAGCTGTGCCTGGCTTGATCAAATAGGTCCACTTGAGAAGTTTTCTATATGTTTAAACCTCTATACCAAATTCTTTGCAATTATATATCAGTATCAGAATTTGAATGCTGGAAAAAATTATTCCTCTGAAAAAATATCCTCAACCCAAGGCACAATGAAAGCACATGAGAATGCAGCAAATCTTCAAAAAGTTGCATATTTTAAGAAAAAAAGTATAATTTTTAGTTCATTTGTTAATATTACCTGAATGAAGTCTGAAAATATTAGAACCAACAACTGGGTTTATTTGATGTTACATCTTAAAGGCTAACATAAAAAATGGCTATTACTACTAAAGTGTCTAGCAAACTCTCTCCTGAAGCTGTAAGCTACCTGAGGATAGGACCCCTGTCTACCCCCATATCCTCAGCGCCTAGACCTATGGTAGACACTCAGTAATTGTCCGTGAATGAATGAGGTTAATGAATGACTAAATATTAAGTTGAATAGTCTTTGGGGGTTGGTTACAACTTTCACAACCTTTTGAGACAGATGAACAGGAAATAAAGCTAAGGTTTGAACCAAAATCATTCTAGAAACAAGGAGGCCAAAAAGTGTATAAGAACTGATATGGCTGGACTAGATTAATACCATTGTTGCTAGCAATAAGTATGTCCCACTGAGCTTTGCAATCAGTGCTATTAAAGCTATTAAACACACAAAAATCTAATCGATATTTCCCATATTCCTGTAATATACTCTATCCCTATACCTGAAGATTAATGTAATGATCCAGTTCAGCATTTACTGAGCAACTTGTTTGTGTCAAATACTTGCTAGATACTGGGTACATCATAGTGAAGACTAACTGGTCACTGTCAATGAGGAGATTAAAAGTCTAGAAGGGGTAATTGAAATGTAAAGAAAAGCAAAAGATAGCATTATATGCAGTAATGGAAGTATGCACAAGGGAGAGCAGTAGAGCAGGAGGGCTTGGGCTGTTTTCAGATGTGAGGGAAAGCATGAAGGACAAAAACGTGGGCAGAGCTTTCTTTTTTTATTTTATTTATTTTGGTATCTTTTTTTTTTGGTATCACTAATCTACAATTACATGTGCAACATTCTGGTTCCTAGATTCCCCCCATTATCAAGTCCCTAACACATACCCCATTACAGTCACTATCCATCAGCATAGTAAGATGCTATAGAATCACTACTTGTCTTCTCTGTGCTATACTGCCTTCCCCGTGCACCCCACCTACATATGTGTGCTAACCGTAAGGCCCCTTTTTCCCCCTATCCCTCCCTTCCCACCCATCCTCCCCAATCCCTCTCCCTTTGGTAACTGTTAGTCCATTCTTGGGTTCTGTGAGTCTGCTGCTGTTTTGTTCCTTCAGTTTTTTCTTTGTTCTTATACTCCACAGATGAGTGAAATCATTTGATACTTTTCTTTCTCTGCCTGGCTTATTTCACTGAGCATAATAACCTCTAGCTCCATCCTTGTTGTTGCAAATGGTAGGATTTGTTTTCTTCTTATGGCTGAATAATCTTCCATTGTGTATATGTACCACCTCTTTATCCATCCATCTACTGATGGACACTTAGGTTGCTTTCATTTCTTGGCTATTGCAAATAATGCTGCGATAAACATAGGGGTGCATATGTCTTTTTGAAACTGGGCTGCTGCATTCTTAGGGTAAATTCCTAGGAGTGGGATTCCTGGGTCAAATGGTATTTCTATTTTGAGTTTTTTGAGGAACCTCCATACTGCTTTCCACAATGGTTGAACTAATTTACATTCCCACGAGCAGTGTACTAGGGTTCCCCTTTCTCCACATCCTTGCCAACATTTGTTGTGGTTTATCTTTCGGATGGTGGCCATCCTCACTGGTGTGAGGTGATATCTCATTGTGGTTTTAATCTGCATTTCTCTGATGATTAGTGATGTGGAGCATCTATTCATGTGCCTGTTGGCCATCTGAATTTCTTCTTTGGAGAAGTGTCTGTTCAGATCCTCTGCCTATTTTTTAATTGGATTATTTACTTTCTGTTTGTTGAGGTCTGTGAGCTCTTTGTATATTTTGGATGTCAACACCTTATCGGATATGTCATTTATGAATATATTCTCCCATACTGTACGATGCCTTTTTGTTCTCCTGATGGTGTCCTTTGCTGTAAAGAAGCTTTTTAGTTGGATATAGTCCCACTTGTTCATTTTTGCTTTTGTTTACCCATGGAGATATGTTCATGAAGAAGTTGTTCATGTTTATATTCAAAAGGGTTTTGCCTATGTTTTCTTCTAAGAGTTTTATGGTTTCATGACTTACATTGAATCCATTTCGAATTTACTTTTGTGCATGGAGTTAGACAGTAATCCAGTTTCATTCTCTTACATGTAGCTGTTCAGTTTTGCCAACACCAGCTGTTGAAGAGGCTGTCATTTCCCCATTGAATATCCATGGCTCCTTTCCTGTATAGTAATTGACCATATATGCTTGGGTTAATATCTGGACTCTCTATTCTGATCCACTGGTCTATGGGTCTGTTCTTGTGCCAGTACCAAATTGTCTTGATTACTGTGGCTTTGTAGTAGAGCTCGAAGTTGGGAAGCGATATCCCCCCTGCTTTATTCTTCCTTCTCAGGACTGCCTTGGCTATTCGGGGTCTTTTGTGTTTCCATATGAATTTTACAACTATTTGTTCCAGTTCGTTGAAGAATGCTGTCAGTATTTTGATAGGGATTGCATTGAATCTGTAGATTGCTTTAGGCAGTATGGCCATTTTGACAATATGAATTCTTCCTATGCAAGAGCATGGGATGAATTTCCATTTATTAGTGTCCTCTTTATTTTCTCTTAAGGAATTTGTACTTCACCCTAGGGTCAAGGAGGGATCACTAAGGATTTTACACAGGAAGAGATGAAGAAGTCCATTTTAGGAAGATTACGCAGGCTTGAAAACATCTTTGATTTTTCCAGGCTACTCTTCCTCCTGTGTTTTGTATCACTGTTCACTCAGTTATCTTAAGCCCAGAAACCTGGAGGTCATCCTTGATTCCTCTTCAATTACCAAGTCTCACAGACCTAATTTCCTAAATAGCTTGAAAACCCTACTCCTTTCCACCCAGTGCTACCATCCTGGTCAGCACCACCATCATTCACTCTTGCCCCACCAATTTGGTCTCCAGGCCACAGCCAGAACACTGCTATCTTTATGAAACTGCAAATCTGATCACACCCACCTCTTGAAACTACAATAATTCCTATTGTATTAAGATAAAGTTCAAACTCCTAAAAGGGCTTCCAACCCTTCATTAGTGAGCCCAGGATTTTCTCTTCAACCTCACTTCTCACCACTCCCCTCCTACCACTCTAATTCATGCCATTCCAAGAGCCTTTTAGTTCTTCCAATATGCTATTCATTCATTCTCTCTTAAAGCCTTCAAAACTGCTAATCCCTTACACATTCTTTTTAATAATTGTTTGGTTAATCACATCTCTATCAAGACCCTTGATTCCAAGAATACAGGATCACATCTGTGGGACTCACTGTATCCTAGTGCCTAGTACTTAAACCCATAGCTTAAAAAATATTTTCTGAATAAATGAATGAATGAACTGATAGTTGGGGTTCATTCTGAGTGACTTTTAATTATCCTCAGGCTCCATTTCAAGACTCCATTAATTTGCTTGTAATTGGAACAAAAGCATTGAGTAATATAAAAATATATATTCTAGAGGTCCCCATGCACACACAAGATGACGAATGGTATATTATATCAATAGCATTCTTCCCCTTTACCCTCTTACTTACTCATTTTTCTGTGATCTATGATTAAACATGTAAAATGATTAAAAATATGAATTAATGCCGAAATTGTACAGTGTACTAGACCCAAAAATAAAGCATAGGACAGAATGAGATTTGAGGAAGGGAGAGTGGGCTGGTCTAGCACAGTGCAAAGAGATAAAACCAAGAATTTTCCATACAAAAAGTATCAGGGATTTTCTGTATCATACACCTGTTGTGCCGGTGATACAAGTGCTATAAACAGATAACAGATCCCCTTTAGGGATCTAGACTCTGGATTCTAGAGTCTGAGATAAACAACGCATTTTCAGGCCACATCAATGTCTATGACTTCTGGCATCCCAAGGCCCATCATCCAAGAGCTATTCATATTTCAACTGCTGTGGGTGGTTATTCCAAAGAAACAACTACATGTGCTCTGACACAAAAAGCAAAGCCAAGTCAGGCGCAACAAAGCTGTTATACTGCAAAACATACACAGTCTAATCTGAAACTGAGCTCACCATAACCAAAGAAGTCTTTGTTTATACAATTAATCTGAAGAATGGCAGAGAACCTGATAAAACACCTCTTGCCTACTATCCAGCAAGGGGATAAATCTCCTAGGCAAGGCTGGCTAATTCCCGCAGTATATTAAGCGCTTTTGTTTGGCGTGCCAAGAGGTACATAAGGCAGAGTATGCCTGATTACATTACCTGTTGCCCAGGGCCCTGCAGACTCATCAAAGGAAGGAATGAGGGCCAGCACTGTGAAATCACCCCTCATCCAAACCAGGGCTCCCACTCTTACAGAAGCCCTCAGAATGCTCCCAAGGTGTAGGAGGTTGTTTTAAGAAATTTAAACTTCAGCAAGGTATAAGCATCTATGATCAGTGAGGCACTGGACCAAACTCTTCAGAGGAACTTGTTTTACTATAGCCTACCCTACTGAGCAGGAATCCCAACCAGGCCTCTTCCTATCCTGAAATTACATGAAAATTTGTATAAGTGGTTACTGCTCCAAGAAGAATGGTCATACCAGGCTGAGCCACTGTATCACTCAGGTTCCAGAGAAGGCCAACGTGGTGGTTAAGACTGACTGAGAGGTCTCTGAGCTTTCACTTCATTTCCAAAGAAAGCTGGTGGTCCAGAAAAGTAAAGCACTACAGCATCCGCGGCAGTACTACCTTGTCTTCCTGGATGGCTTACTTGATTTGTGTTGGGATTGAGAAGCCACATTTCAGTTCCCCACAAAGTAGCAAAGGCCATCAAGCCAACACTAGAACCTCCATTATTCCATCCATCTCATCTATATCATAGCTACAGATTCAGTCCAAACCTAGATTCTGAGCCCACATGTAGCAAGATTTAAACTCAGTTGAGACTACATCAGAGAAAGCTTAGGAACTGGGTCTAAGTATCCTAAGATTCAAAAACCTGAGGCACTGAATCATTCAAGAGTAGACCCCTTAAGTCAGTAACCAACAAGAGTATGCTCAATCCTGCACCAAAATTGTCCTGGCCTTAACCTTGAGGTCAGACAAGGAACTGAATGGCCTTCTCTTGAACAAGACTGGCTGAGGCGCAGCTCTGAACACATGTCCCTTTTTCCCTGGAATCTGGCTGGTCTGGACTCCAACAAAGGACAAATCAGAGCTAACGGGGGCTTCTCCCTCTTACCATGGAATCATTATTCCTACCCAGAGAGCTGATGGGGATGAGAGAAACATGAAAGATATTTTGAAAAATCTCAGAAATAAGCCTCATTGAGAATAAATAGTACTTCTGGGACAACTCTAGATTAAGCCTTAGAGATCTACCCTGTGTGGAAGAGTCCCGTACGCTGGCACAGGCCACGATGGTTCTTGCTTAGCTGTCACCATACCCGAGGACAGTTGGTTTGTTGTTTGAAATCACATAAACAAGGTTTCTTCCTATTGTTATTTTATTATTTATAAGGAAAAATATTTGTTCAGATTTAAGATATTTGGTATATATATTGGTCATTAGAAATCAGTATACATTTTAAAGAAACTAAACATGCTGTCAACTCCAAAGTCAGCAGAATATAAGAAATTTATCGATATATTTTGTTCAAATACGTTCTAGGCAGTGAACGGTTAAGAGTCTGAGATACATCCATTTATAACTAAAAAAAAAATCTCCCCATTGGTCTGATTAAGGCATAAGGAAAGGAAGCAAGCAGAAACACGACCCCATTTACAGTGCTGAGTAGCTTCAGCAGACTAGCCGGGGAGACAGACGAGGCTGCTGTGCCTGTCTTCCCAGTGTAGGCATGGTAGCTGCTCCTGGAGCATGATTTAAACCACTCTCCTACAACTCCAGCTGTCGGTCAAGGGGGTTTACTTGTCGCCATTACCTGATGGTGACATCATCAAAATAGGAGTTTCTCTTCAATGGGTCCATGGACCAGTCATCAAATCACCTGGGAAACTTGTTAAAAGCAAAGATTCAGGACCTCACCTTTGTCCCACTGAGCCAGCCTCCTCAGAACTGAGTTGGGTATCTGCATTTTTAATAAATACTGTGACTGTAACACAAAGTCAGGATTAGAAACCAGTCTAAAAAGTCTGACCTGACTTGCTGACATAACTTTTGAGGAACTATTAGAAATATAATAAGACTGTGAAAGAAAGAAATATTGATGAGTATAGTCATTTGATGGTTTTGGTTTGACCATTTCATAACTGCATTAACTAAGAAACAAATATGTACAGAATCTATTTGATATGGACAATTACATATTACTACTCTTGTAGTAATTTTGCAAGCCATTCCTGGAGGATAAAATACTACTGATTTTAATCTTAATTATCTGTATAACATGTTGATGTTTTAAAAGTCCATTCACAAGCCAGAGGCCTCAAGAAGTAACCATCAGGAGAGAGTCACCTAATGGAACAGCTCACACACAGCTAAGTTGTAAAGTAAAATAAATCGTAGATCCATGATCTCCAGATTTATAAATCCCAGAGGGTAAGTTAAATTTGTAAATATGAACATGAAGTGACTGAGTGATTCCTTTAAAGCAACAGTAAAGGCCAGATTCCTAATTTGCATTTGTTGATTAACTATTCATTTGTTTCATTTACTCAGTCAGTTTTCTATATGGCTTTTCTACCCATTATTATAAGATGATACTATTACAATTTTTAACCAAGCTTCAAAAAAATGCTAACCGCAGATATTTTCCCTTCCTACTTTGAAGAACACTTACTTCAACTAAAATTTAGATTAATTATATGAAAAACATAGAAAACACCACAATATACTCACTAAAGTGGTTTATCAAAGAAATGCTCAAGGTAGTGAAAAATCAGAATGTTAGACTTTCCAAAAATTACTTTTTTGTGTGTTTTTAAAATACCCTGCTTTAAAAACACACATTCTTAATATTTTCGTGATTCGGAATCCTTTCCTATCACTTAAAAGCAACACCATCTAAGGATGTAAATGTGGAGCAGGACGCCTGTCTTTCCCTCATATTACTTTCCTACTTTTCCAATATACCTAGTTTCTATCTTAATTAACCGTTCATGACTTTTACATTGTTGCAAAACAGAACCTCATCTTACATTTCATAGTATATGTACTGTTTTCATTTATTATTGTGCCTCATATTTTATCCTATTTCCAAAAGTCACATTGTTCCCTCTGTGATGTGAAAACCAGTATGTTTGAAAACGATAGTGAGGTACCCACATCCTCTCCCCCACCAGCTACAGTCAAGTGAAAGAAAAAGTGAATTCACAGGGGTCTTTATAAGAACCAAGGAGTCCCCTCCCAATTACCTTTCCTCATTTCCTCCCCACGCTCTCTGAGAAGAGCAGCTCAAGAGCTCTCTTTAGGTTCGGACATCAGTATCTCCCCATCACTGAGTCTTTCAGTATATGGAGAGAGGGAACACTTCAGTATATTGAGAGAGAAAAGCACATCTAGGGTGGTTTGAATAACCAAATTTCTAAAACTTCTTGATGCCTATCAACAGCCACCCACCCCCGCCACTCCAAAATAAGGATTATGCGTGAATGTTCTATAATCATATAAAAATATATCATGTCAGGCAAAACCAACAGTCCAGAGCAGGTGTGGACGTCAACTATTCCCATTAAACATTTACTCTTCTGAGGATTGGGCCAAGCCAAGCCTGAATTCCGGCTTCAGAACAAGATAAAGACTCTTTCAGACTGCTGGGCGCTGTCTACACAGAGCCATCTGATACCAGGAGGAGAAACTGGGGAACAGCGGGTTTTCTAAAGAATCTGGATCTCAAGTAAAGAAAAACTGAAAGAAAACCAACTCACGGCTAAGAAAACAAGTCCATCAACCTAAATCAGAAGACTGGAAAGCAATATGAAGCAACGTTAGGCTACACACCTTGTCTGAAAGTGAGAATTCAATTTTATTACAAAATAAGACAATATAAAAAAAATTCTATGATTTTAGTAGAAAATATTGCAGGAAATGAAAAACAAGATAAAGTACAATTCCAAACAAGGCTTATATTCTTTAATATATTACTAAATACATATTAAGTCTTTGCTTTCCTCCCTTTTCATTAAAAGGTTCTCTAATACAATTGTAAGTTCCTGGAATATAAGCATTTGGCTTTTCATCTCTATACCACCAGCACGTAGCAGAGCAGTCATGCCAGCTGTTCCATGAATTTTTACTGAATTAACTGAATGGAGTTATTTTGCACACTATGGAGCAAACATGTTAAAATTATAGTGGCCAGGAAAACTGGCGAGGCGGGGGATAGTTCGGTTCATCTGCAGTGAGCAGCAGCCCCTCAAGGCCCACTGTTCAGATTGATTCCTAAATATCTTATTTTCAGCTAGCGTTTAATGTCAAAGGTGCTGCAACCACTCCTGAAAGAAACGAGAGTGAAACACTGAATGAAAACGCTATCAAGGTTCCCTGGCAAACAGGCGGTTCTAGCTGAGAGCACTGAGCTAAATGAGCTGTGAGCATGGAAGAGGTTACTTTCTGCGAGAGGCTGTTCCGCATCCCCTGCTCCCATTACCCCCTCGGTACAGGGAGGTGCGGCCCGGCCCTTGGGTGCAGAGCTCGGCTCCTCCCATCAGTATGACTGATCCACTCTTTTGATCTACTGATCTCCTAATAGCAGTATTACACACTACTCTTCACAAATGCACTAATACATCTCCCTCGCTAGGACCATTTCTCTAGTCTGTCCCCAAGGGAGGAGGCTCCACTACATCCCCATATGCTAGGGGGGAGAAAGTCTATGCAAAAGTTAAGATCTACACGAGGACCTAGAACATCACGTGCCAAACTGAGCCTCTCAGAAGGCGTGAGGAAACTGAAACTCTTGCAGTTTTTGAAACTCTAGATACACTGAAACATTGAAAAAAGAATTATTAAGAATGTGAAATGTTTTATTTAACAATTAAACTTGCTTGATGAGTGTCTTCTTCCAGTACCATCCTATATCCAACAGTTCTCAGCTAGTGGAGACAATAAGGAAAGGCTAACTACCAGACTCGTGGTTTTGAAGCTGGCTTCAGTGGCTTTCCTCAGAGCTTCCTAAAACAACTTCCACTGGCCCTGAACGCAAGATTTTTGTTTGCTGTCTTAAGGCGAGAGGCAGAGAAAGCCAGTCATTAGGAAGGGGAGCACTGCTTCCCCTGCCTGTCTTAGTGCTTCAGGATGAGCAGAGGTGGGTACTGGTGTATCCTGATGTAGAAGATGAACTCACACACATGCCACACCATTTCATTTTGTTATTCTACAAAGGGGATACAAATCTAGAAATGTTTTCACTTGGGGTAAAGAATAGGAGAGTTTCAAAGCAAAAATGAACTCATGGGACTACATCAAACTAAAAAGTTTCTGTATGGCAAAGCACACCATCAACAGAACAAAAAGGCATCCTACAGTATGGGAGAATATATTTGTAAATGACATATCCAACAAGGGGTTAACATCCAAAATATATAAAGAACTTACACACCTCAACACCCAAAAAACAAATAACCTGATTAAAAAATGGGCAGAGGATATGAAGAGACAGTTCTCCAAAGAAGAAATTCAGATGGTCAACAGACTCATGAAAAGATGCTCCACATCACTAGTCATCAGGGAAATGCAAATTAAAACCACAATGAGATATCACCTCACACCAGTAAGGATGGCCACCATCCAAAAGACTAAGAACAACAAATGCTGGTGAGGATGCAGAGAAAGGGGAACCCTCCTACACTGCTGGTGGGAATGTAAGCTAGTTCAACCATTGTAGAAAGCAATATGGAGTTCCTCAAAAACCTAAAAATAGAAATACCATTTGACCCTGGAATCCCACTCTTCGGAATTTACCCTAAGAAAACAACTTCTCAGATTCAAAAAGACAGATGCACCCCTATGTTTATCGCAGCACTATTTACAATAGCCAAGAAATGGAAGCAACCTAAGGGTCCCTCAGTAGATGAATAAAGAAGATGGGGTACACATACACAATGGAATATTATTCAGCCATAAGAAAGAAACAAATTCTACCATTTGCAACAACATGGATGGAGCTGGAGGATATTATGCTCAGTGAAATAAGCCAGGTGGAGAAAGACAATGATTTCCCTCACTTGTGGAGTATAACGACGAAGCAAAACTGAAGGGACAAAATAGCAGCAGACTCAGAGACTCCAAGAAGGAACTAGTGGTTACCAAAAGGGAGGGGTGTGGGAGGGCAGGTGGGGAGGGAGGGAGAAGGGGATCGAGGGGTATTATGTTTAGTACACATGGTGTGGGGGATCACGGGGAAGACAGTGTAGCACAGAGAAGGCAAACAGTGAATCTGTGGCATCTTACTGCACTGATGGACAGTGACTGCATTGCGGTATGGGTGAGGACTTGATAATATGGGTAAATGTAATGACCATATTGTTTTTTTCATGTGAAACCTTCATAAGAGTGTATATCAATAATACCTTAATAAAAAAAAGAATAGGAGAGTTTCTCAATGTTCAACTTCTGTTTCTACTCCTGCTTAGAGCTATTTTCCTCTTGTGCCCCCCTCCCTCAGACCCCCAGCAGGGGTGAGCGCACTCATTCATCAGAGGGAAATAAAGTAGATGTATCTGACTGGGAGAAATCTGCAGTAATGTGGAGGCTTCAATCTCAAGGTAATAAAATCTTTATAGCAGTCTTCATTAGTTTATACATTTGGCTTATACAACCTATTTCTATTAGGGTTTTATTTTTTTACCTTTTTCCCATTCTTTCAGCCTTTTCTCCAACTTCCAGCTTTTACTTTAATTACACTGTTTAGCTAGAAGTTAAAATACCTTTGTGAAGGTGGCATCAATGCCATCCTAACTTGGCGAATTAAGGGGAGTTTGTAGTGTCATTCACTAAAGTTCATGTCACACTCAGTGTGATAGTGATCACAGCCAACATGTACAGAATAAATCCAATTAGCATATGGGTACTTAGAGTTCATTCATTTAATATGAAGTGACACTTTGATAACGAAAGAATTGAGCCATTAGCACTCTCTGGTTACAACCTGTCTGACAGATTCTGGGCATGAACTGCACTAACTGAGTTCTCAAGGACCTAGGTGAGGATTAGTGCTGGGATGTACTGTGTGCCGTTTCTTCTGTACAAGTGCTTCTGGGGGTCCTTTGAAATGGCTTCTTTTCCAAGAAGTATGTGTCAAAGGAAGTATGTTCAACATGTTGGATAAAGAAGAAAATTGCTCCAATTTTTTCCCTTTGAAAATCACCATATTCAACTTTGACCAAAGAAGCTCAATTGTAAGAACATTTTGGAAGGGTGCCATCCAAATTAAAAACTAATGGTGATACAAATCTGCAATTCTAGGTATTGATAGGGCCACTGCAGTCTAGTTTGGGGTATTAAAGAGAAATGGGTTTTATTTGTACTTTGAGAGATTCAAGGAATACCTGCTGAATGAATGAAGCAGAGAAATGGACACTAACAGAATGAAAACTTGCAGTCCTGAATTCTGTGCAGCGCCTGCCTCTGTGTACACTCGCTTTGCTCTTGCTGCAGACCCTCGTTTAGTGTTCTTCTGTCAGAGTATCAGGTCAGCGTTCTTTCTTTCCTGTGTTGTGCTGTCTTATCTTTCTTTCTGTCACAAATATGAAAACACATTACAGACTAAAAGCACTGTACCAGTGTAAGATATTATTACAACATAAGCCATAATATCCAAGAGTGTTAGGACCAGGAATTCTTACTTCTTTAAGAATTATCTCAAGATCAACAATTCCTTTTTTCTATCCCAGCTAACTATTTTAAAAATCCACTCACACTTCTTTTGGATGAAAAGATGTTCAAAATTATAAATAAAGTTTTAGGTTCCTATAGATGTGAACACAGGAATACCAAGTAACTGTATGCTCTGCTCCTGCAACTTTCATCATCAAGGCAATTCCAAAACCACTGTGTAGTCTTATACCTATATGTGAAAAAATAAAGAAAAACATGAACTGAATGTTGAGGCAAAAGCAAGCACAAGGGAGTTTTAATCCTAAACTTGCCTCCACTTCACAGCCTGAACTAAAACATGTTCTTTTACAAACGTTTCTCAGCTTTTCCTTTTGTAAAAAAATAAAATCAGGCACACCATCCTCTTCAAGTACTTCATACGCATGTGTTAAGGTAAAAATATGGTACCGAGGCCACCCTCAATTCACAAATGACCCCAATGCACGAAAGCCATCTGTCTTCTCCACTACCAGCCCTTGCCTCTCCTCCTTCCCAAAAGCTGGGCCCTGGCTTGCAATACCTAGGGAGTCCTTATGAACTAACACAATGAGGAGGAGATGTTTTGAGTCTGTGGGTATAGAATCAGAAAGAGGAAATTGTAGAAAGGTAACAGGCTGACCCTGGGAGCAGCCCTCAGTTAGGGCTCCCCTCGTCCCCCACACCACAGCTACTACAGAAAGGGCACACACTCCCAAGGCCTGGAAATGTTTTACTCGACTTGCTTGTGCTGCCTACATTTCCTATAGTAAGAGATTCTTCTGGGCCAGGGTCAGCTCTGGCTCTCAGAACAAGATGTGCCCTCAGTAATGTTAACTGAAGTAATTACCACATGTCAGAGTCCCTTGCTGGCTCTTCAATTACGCTGGCCACTCACCCAAGTCCAAGCCCCCAATGGAACTCCTATTTAGGGAATTAATAGGCCATCAGGCACTCACATTTTAGTGTGTGTGGTCAAAGCCACTTATATTACACATTTCTTTATTTCTAACTCTATCTGGAGCCTAAGAAGCGAGGAGAACTTTGGAGAGCATCTAGACCCAGCTTAAGCCAACACATCAAGGAGAGTTACAGTGGGAACTCAGAGGGCCAAGAGGGCAGTGCGAAAGGAAATAGAAGAGAAGGTAAAAGAGGGCTAAAGACAAACTTTTCCTCTATTTATGTATTTTTAGCCTAACATCAGGTCTAGCCCCCCCACACCATGCGGTCCCGTATTTGTGTGTGAGGACCACCACAGACTGGGAGGCCTCAGCAACAGAAATGCATGTCCTGGTGGTTCTGGAGGCTGGAAGCCACAGGTGAAGGTGCTGGCAGGGTTGGTCTCTTCTACGGCCGCTCTCCCGGCTTGCAGACCCGTCTCCTTCACACATCATTACAGGGTCTTCCCTCTGGGTGTGTCTGGGGCCTGATTTCCTTTTCTGATAAGGACCCCAGTCATTTTGGATTAGGGCTCTCCTTAATGGCCTCGTTTTATCTTAATTACCTTTTTAAAGGCCCTATCTCCAAACAGAGTCACTTTCTGAGATACTGGGAATTAGGACTTCAACACCGAATTGAGGGAGGACGACGCAGTGCAGCCATACCAGTCATCTGCTCTCAAGGTCAAAACCAAGATGATAATATTGTGAGACTTCACCAAGCATTAAATAGATCCAACCAGCTTTCAATCCAATAGTTTATGAACTATTCTGTGGGAAAAATATACTCTAACTTCCAAATAAACAATTTAAAAGCAAACATTTAGAGCTATCAATCTAGTAGACCATCTGGAAATAGCCTTTTTTTCTTTTTCCTACAATGAGACTTCACTGTTTAAATGAAACCTAACTGAGCAGGATCTAACTACTTGAGGATAGAATTTCTTCTCTTGGAAAAGATTTGACATTTTTACATTCAAAATAAAGATCTCTTTCTGGTCAATTTGACAGATTTTAAGCATTTCTTTACTTGCAGATATTATACTGCTTTTGTGACTGTGATTTTTAAAATTATTTCCTCATGGAGGATTGGTCACAGGAAGAGCACTGCTCCCACCAAATACAGGCCAAGCATCAACCTCATTCGTTTTGGCTTTACAGGTTAAGTCGGTACATGTTTAACTAAAAACAAAACCAAGAAAAGTTCCTAACTCTAGAACATAACTTTGGTAAAAATTGTTTCATGTGACAATTGGAAAGTTCTGGCAAGTCATCACAGATGCTTCACGAACCCTCAAAGCGGACAAAATGCCATCAGTGGGACAGCAAGTAGTATCCTCGTCAAACTGGGCAGTTCCAAGTTTATTATCTTGAATTCTTACTATTCTGTTATTAAAAGAATAGTGTTCTTGATTATAAGTAGATTATTAAATCACTCCATGGAAATTCATACCTTCTTTTATTATATGCAGCTAATGCTTTAAATACTGAATCGTAGCAACTAAACTCTGCCAGGCAACTGAAAATTTATAATGGTTAGAGAGGAAAAACCACCCTGTCAGGCAGACCAGGGCTGAGCCTGGTGCTGCTACTTCCAGTAAAGTCTTGACAAAGTTCCTTACCTTCCCAAACCTGTTTTTCTGTAAAATGGAAATACTGAATATAGCCACCTCATACAGTTTCGGAGAAGATTAAACATGTTGATGCATGTGAAGCCCTTAACACAATGCCCAGCACATAAGTACATAGTAAATTTCAGTTACAATTATTCTTAGTATTACATAGGCTCCATACCAACTCTGTAAAGTGGGTACTGCTATCATGAGTACTTTCAAGACGAGGAGACTTAAGATTTACAGAAGCTGTCCCATGCCCAAACTCAAACAACTGATAAGGAACATCCTCTAAGTCCAGACCCCAGAATTTACATTAAACCAACATGAATAATAAGTGTTGGTGAAATGTTTTTAGATAAATTGGCATTTGCCATCTTTACCCCCTTCCTATACCCCTTTTCACTAGCTGTTCACATCTATGTTTGCTTTTAACAGCTGACATGGACTTACAAGTAAGTTATTCATGGCTCATATCAACTACAGACTATAAGCAGTATATACGAATAATCAATACAGGAACCTCCCCAGTTTGTGTAGGCTTTGAAGAAACTAGCAGTTGTATTGTCATTGTGAAAATTAATCATTGCCAATTTCAGACAGAAAACAAATTGTTCAAATAAAGGGAAATGTATGTCACCTAAAGATGTCATTCAATGTGTTCTTTCAAAAATAATTCAGGAAGATTTCAAGAAAAAACATTTGGCCACAATTAAAGTTTTAATTTGAAAATATGAAGAAAATTAAGAAGAGTAACTATCTTTTATTGCTTGATCTTAAGCTTGTAATTTAACATTACTTGGTAAGAAACATACATTAACATTTAAATAATAAATATCCTCAAAAAGAATTAGTGAACGTACAAAATTATAAAATGTTTTCAGCTCAGTTTTGTTTCTTTGAGTCCATATATTAACTCCAAAGAGGCTACAAAATAATTATTGAATGTTTATTCTATACCAAACACTATATTAAATATATTAACTCACTGGATTTCCTACAACTACTTCTAACATTCAGTACTATTATTATCCCATTTTACAGGTGAGGAAATCAAGGTATAGGAATTCTGTAACCTGCCTAAGGTCCAACAGCTATTAAATAGAAGAACCAGGATTTGAACTTAGATCATCTGGCTCCAGATTTTATACTTAGAAATAAACTGTTACATTATACTGAACCAAGTAATCAACTGACAGTATATAAAGAGTGCTTGAAAACAATCTTGTTTTCATAGGACAAGCAATAACTATGCAATAATTAATTACATATTGTCTTAATGCAAGTCAAATCTCAACTTAGCAAATTTCCACCAAAAAAGAAGAGTTTCTATCACACAGTATATATTAGAGCACTCCATGTTATTAAGACTCTGTTAAAGATAAAAGAAAAATTCCAATTTTAGAACTTTTTAAGCTTAAGATTTTAAAAATATTTAATATAATATAGGGGAAGGAAACAACATTAAACATGGGTTTAACTCAGTTTGCCTCAGGAAAACACTGTGCTACCTCAAACAACTAGCACTTGTCATCATTTTCATTTTTAGAAAGCTATCCACTTACCTCACTTGTTATCTTTTCCCTAATATAGGGGTGCTGTGTGACCAAAAGTTCTTTGGAAATAGATAGTATAAAAGTGGAACACTAGATGCTTTCCTAATTTCATTTTTATATAGTTGCAAAATACTATTTGATTACCCATAAATAATTTTACTTATCCCTTTAACACTGATGTTATGTTTCTAACTGCAGAGTGATTTCCAGGTAGCCTGTTGTAACATCCTAGACTGGCCATCATGACTTCATGCAGGGGGTACAGACAGGGGAGAGAGCTCCATAAACAGATGAATTGTGATCCAGAGCTCCTTCACATTAAATGCAGCATAATACAGTATCTATTAAAACATACTTCTGAAATTGCTGCTCATAGTAACCTTTACAGAAATAACTGAAAATATATGCTTTGCAAACAGAATTTCTCTAAATAGAACACTTTCAAATTGGTCCTTGGTGTGTCAGAGGATTTTTTAATTTTGTCTTCATAATTGTGTTCTTTCACAATTCACTGGCTTTGTCTTCAGATGCTAATTTCTTTTTTCTACTAGAAAAGTTAATAGGCACCTCCACTTACAGCAGATGGTTCCTTATAAAAAAAATAAAAATAAAAAGTTGGAGAGCATCTGGCCAGATATATCAGATCTGGTAGTTCACATTTTAAATATTTGTTATTCTTGTTCAGATAAAAATAATTTTAATCCTGGTAATTTAATATCTGCTCTTCTAAAAATCTTAATAAGCTTTTTATGGGAGTAGGTATTAAAAATAATCAGTTGTCATAGTCGTAGGAATACTGTTTTTCTTTTTCAATATAAGCAACATGCCTTAGTCATAACAGCTGCAAAAATAGAGATTCACTTCAATTTATACTTAGCACTTTGTATCTTAGCTTCTAGAAACCCTGGTTAACTCCCTTCCATTAGTGCAATGTTTATTTTTTCATGGCTCCTGCCCAGGCATTTGAGCTTTAGGATGGTACTTGTGGTATTTTTCCATTTTGGAATAACTTTATCATATCTGGAATGCTTCTCAATGCATATCTAATTATTCCAGCTTGAGAGTAGCTCTCTCCTTTTGGCTGCTCCTGAACTGAGAAGAGAATGTGACCACAGGCTTCAGTTCAGAATTTTCCTAGGGTAAACCTGTGTTGTCAAACAAAAGGTGACTTGGAATGAACATGACCCATACCTCACTGTGACCTTTTGTGGATACCCAGCTACACAGAAAGCAAACATTAAAGGTTTTTCTTTCTCAAACTTTACTCATAATCTCCCCTTCGGTGATGTGCAGCTTCTACTCCGTGCACACAGACCACCTGGGTTACATATTAAAGAAAGAACCTTTGCTAGCTTCATGAGGATCTGCAGGATTCCTGTGAAGTCCTCTGATGCCTTTAACCCAAGATCTATGCATGCATCTAAGAGTGACAAAAGTATCAAACTTTACTCCAAGGAACAACACACACTTCATGGAACATCTCTACTATAAAGTCCTGGAAACCCACCTCCCACCAAGAAAACGCAAAGAACAGCACCACTGACAGTGATGAAGTGCCTACCATGCCGGAGTCCTCACAATAACCCAAAGTGCAGAACAGGGGCCTGAAATGTGTGCAGGTGAAATACCATATATAAAATGACTTTGTAAGAAAGCAGCAGAGTGGCATTTGAACTTGGGTCTAGCCCCAAAGCCCCTTTTTTCTACCATTCTACACTTCTCACCACCAAAGCACTGAGGGAATGAGAAGACCCTAAGCTCCAGAAGTACCAGCAGAGAAGTTCTTACCTCTGAGCCTTCCAAGCTTCTAAATTCCAAAATTGAAGCATTTACTATTTTTTAAAATACATCTGTTTGAAAAAGCAGCACCCTTTTGAAAAGCAGCATGATCAAAGCCCACTGAAAAACTTCAGCATCACACAAGAATAAAATACATTTTCTGCCCATTCACTCCACCCAGAGCAATCAGGGCCCTTCAGAGCACAGTAAATCCCACCTCAGTGGATGCTGAGATGGCACCGAGAAGTTTTAAGCAGAAGAGTAACATGAGATTCACGAAAGCAGATTTCTCTTGACGCTGCATAATACGGATTTGAAGGGCACAAGAATTCAGGGTAAAGGACATGTGAGAGGCTATTGCAGAAATCAAGCTGATAATCACTGGTGGCATTTGCCAAAATGGTGGCAGTAGAAACAGCAGGAAAGAGAGATTCAGAAATACTGTATACGAAAAGTTAAGTCACCAAGTATTGGTGACAGATTAGACGGGAGAGGGGCAGGTAGTAAGAATGAGCAAAATAAATCTAAACTAAATTTAAACATATGCCACTATTTCAAAGAGCAATGAAAATAGCCCCACCTAAATGCAAATTGAATCCAGATGGCCAAAAGACCCCCCACAAAAACAATCTTTATTGCTAAAATTGCTTCTAAAGAGCAAATTCAATTATTTTTAACAATCTAGTTATTTCCAAGTTTTACTGTGAATTAGGCTCCTGCTGAATATTATTATCCATGATTTATAAACTACAAATTTATCCTTTATGCTGCACATAATTATAATCTTGCCATTTCCAGTAAATTACAAGGAAAAAATAAGGTGGAGAAACTTAAAGATTAAATGAGATCTGTAGACTGTATTTGTATTATGATTTAAACAAAGTCCAAACAGAAGCATATCCGTGAGAAAATTGGGAAAATCTGAACACTGTAAGATAGTTGATGGTATTAAGTTTTAAAGCATGATAGTAATATTGTGGTTATGGTTTTCTTTTTAAAGCTGTTGCCATTTAGTGATTATACTAACATATTTATGAATGAAATGTTCCATTGAACAGAAGAAGGGAGAGTAATAAGACAAGTTTGGTGATGAACTGATAATTAGTAATGATAGATGATGGGTACATGGAGGTTTATTATACTAGTCTTCTTTTGTGCATGTTTGAAATATTCTAAAGTAGAAAACAATTTTAAAAATAATGCAATATCTAAAGAAAATATACAAATGGCCCAGTTAAGCACATGAAACAATGCTAAATATAATAAGCCATCAGGAAAATGAAAACCAAAACCACAGTGAGATTCTAATTTATAGCCATTAGGGTGGCTATAATCAAAAATTCAGAAAATAACAAGCGTTGTCAAGGATGTGGAGAATTTGGAACCCTCATACATTGCAGATGGGACTGTAAAATGGTGTAGTCACTTTGGCCAACAGTGAGGCAGTTCTTCAAATGATTAAACATACAATTACAATAATAATCAGCAATTTCACTTCTATGTGTATACCCACAAGAATTGAAAATATAAGTTCCCATACAAACTTGTACCCAAATGTTTACAGCATTATTCTTAATAGCCAAAAAAGTAAATGTAGAAGTAGCCCTAATTTTATCAATTAATGAATGGGTAAATAAATGTTCTATATCCATACAATGGAATATTATCTGGCAATAAAAAGGAATGAAGTACTGGTACATACTACAACATGGAACATGGATGAATTTTGAAAAGGTTATGCTAAGTGAAAGAAGTCAGTTATAAAAGACCACAGGGAAAATTATTTCATTTATGTGAAATGTCCAGAATAGGCAAATGGGTACAGACAGAAAGTGGAGCAGGGCTTGGCTAGGGCTGAGGGGAGGTAGGGAGTGGGAAAAACCACAGAAGGTCAGGGAGTGAGTGCTGTGGGCTCTTTTTTGGAGTGATGAAAATATCCTAAAATTCATTATAGCGATGGTTGCACAGATATTAAGTATACCAAAACCACTGAATTATATATTTCAGATTAGTTAATTGTATGTTATGTGAATTCTGTCAAAATAAAGCTGCCACAAAGAAGGAGGAGGAACAGGAGAATACAGCAGTGGCCAAAAATAAGTGGCTTAAACAATAAGAAAAAATTTTTTTTTCTTAATTAAGAAGCTCAGAGGGTCTCTCTACAGTATCTCTAGGCTTGGGGAATTCAGTGAGTCAACAGAAACATTAAGAACCTTAATTTTATTCTTTCTTCCTATTTTGACATGCTAAGGTGGCACTCTGTCTTAAGCTAGGTCCCCTGATATTCAAAGTATTTCAGTCGCTGTTCCACAGCACCAGATAAAATCACATCCAGAGGAACAAGAGACTGACTCTTCCCTGGATCTGTGTTTGAGAACAAGGAGGCATTTCCCAAAGTCTTGCAACAGACTTCCACTCCCCATCACTATCCCAGATGGCATCCTATTCCATACCTCGACTAGTCAAGACCAGGCCAGGGAAACATAACCATGGAAATGCCTACACCACTGGCCTTCAAACTGAGGTATTAGGGTACCATACTACCAGGGCTACATGAAGTCTTCTCCCAGGTAGAGTGAACAGAAGTAATTTCTAGATTGCCATATCCATATTTTCTTTCATAACAACAGGCCACGCCCTTCACTATTTTCCTTCTCACACTATAAAAGAAGGGCATACCTCCCTCCCATCCATCCTGAATTTTTATACAGCATTATACTCCAATATGTTAAAATATCAGGGTTACCAAACACAGGGACATTTTGAAATATCAATATAGGTGTTGAGAAAGCAAATTACTCTAATAACCCACAAATCCTTCTGCAAGTCCTTTGCTTTTAACAAAATTGAAGAGAGACCTAGTCAAGTTGTCAGCTGATTATTAAAAATAATTTTTAATGACAGATTACAATTGACTGTTGGCCTGTAACTCAGAAAGAGTTCAAAGAAACTATAACAAATTCCTTCCTGTCCCAACCACTTACTATGTGAACAAGATCTCACAGAGTTCACATCTAGACAAGTGAGAAGCAGGGATAGAATCGGTGCTGAGCCATGTCTCATCTAGCAGTAAGTGGTGTGCATCCTGCAGGAACTAATTGAAGAAAAAAAGCCCCATCCATCTCATTAAGAGATGCATTTCCAATGAAACTGTACTTCCTAACATTTAACAATATTTATCAAAATTTGTAACATGTTTATACTATTTTGCACAACTGTGATACTCAATCCAAAGGAAATTACTTAACACTTAAGAGCCTTATGTTCACAGGAAACATTACAAATGTTTTAAATTGAAATTTATATACATATTTTGTTGCAGAGCAGTATGATAGGGTGATCAATAAAAGACTTTCAAGCATAAAAATAAATTCCATGAGGATAAATTCTGTGGGAAAATTGAATCAGAAATGGAAGTTTAGGGAGAAATGGAAGCAATGTACATCTCCTGTAAAGATGAGTTTGTTGTGTATTTTTGATGGATGATGGTGGGAATCAGATTGCTACAATATGCAGAATCTACTAGATAGAACTATAGTCTTTCTATAAAGGCTGTATATATTATACCATAATGAAGACTGTATGCTTTACACTGAGCCTCTGAGAGGCTGGGCTGGGAGAGTTTATGTGTTCCCAAAACCAGACCTGTAATAATAATTGCTTTCTTTGGTTATCAGTTTTGCTACAAAGTCTTTCCAGCACTGTAACAATTCTATTCTAAAATGTCAGTGTTTGCCATATGCAAAAAATTATGTACATTGTAGTTCATGCATCTTATGATAGAAAATTTTTAGGTACAACATTGTAAATGTGTAAGAAGGTACATGATTTTCAAAACTATGTTGGGGGATATGAGGAAAAAACAACAGAAATCACTGATTTAGCCAAAAAACTGAGCCTGAGGAGGGGGCCTACCTCAGAATATGGTCAGGAGAAATGAAAATGCCTGAAAATAATCAGGGTTCTTTGAGGAACAAGAGGAGAAAGAGGAATGAAGCCTTCATGGGAAAGTAGAGTTCCTGTCCCCCATCCTTGATCTACAATGCCCTGCAGCAGCTGCCGGGCCCAGTGTGTTGCTGACTATCTTCTGACTCAGGGGCGCCCGTCTGCCTCTAGATGACAAGGGCACCTGTTGTGCCATGTGGGTAAAATGGGAGTTCCCATGGCCAGGATCCTCACCTAACCCTAAACCACTCAATGATGTAACTAGCCTCCTGCTAGGCTACTGCTTCCAGACCCATAGGCAATGGGCTATTACTGACCAAGTGCTCTGGGGGGAGGCAGAGATGGAGGAGGTTTACAGACCTGCAGACTGCTGGATGCAGATATGATTCTAGTGTTCAACCTAACAACAAGAGAATAAAACCGGGTATAAACCCTTTTACCCCAAGAATGTTCTGTTGTCATTTCTCAGTCTCATTGAATCCATAGTGAACTTGCCCGGGGCTGAAACCCTCAGGCAAGACAGCTTGGCACGCCAAAAGGCTTCTGCTGGCATCTGCCTGTGATGACAAAGATGGCCAACATGACAGCAGTCGGGAAGCTGGAGCTGTGGAGCTGTTTGGGCTTCCTACTGATTCCTGATAGGAGAAGGTGACACAGGAGAGGACCCCTGGCAGAGGCCTTCCTTTGTATAGTTAGTTTGGTCTATTCTCTTGGAGTTGAGGGGCACTTAATGTATTTCTAAACTGGTATAAATCATACAAGTCTTTTGTTAGTCTGCCTATTCCAGTTCCCTGCCTACGTGTTACGTTAGCTGTCCCACTCTTTCTCCCCTGCAGGAGGGCTCTGCAGTGGCGACACGAGCACACCTTGTCCTCTGGAGACCGCCTGTATTCCTTGCTTTGGGGCATATAACGGACTTTGTTGGGCTTGTCTGCTTGGCCAATACCTAGTTTGGACGGGTGGTAAGGAAGGGTGAGATGGAGATAGAGACTTTTTTAAATAAAAAAGAAATACACACACACACAGCCACAGTAGGGATGGGAAAGCTGGTGCTAGTGCTAGGTTCTTGCCAATTTGTCTCCCAAATTCTAAGAGGGTCTAAATCCCAAGAAATGTAATTCCTTCAGTTTTACCCCACAGCTTCCTCCTTTCCCGGTACAAAATTGCTCTGAGAGGCTGGGTGGGGCGAGTTTTTGTGTCGCCCAGAACTACACCTAGAGCCACGGCGTTCTTCGGTCATCAGTTTCGCTGGAAGTCCACACCAGTGCTCTCCAATACGGGAGCTACTAGGCACATGTGGCTACTTCAACTTGATTAAAAGTAAATATAATTTACAGTCTAGTTCTCCTCTTTCCCACTAGCTACATTTCAAATGCTCAACAGCCACGGCAGCGAGTGGCCACCTGCAGAGTGACGGAGCACTTTCATCGGTGCAGGGAGTTTTATGGGAAGGTTCCACTGTGGTGGACACCATCCTCCTTTGTGAGGATTCTCCTCTCAGGACCCTGCTGTCCCTCTGCATGGCCTAGCTTCTTATCTGGGGTGCCACACCACCCCATCCTCATAGTCTGTAAAACATGACATCAGATGTCTGAATTCCATTTGTTTTCAGGTTGAAGTTTTCCCATGGGGATCCCAGGCCCCAAATAAATCAGAGAATGTCACTAAGCACCAATTTAATATACACAAGCTTTCAGTGTCATTTAGGGAGGCTTTGTTTTTCCAGTGAGGGAGGAGGACAGATCTTAGAGACACATATACCAACCCCACCTGCCTGCATTTCTGGTTTCAGATCTAACCCAGCAAGACATCCTAGGGCAGACTTAAAAGGTAGTATAACTATGAAAGATTTAAAAGGAAAAAAAAAATACAGTCCTGTCACACAAGTGGAAGATTGGAAATGAACTGAAAATAAATATTCCATAGCTATAAAACAATTTCAGGTGGTGGAGTGTTTGTGAGCTCAAAATGAATGCATTATCATGTGTATCTAGTGGAATACTTACATGTATCTCCTTGTACAACAGATCTGAGCAGTTTAAACTATTCATAGCAAAAGCAGAACTGAACACAGACAGTATTTCACACAGCATTTCCCACAGCAGATACACCACCAACTATTCACACGTGCAGACGCTGAACAACAGAATGTATCACATTAAGATAAAATCTATTCCACTTAGAAAAGATTTGGTTTTTTATTGACATCCTGCTGATGACAGAAAAGATGATTTAAAATATAATGACAAGGAAATAAGACTCAAAATCTTTGCCCAAAGCACTTACCTATGCTTCTAGCCTTCCTCCGAAACACCTAAGCACACCAGTCTCTGCTCGAAGCAGCACTGCTGACACTGCAATTGTGCTTCCTCCTCCAAGCGCAGGAGTACTGACAGGACCACTCTCCGCAGCCCCCGGGGAATAAATCAATGGGGCCCTTCTGGGCATACCCAGGTGGTATCTAATTTGGCTCTTCACAGACCTTTGTTGGTCATTCCTGCTTCTTAGCTATGTTCCTCACAGGCGAGTTTGCCAAAGGGCTGAGTTACCAAAGGTGAGATGTCATTCCATTTGTGTGGTATAAGTTGTACACAGTATCACACTGAGTGGTGCTCAGCTGCACTCAGGGGTCCAGAAGATGGCACTTTTCAAGATGCAACTAATGGCAGAAGAGTTTCCATGGTTTTCCACACTAAAAAAATCATCAAATACAATTCGGAGATGACTGTAGATATTGACAATGAAAGCTCTTACTTCTGGCTCCTAATTTGTTTCTACATTTTATTATGTCATCAGTTTGGGGTACAAATTGAGATGTAGAGGAGAAAACTTGTGGTATGTGCAAAAAAAATAGAAGAAATACACAATTTAGAGAACATATCAAAAAGCAAAGACATAGAACAACCTCACACCAACACTCAAGCTACTTCTGACACCTACATTGAGATAAAACAACAATAAGAAATGAACAAAGCATTAAGTCATGTCTGCTAAGAACAACTTTAGTTATAAAAGCCATGTTGAGACAGCAGCTCTGAAGATTTTTTAAAAAGGCCCTTTTAACTCACATTTCTTGTTCTTTGTTCTTTCTCTTTCCATCCAGCATATTGCCAAAGTTTCTGTACAATTCTCTTACATTAATACTCATTAAAATTTTGGACTCACACTGACAGAAAATTACTTGGGCCTTTCCACCCAGGACACCTTCAAGACCCTCAGCTTTCCTGCCCCCCTCTATGCTCCTTTGCCTAAACTACCAAAACTCATCCAGTTTTTCTCTGCTTTGAATCTGTGGCATCTAGAGTCCTTGAGCCATAACAACCTCCCTCATCTGTATAAACACATGTTGAAAAATATCAGCACCAGCATGAAATGCAAACCGCCTCACACCTAAGCATTGAGTTGCCAAACTTCTATCTTTGATAAAAGACAGGCTGTCTCCTTTCCATAAAAGCAGTCTTTGAGGGTCTCAATGAAAGAAGTAAGTAAGTCAAATATCCCAAAAAAGCTTCCTTACACTGGGAAAGAAAGGCTTAATCTACAGCCACTACAGGGCATTAAATTGAGAGGGAAATTACCAGACTTATTACCTTACTTCCAATATCACAAAACTCATTTCTTCCACACTTTCAGTAGCCAAAGGGAGGAAGGGGCACACCACAACTCCACGGCTAGAAATGATAACTCTTTCAGATGGTAGTCTAAAGGTCCTAAGCACCTGAAGTGCCACGGATTAACTTACTCTGTTCTATTCCTTATGGTAGCACAATGATTTTGCCATGGAGGCTGTATATAAAATCATTGACTCATTTCAGAGGACTGGGAAAATGTTTGGCTTCACACTCTTCAAGCTCCAACTTTCTAGTCAATAAATTTTTAGTCTCCATTACAAACTGTTTTCTCTTTCTACTAGCCATTTATCAAAAGAAAATAAATGAAACAAAGAACTAAGTACCCAAGAAACATACCAAACATGCACTTCAAGAAAACAATAAAACATCCCATTTCAAATGCATTAACATCTAACCTACCATCATTTATTCCACTACCACTCCCCTAAATCACCAGAAAGAATATCAACATGCTCTAATGCATTAAATATGTCCATGTTTGGCTAAGTATTATTTTCAAACAAGTAAAGGCTTATTACAGAGTGAAATGGGCCCAACTAACTTGCTCAACTTCAGATAAAAGTAAATAAACATGGGAGAGATTCAAGATGGCAGCGTGAGAGGTGACACGGAGAACTCCTTCCAAAACCACTAATGGCACAAAAATATAGTTAATTAATACAGCTAACCCTAAAACAGCAAGAAGAAAGAAGGCTGAACCAGACTGCACACAAAATTCACAAACAGACCAGACCTCAAGAAGCAGGGCACCAGCTCTGCTCCCCTACTACGCCCAACCTTACTCTAGGGGCTGCGCCGCTCCAGAGACTGGAGTTTCTGCGCACTAGTGGGCACCACACAGAAATATGAAACGTCAAAAGAACATAGTTCAGACCAAAATCTCACGAACCCCAGAAAAAGGGCCAAATGAAACTGAACTCACCAATCTTCCTGAAAGAGAGTTCAAAATAAAAACTGTAAATAAGCTTATGGAGGTACAGAAAAATATTCAAGAGCTCAGGAATGAATTTAAATCGGAGATTCAATCATTAAGAAATTCCATATCTGAAATGAAACATACAATGGAGGGATTTAAAAGTAGATTAGATGTAGTAGAAGACACAGTAAATGGAAAAGAAATTAGAGAAGAGTAATACAAAGAAGCTGAGGCACAGAGAGAAAAAAGAATCTCTAAAATGAAAGAATATTGAGAGAACTGTGTGACCAATCCAAGCAGAACAATATTCGCATTATAGGGGTACCAGAAGAAGAAGAGAAGGAAAAAGGGATAGAAAGTGTTATTGAGGCAGTAATTGCTGAAAACTTCCCCAGTCTGGGGAAGGAGATAGTCCTCAAGCCACGGAGGTGCACAGATCTCCCAAGACAAGGGACCCAAGGAAGACAACATCAAGACATATAATAATTAAAATGGCAAAGATCAAGAATAAAGACAGACTTTTAAAAGCAGCTAGAGAGAGAAAAAACATCACATACAAAGGAAAAACCATCAGGCTATCATCAGACTTCTCAACAGAAACCTTACAGGCCAGAAGGGAGTGGCATGATATATTTAATGCAATGAAGCAGAAGGGCCTTGAACCAAGAATACTCTACCTGGCAATGACTTCAAGCTCTACTACAAAGCCACAGTAATCAAGACTATTTGGTATTGGCACAAAAACAGACTCACAGACCAGTGGAACAGAATAGAAAATCCAAACATTAACCCAAACATATACAGTCAATTAATATTTGATAAAGGAGCCTTCGATATACAATGGGGAGATGACAGCCTCTTCAGCAGCTGGTGTTGGAAAAACTGGACAGCTACATGTAAGAGAATGAAACTGGACTACTGTCTAGCCCCATACACAAAGGTAAACTCAAGGTGGATCAAAGACCTGAATGTAAGTCATGAAACCATAAAACTCTTAGAAAAAAACATAGGCAAAAATCTCTTGGACATAAACATGAGTGACTTCTTCATGAACATATCCCCCCGGGCAAGGGAAACAAAAGCAAAAATGAACAAGTGGGACTATATGAAGCTGAAAAGCTTCTGTACAGCAAAGGACACCATCAGTAGAACAAAAGACATCCTACTGTTTGGGAGAATACATTCATAAATGACATATCTGATAAAGGGTTGACATCCAAAATATATAAAGAATTCATGCACCTTAACAAACAAAAAGCAAATAATCGAATTAAGAAATGGGCAGAGGACATGAATAGACACTTCTCCAAAGAAGAAATTCAGATGACCAACAGGCACATGAAAAGATGCTCCACATCGCTAATCATCAGAGAAATGCAGATTAAAACCACAATGAGATATCACCTCACACCAGTGAGGATGGCCAACATCCAAAATACAAACAACAACAAATGTTGGCGAGGATGTGGAGAAAAGGGAACCCTCCTACACTGCTGGTGGGACTGCAAATTAGTTCAACCATTGTGGAAAGCAGTATGGAGGTTCCTCAAAAAACTCAAAATAGAAATACCATTTGACCCAGGAATTCCACTCCTAGGAATTTACCCTAAGAATGCAGCAGCCCAATTTGAAAAGGACAGATGCACCCCTATGTTTATTGCAGCACTATTTACAATAGCCAAGAAATGGAAGCAACCTAAGTGTCCATCAGTAGATGAATGGATAAAGAAGATGTGGTACATATACACAATGGAATATTATTCAGCCATAAGAAGAAAACAAATCCTACCAATTGCAACATGGATGGAGCTAGAGGGTATTATGCTCAGTGAAATAAGCCAAGCCGAAAAAGACAAGTATCAAATGATTTCACTCATATGTGGAGTATAAGAACAAAGAAAAAAGCTGTAGGAACAAAACAGCAGCAGACTCACAGAACCCAAGAAGAGACTAAGTTACCAAAGGGAAAGGGACTGGGGAGGATGGGTGGGAAGGGAGGAACAAGGGGGAATAAGGAGCATTATGATTAGCACAAGTAATGCAGCCGGGGGTGGGGGTGGGGCGCACAGGGAACGCAGTATTTATAGAGAAGACAAGTAATGATTCTATAACATCTTACTATGCTAATGGACAGTGACTGTAGTGGGGTATGTGGGGGGCACTTGAGATAGGGGGTCTAGTAACCATAATGTTGTTCAAGTGATTGTACATTAATGATACCAAAATAATTTTTTTTAAAAAGTAAATAAACATGGATGGCAGTCTAGGGCTGACTACAGCGGGAGAAGTTGAGAGACAGGAGACTTGGGTCCAGTGATGCCTTCTTCCGCCTTGCTGACCCGGCCACTCAAGCAGACAATGGCTCTCACTGAAGATTCAGTAAAGGAGCCATGCTGCCTCCAAAGATGTATTTACCCCTGTAGAGAACATCTGTCCCGCTCTCTTTGGCCAGCATGCTTCTATTGTTAGAGCTGCCCTCCTCTCCTTGGTAGTGTGGTAAATCAAATGGTTTCTTATTCCCAGTGAGGGTATGATTATACCTGGGGGTGTGATCCTTGCCTCAAAGGAGACCAAGCAGGATGTGTCATAGAGCTCTGCCTGGAGACAGCACCCGCAAAAGGGGCTCTTTGTGAACACAGGCTATTGGAACTATGCAAACCAATGCTGCCACCACTGACAGAAGACCGCCTGAGAGTAATGCTAACCCACAGTAAAGCCAGGAGAGATGTCATGTGGGGTGCAGCTGCAATTAAAGCTAAACCCTTGCACTTCCATGTTAAGGGAGCAAAAACTTACAGGCTTTGCTTATGCCAGTTTGAACTGAATTTCCAAAACTTATACTAGAAGTTGTAAATGTAATTTTCATTTCCTTCTCCTGCTTTGCTTCTATCTTTGAAAAAGAACCTTGTCTAGGTTGCCCCTGCTACTTAAGGTTTGATCCCACTCCACCCATCTTGTCCCTTCTTGTTTTTCTCCATCCATTGTCTCATCATTCTCCCTCTCCTCTGGTTCCAAACCCTCAAATTACAAGATTTCTCCTTCCTTTTGATATAAAATGAGCTCTTCCTCTTATCAGATTCCAATCACAGAAAGGCACATTTTAAAAAATAGTTCTGATCACTGGGTTTGAATTGAGTACTCTGCCTTTCACTTAATATTGCCTCATAAATGTGTCTACACGGCTAGATGCTCTTCACATCTATTATTTTAATGGCTATATCATGTCCTGTGTCAACTTAATCTATGATGATTTACTTAGCCACTCCTCTAATACAGACATACAGATAACTTCTTAGTTTATAATATAAATGCTAGAAAGAACACTTCTCCATGTATAATTTTTCTTCTAAATTAATTTCATAGGGCAAATTCCCAAAGTCTCATCAAAATTGGGTTTAATCATTAATTTTTTCTAACAGGTATAAAGTGATATCCCATTATTGTTTATTTTTTACCTGGTTATTAACAATGATTCTTAATATCTTTGTTTGCTACTTATATTTTCTCTTATGTAAACTCTCTATTTGCATCCTTAACTAGTTTAATTCCTAACATTTGGTGGCATTCTTAAATATTTTTATGAATTCTTTAGAAGTATTCGTTTCTCATATAATTCATTATGAACACTAATTCTTTGAATGTCTGTATTCTATTGGGATCTTTAGTTTTGCATTGTTAAATATTTTTAAACTTTATCAAATTTGTCAATACTGTCTGTTCCATCAACCTTAAAAATCATTCATTCAAAAATCGGTGTTGGTTCTATCCTTACATCAGAATTTTCTAATACCAGCTAAAAAGAGAAAAAAATGGTACAACTTCCCTGAAGGGCATATTTTGGTAACTCACATTAAATGTGTACACAAGTATGCTTTTTAAAAATGTATATCATATGGCTCAAAAATTGCATTTCTAAGGAATTTACTCTCAGGAAATATTTTGCTCTCAAGAAATAATTGAAAAGCATGCAAGAATGTTCATCACAGTGTTACTGACAATACCAAAATATTGAAATATGAATATAAATGAGTAAGGATGGCTAAAAAACTTACAGTTTATCCATAATGGATTTGTGGTGTAGATAGATATGTATTGATACAGGAAGGTATTCATTATATAGCATTAAATACAAAAACAAGTGAACAAACAGTATGCATATTGTGATGCCTGCCTTGCTAAACACATACACACACACTTACAGAAAAAGTTCTGCAATAAATTTGTCTAATATTTAGTAGTAATTATATTTGTTTGCAGAAATACTTGGATTAATGGAGACTTTCCCTCTTTTTATATTTTGTTTAGTTTCTTATATTACTTAAATATGTGTGTGTATGTGTATTAGTTATATTACAAATATTCATATATACAAACATATTACTTTTAATATAATAAAAAGAACAACATTGCCATTCCATTAGAAAAAAAACAAAAAAGAAAGCTATCATTCTCAAAAATTGGGATGATATTCTGGGGTTCGTGGTTTGGTTTTTTAAAAACACTATTGCTTACCCTTTTTAATTGTTATCTTCTTAATCTATAGTACAAAAACATGGAATTCTAGGCTTTAAGGATACAATCTCCCTTACTGCATATCCATGACCTCAATACGTTTGCACAAAAACATCTCACAAGAATATACATGCTTTGATGTGCAGGGTATTTATTTTGCTTCATGTTTATCTTCTGTTATTACTGAGGTTTTTCCTCCAAGTCCTCAGTGACAGAGTAGGACATATAAAAATACTTTTTTTCTTCAACAGCTTTATACATTCTACTACAGTGGTAACTAAAGCAGTCATTTAAAATGAGTTTCTCTCCGTTTCAAGTTTCAAATGTACTTGAGTTTTCTTATTCCCATAAAATCTTCCTCTTCTCCTACATCTTCAAAATACTAAGAATGTTTTCTAGCACTTTGTTTTTCAAAAGCTCTTATTATTCCTTAAAGTATCTTACCATACTTTATCTTTTAAAAAAACACGTTAAATGTAAGAATTGATAAATCTGATAAAATCCTAAAAACAAACAAGAAGATAGTAAGTTCTATTGTCCAGCATGGGAGAAAAACTATACTCTTCAAAATCTAGAGTAGGATATATAAAAAACCAGGGTTCCATCACAAAAATTTTTAATGCAATAAAATGTACTTTATTCTAATACTATTTGGAACATAAATTAATCTTTGAAAATTGTGAAGGAGAAATGAGAAATGCCAACTGGATTAAAGAGGAAGGAAAACAATTATACAACCACCTCGGGGGGCATCATTATGAACATCAGTTTAGAGAAACGGATTAATGCCTATTAATAGAGAGTTTCACTTGACATCATGCCAGAGGAACCCATTTTTCCTGAACTAATAATGAACACAACAGTACTGACTCGCTATTGGAATAGGTCTGCAAACTCATCTTTTTCTTTTTTCAACAATGATGATCAGCTACAGAGAGCCACTCATACACTCTCCAAAGCTCTCCAGAGCAACTACATCAGGACCCTGGTGAGAATAAGAAGAGGCAGGAACACAGCAGAGGAGGTGCCGTGATATCTCACTTCCAACAATAAACAGTAGTGACAGAGTTAGAATTCAAGAGCAAATGATTTCCATTTCAAAGGGTCCCCATTGCCTACAGAATATAATTCAAATACCTTATTCCAGGCCCTGTGTGATCTGGAATTTAAAAATCCTTTGTCAGTGCTTCATCCCATCACTTTTCACACATCAATCAAACTGGACTACCTCTGCCACTCTGGCTTTCACTCACACTGATCCCCTATCTCAAGGGCCTTTTCCTTATCTCTTCCAATACTAAACTGAGCTATATTTTAAGGCAAAGATCAAAAGTGGTTTCCTTCATAACTAACAGTATTCTTGATAGCTAGCATAATTTACTACTTACTGTATCCAGGTATATTCATGTATTATCTCATTTATCTTTGCAACAGCTCTATAATATACGTACAACTATTATCTCCATTTAAAAAATGAGGTAAGTAGCTTGCCCAAGGTCAAAGAGTATTGAGCTCAGACTCAAACTCAAAAAGCCTGAATCTAGAGTTGGTACCCATAATCTTATAGCTGCTGTGCTCCTATACTGATAATTATCCCAAAGGGCTCTGAACTGAATTCATCATCTGATTTTAGGGACTTGGTTAGGATGATCTTGCCTACACTACAGCAACATAAAATCCTATTTATATTGGCCTAAAGAATGAGGGAATTTTTTAGTTCATATAACAATTCCCCAGGAAGGTCAGTCCCCATACTGGTTAAGTCAGCATATCAACAAACAAACTCCTTGAGGAATCAAATTCTTCCTATCTTTCTCCTCCATCAACCTCTGTGTGTTGACTAGGAAATCTACTGGTTGCAGAATGGTTGCAGCCGCTCCAAGAATCACATCACATGTGCCAGGGTTCAAAGACTAAGTTTGGAAATCTTCCATTAATATTCTTCTTTCTCCTGAGGTTTCCTCCTTGTGAAGAGATATCAACATATGAGTCTAGGGCTTTCTTATCCCTGGGAAGGTGGCATGATTTATCTAATTGATAAATTTAAAAGAGTAACTGGACATGATTAATTCAGTTTTGTCTTCCTTCCTCTTCTAGGGAGCAAACCTTTCAACAAAGAGCATAAATTTTCCTGTTTCTCCAAACAGAAATTCTTACCTGAACAGCCCTACTACCTGGGAAAGCTGCCTCAGTAAAGCTCTGTCTGTGAATGCATAAGTCTGCTGGATTCCAGTGGTTCAGAATCAGTTAGGCCGTTGACTAGGAAAATTAAAGCTACATCCTCCACCTTAGCTTCACTGATTAAGGAACAAAAAGTTGATATTTTTACTTCTATGTTTATTTTGCTTATTTCTCAACTTTTTCAGAACTAGGGCACAGAGGGAGAAGCCATATGTACGGTGGTTTCTTTCAAGCACCCAAAAACTCAGCATGCGTCCATACATATCACACTGGCCACAACTAGGCCATATACTCACTCCTAAAGCAACCCTGGCAAGGGAATATAAACTTTCTAATCAGCTTACAGCTAGGATTTACACAAGTCATGTGGGAAAGGAGTAGAAATTGGAAAAAAAATTAGAATGGTGCCAGTAAAGAAAAAGAGAAAAGGTTAAGTAGGCAACCTAGGGTCTGCTACATGACCTAGAGATAGAACACATATCTTCTAGCAAGTGGAAGTTGACCAGTAAATTTCCAGATCACTATAGCCATGCATATTTATGGCAAACATGAGAGGGAGAGGTTTACCTCACCCACAGTTCCGTCTCTGTTCTCTCATCTCTCAGACTATGTTCCCTCTGGATTATAGGAAAATTCAGCACAGTTAGAGTTCCAAAGAATAAGTATCTATTTCTGTCAATAATTCCCTCCTGTTCACTATAACAAAGCCATTTCAAGAATGTAAGGCAAAGGAACTATGAAATCTGTCCTCCAAAGTAGACACCTTCCTCTCCCCAGGCCCTACACCACCCATTCAATTTCCCTTTGGAAGAAAGGAATGATATAAATTTAATAAATAACCAATCTTGGGAGCTGTCGGGATAGAACTCACAGGTCATGGCCCAAACTCAAGGGTCTCCTGGGTACTAAAAATAAACTGTTTTTTACTATGAAAGTTTTTCATTTTCCTGCTTCCTTTCATTTGGTTTATGAACTCTGGGAGCCTAAGAAATCACTGCTTAAAAGGACTTAACTGTCATACCAGACACTATGTACTTATTTTGAATAAAACTGCTCAGATTTTTAAAAATTTTATGACAATTTTATATTTAAATGTCCCTTCCTGTCACAGAGGCAAAATGCCATCCATATGAAATGTTCAAAGCCAACTTTTCTTTATACATTTGCTGTTCAAATTCTAAGAAAACAAGCGGGCTTAACTCATAATTACCATTTGGTAATCTTATATTCTTTTCCCTTAATAAGCAGAGATTTTATGACAAGACCATAAGGTATCATAAATGAATGACAGGTCTATATCTAGGGATATATACATATGCATATATAAATGTTCTATGTATAAAATAAATATGCATATATAGTTTATAGCAATAAACAGACAAATGGAGAGAAAAACATAGATTGTAAGGCAATTTGGAGCAAAAATGACATAAACTTTAAAAAACAAAACAGTAGGGAGAGTCTATGGTCTGACCAGAAAACTGAGATATATGATCACACATAGATAGCATAGCTTGAACAAATTAATATAGCTGCCAAGCTCAGCATCTCCAAAATTCAAAACAAAGCGTAAGAAATGTGTTTGTTAACTTAAAACATCTGTTCCTATCACAAGAATATGAATAAGACTGAAAATGCATATGGATTATTCAACAATAAAAAGTACAAAATCTCTTGTATTATTAGTCTCACAATTATTTTAAGATATAAATTTCCAAACAGGAAACTAGCACATCTGATTACAATGGACAATTTATAAAAACCCAGCAAGGAAAAAAGACTCATCTTAGGCACCTAGAGCCCACTTTTCACCACCCAACATTAAAGAAAGTAAAGCTATAGCATATCAGTTTTTAAAAGGACACTGGCACTGAAGAGCTCTAATTGTCTTCCTTAATCCTCCTGAACCTGAACACACAAGGCCTACAGCTAAGAACAGAAGCTCTCCATGTTTTCCCACCGCAATATACATGTGCACAAACTACAACGAGATATCACCTCATACCTGTTAAGATGGCTACTATCAAAAAGACAAAAGATAACAAGTGCTGGCCAGGATGTGGAGAGAAGGATGTGGAACACTTGTATGCTATTGGGGGCATGCAAACTGGTACAGCCACTTTGGAAAACAGTACGGAGTTTCCTCAAAAAAATTAAAAATAGAACTACCATATGATCCAGCAATTCCACTTCCAGGTATATATCCAAATGAAATGAAATCAAGATTTGAAGAGATACCTGCACCCCTATGTTCATTTCAGCATTATGCACAATAGCCAAGATAGAGAACCTAAATATCAAAGGATAAATGGACAAAGAAAATGTGATACACACACACACACATACACACACACACAGTGGAAAAGAAGAAAATCCTGACATTTGCAACAACATGGATGGACCTGGAGGAGACTGTGCTCAGTGAGATGAGCCGAACGTGGAAAGACAAATACTGTATGATTTCACTTACATGTGGAATCTAAACTAGTCATACTCATAGAGCAGAGAGTAGAATGGTGGTGCCAAGGGCTGGGGAATTATGCAAGATGAACAAGTTTTGGGGATCTACTGTATAGCAATGTGACTATAGTTAACATGTACTTGAAATTAGCTAAGAGAGTAAATCTTAAGTATTCTCACCACCAAAAAGCTAAAAAAAGAAAGTAGTAACTAAGTGAGGTGATAGATACATTAATTAGCTTGACTGTGGTGATTATCTCACAATGTATACATATATCAAATCATCAAGTTGTACATCTTAAATATGAACAATTTTTATTTGTTAATTATACCTCAGTAAAACTGGGAAAACATTTTAATGGCATATGTAAGAGTGATTGCAGGTGAGGACTCAGCTGTAACTCTGCCCCTTTCCTTTATTCAAGAAAACATACCAAACAATATGGGGAGAGGAATATTTTAACAGTGACGACCTTAAAACTGTTCAACTTATATATACAAACAAACAGCAAATCTAGGTACTATGACAACTTCTTGTGACTTCCTCACAACAGCTAACAGCACTACAGTGAGCCTTCCCCCAAGGTGAGAGACATCCATGAGACCATAATTCAAGCTTAAGTACTAGAGTACAGTAGGAATTTTAAAGCTCTAAAGCCACACAGTTCAATATAGGAGCCAAGAGCCACATGCGGCTATTTAACTTTTTAACTAATTAACATTAAGCAAAATTTAAAATTCGGTCCCTCAGTGTCACTAGCCACATTTCAAGTGCCTAATAACCAATAACATGAGGTGCTCCCTTACTGGCGACCTTATTGGACAGTGTAGCTATGGAACATTTCCATCCACACGGAATGTTCTATTGCATAGCACCAAGCTAGGGAATCTTGGAAAGGATCTAATTTAGCTCTCTCATTTTACAAATTTAGAAACTGAGACCTCATTTCATTCAAGTGACTTACTCAGTGCTACACAGTAATTACAGAGCCAGGACCCAAGGCAAGACACCTTGGCCTCTATCACTCAGTCATGTCCACTCTGACATCTTGCTGCCACCTAGATGACATGAGCATTGCTTCCTTGCCAAAGTCTGGGTTCTTTCACAAGCATGCTCTCTGTTAATCCTCACATCAGCCCCATGAGGAATATAAGCTCCATTATACAGAAGATGAAATTGAGATTTGGCTGTATAAAATATCATATCTGAGGCCACACACAGAAGGTGTGTAGCAGGTATTAAGATTCAGCCTGGATCTTTCCTCTGTGCTATGCTGTATATAGGAAACACTCCACAATTTTAATTACCCTTGAAATATTTTTCTTTCTTTCAAATTGCTAAAAGTTATGGCCTCCTGATTCACTTTGTCAGTATTTGTGAGCAAAAATAGGAAAATCCCATACTTAACACTTTTGATCTAGAGCATAAGAGTGGTTCTATCCAACTTTTCCAATTATATCTGTTTTAGGGCAACTTTAATAGCAGCTAACCTTATCAAGCATTGTGGGTCACACTCACTGGGCTCAGTGCCCCACGTGGACCTCCTTTAACCTCAGAACAACCTTGTGGAGAGCTCACCGCCATGTCACAGATGTACAAACTGAAGTCAAGAGCCCAACCACCCACCAGGGAGAACCTAATAAAGGGGAACTATGTGCTCATGGCGATGCCAAAAGACAGCTGAACTCTTTCTGCTCAATATAGTTGGAAAAGAACAGAAGAGAGGTGAAAACTTGGAAATAAAAAATTTATTTTCCTCCTCACACTCAGTGTCCCTGTCACAGTTAAACACATTAACCAGGTAGTTTCCCTCTGATGGATTCCTGATTTAACATGGTCACACTTTCTCTTCCAAAAGGGCTGACTTTAGAGAAAGTCCTGAGAATCCAAGCATGCAAGTGTATTGTGGGGTAAGAAACACACCCCAAAAGAGACTATTCAGAGTTTCTCAAGGTATAGGACCTTTCTGGGCATTTTGAGTTCCCCCTGATAATTTCTGACTTAAAGAATAGAAAGAAGAGAAAGGTAGGGAAGGCAATGATAAAGACAGGAGAAGAGAAACACCTGAAGTCAGTACCTGAGAGATGGCTACATGTGGTTTAGAACCAAGTCATCTCAGAGTGTCACTGTAAGTCCGCAGAGCTGTCAAAAGTTAGGAGACACAACATATTGTTGGGAACGTGTGTGTGTAAATGTGTATATATAATATGTCTATATATGTATATATGATAATATATATGTACGTATGCATGTGTGTGTGTATATATATATATATATATATATATATATGTATATACATAGAATATTTTTTTAAAGATGGAATGACCCCCCTAAACACTCCTTGCATCGTATAGTGACTGCAGCGCACACTGTGCAGGAGAGCCTCAGTTAAAGGGGAAGAGGTTAGCCAGGGACAGCTGGCTTTCACAAGAGGTCACGACAGAGAGTGGCAGAGACAACTGCATGGCAGGTGCAGCAGGGAGGGGGTGCACAGATAAGACTGAAGGTGAAATTAACTAGTTGAGTTCAGAGACAACAAGCAGACGGCTTGGCTGCAAGAAACGGCACAGTCAGTGAAATGGCTTTCAGAGTCAGAACCAGGTTTGAATGCTCTCTTCCTCTGGCACTGAATTAGCTGTGTAATTTTGGACATGTGACCTAGACTTTCTGAGCCTCAGTATTCTTATCCGTAAAGATGACACCTATTTCCTGGGATTACTGAGCGTATGAAAAATATAATAGGCACTTAACAAGTGTCACTTCCTTTTGTTCTTCTTCTTGGTTGGTAAAGAGGAATTCTGTTACCGCAGAAAAGCATATGCAAGGCCCTGCATCTGGGTGCCTTCCCCCATTACCCTCTTTACCTTACAAAAGCCCTTCAGGAGAGGCTTTCTTTATCCCCATTTCACACAGGAGGCGACAGAAATTCAGGAAGGTTTTAGAACTTGCTCTAGGTCACAGAGCTGGTTTGTAGAGGAGAAGGAAGAATCAAAGAGGCCGTGAAGGGTCCACTACATCTGACAGCTTCCCAAGCGCTAAGTATGAGACTGAAAAGGTATCAGTGGGAGGAAACTTCACAAGACAGGATGAGAGTCAGCAACCAGCAGCCAGTGCCTAGATCCATGTTCTCATCTCACTGATAACGTTTGTGGAATTCTTCTGGGTAAAGCTTATGCTTGGCCACGTTCAACCAGACCCACTCTTTGGAGAGCATACAGGGTCTGGGCAGGGACACCTCACACAACCTCGGAGGCAGCTCTGACCAGGAAGCCACTTAACAATAGAAACCTCTCACCCAGAAAGTTGTTTAACCAGAGAATCCTAGAAGAGTATACAACTGTTCTTACACTCTTTATCTTAATTCAAAACACACAAATGTATATTCATTCCATTTCAGCGAGGTAACTGCAGTGCTTTTCTTCAAGGCCAGATAGATTATGCAGCAGCAATGAATTATGCAGATAATTAACTATGTCCACCATGCATCATCTCCATTTGCAATCTGAAGTTCCTTAAAATGGAAAGAAAACTTAACGTGGCCACAAATAAATCCAAATGCAGAATGTCTCTGGATTTTTGGGTTTTTCCCCAATCTTTTATAGTTGTTTCTCTAACACTTAATCTGACAGCAAATTTCTAGTGACTCACCTCTATAGAGTCTTCTTACAGTATTCAACATAGTTTCCCTAGAAACAAGAATGCTGTTTCTTTTCACATTCACATTTCAGCAGTTTAATTAAACTATAAGTCGGATTTTGTCATTCTTCTGCTCCAGCTCCTCCAATTGCTCACCCACGTCACTGAAAGGGCAAGTGAAAGCCCATACAGACCCCATGGGTGCCCCGCCCCGCCCACTGCTCTGACCCGATCTTCTGCCACTCTCCCCCTGGATCAGGTGCTCCAGCCACTCTGACCTCCATGTACTTCGAATGGCCAAGCAAGCTTCCCTTCAGACTTAATGCTTGCTATTCCCCATCTCTGCCATTCTCTTCCCCTGTATATCCAGGGGACTCCCCCTTACAATGACATCTTTCAGGTCTTTGTGCAAATGTCGCCTTCTCATGGAGGACTTCCCTCGTCACTCTATTTCAAGTAGCCAGCCCCATCTCCTATTCAGCCTCACCTCCCCACCTGTATATTGTTTTTCTCCACAGCAGTTACCTGACATTCTGTATGTTTTACTCTTTAGATTTTGAGCTTCGTGAGGGCAAGGATTTTGTCTGTTCACTGTTGCTTAGAATAGAAGATCCACAGTTGTCATGCAATAAACATTTGGTCAATAATAATATTAATTATTATACTAGATGTATTGCCTTTCTGACTGAACGGCATAATTACAACAATAAGTACATTGGGCTTGAGGAGGTACTGGAGCAAATGCAGCAGTCTGGCAAGCAAAGAAGCCACCTGGAGGGGTCAGGAGCGTGCTGGTGCACTGTGGCACGGCTGACTAGCCCTGAGCAGCCGGAAGCCCTGGAACCAGCCAGGGCTGTGAGCTGAAGAGAGCCAGATCACCCATTAAATGCAAATTTGACTGGACAGCCTGTCCTTTAGCTTGATGGAACTGATCTCTCCAAGTACTTGATGCTTTCATATCCAAATGCTCAGTAACACAGACCAATGTCAAGTAGAGAAGAAAGTCTAGCCATTTTTCTTCAGATACAGGCAAAACTCCAAAAAGAAGAAAAGTTGTCTGGTCCCGGTCCACCCTTCAGTGGTCAATTACCTTTAGCAAATCTCTTCATTTATCTCTCTCATCATTGGTTCCTCATTAAAAGGGGGGAGAATATTGAATAATATGTGGTCTGCCTATTTCACTGGTTTATTTTCAGTATCAAATGAATCAATAGCTATGAAAACATATTGAAAAACTATGTAGTACTCTATACAACAAGAAATTCTCTTTGTAGTAACAGGGATAACTGACTTGTCTATATCTTCTATAGCTCCCCCAAACTGGTAATGTACTTTATAGCACTTTGATTTTTAAATGATTCTTAAGATGTATTAAAGAATAAACACAAGGAAAAGTAGGCTTTTAAGGGCATGGAATGACAAAGAGAGGGAAAATGGCTTTCTCCTGATTCTTTAATAGAAAAATATAAGGAAGAAGAAAGCCATAAATCTCCAGAGCAGCAACTATATTACATAAAGTTCAGATTCAAGAATATTACTGTGAACATCCACAATTATCTTGGTCATTTCAGATATTTCTCATCTATTTCAACATCATAAGGATAACCCAAGATGACGTATTAATATCACACGTCAATAACAGTTGTGATGTAAATGAGCTAACCCTTTCCAACCATCTCAGTTGTTTTTATTATACCATTTATTAAACCAAAATAAAAAAGTGGTGAAGAATGACTTGTCAAACCATTTATTAGAGTTGATGGAGTGTAGGCAGTCTTTTCAATAAGGCTTTAACACACTGTTATGCACCATAGTACATTATTAATGAAAAGAAATGCGTGAGACTTGTACCAGCTTTTCCCCCAAGTCATCCTAACACTAAATTCAAAATCAATTCTACGTTACATGGCAAAGGTTCAGAGAGAAAATGTTAATTTGCTTGTTATTTACCAAAACTTAAATTTATAATTCTAAGCATCAGTCAGGAATCTTCCATATTATACTTCCATATTATACTCAATTTCATGCTTATTTGTGGAGGGGGTTTCAAAAGAAAATGGATGGGATTTCAAAGAAAGAAGCAAATGCAACAGGAAGATAAACAAACTGTGCCCTAGTTCATATCTGACAAGAGAATGGGATTAATTTTCTCTCTGATTAAGAGAACACAAAGGACAGTCACAGAATGCAAATTGTATATTTGGTGTTTGAACCTCTCTTCCAACCACTCTAGAAAGGGTATTAAGTAATTGAGCATGATTGTGTCAGGATGAGGGAGAGTCCTCAAACTGTGAAGGAAAATAAACATATTCTACAATGACAGGATCACCTGACTCAGTAACCTCAATCAAGCATGTTACATGCAAAATAAATAAACCAAGTATATCAAGAATGACCTACCTCCAACAAGGAACCCTGAAAGACACAAGCACCTGTAGGGAAAAACAAAACAAGAATTAAAAGGGTTGCATAATGCATAGACCAATAGGCACTTCCCCGGCTGACTTGCGCTAAAAGTGAACTGTGCTTTCTCAATCTCAAAAGCTTGAGCATTCTGCCCCTGGGGAAATAACCCCATACACCAAAACAACATTTCTTTGACACACATGAGGGAAAGCATCATTAAAACTTATTATTTGAATTTAAAAATAGGACTTCCGGGAAGATGGCGGCGTAAGCAGGGCGGCAGAAATCTCCTCCCAACACTATATTTACCTACAAAAACACAGCAAATACATCTATCCCTAAAACAGAGACCAGAATACACAGGAAAGCGCACAGCGTACAGCTATACCCGAGAGGACTCGGCACCCCAAGAGGTGGGTAAGACACGGAGCTGCGACCTGGTGGGACCCGAGCACTCCCCCACCCCAGCGCACTGGCAGGAGGAGAGGATTCAGAGCCGGGAGGGAGTGGAAGCACACCCCGCAAAGTAGCCAGCCCCGGTGATCTGCGCGGGGAGCGCTGACCCACATTGCGCAGTGCAGCGGAGATTGGAGAGACAGAGGGGCAGGATCTGAGCGGGGAACGCGCCAGGGTGCTTGCAGCCGGCTCCCGGGAAGGGAAAAAAAAAAGCGCGCGCTTTCTTCAGCGGTCTTAAACAGACAGGAGCCCAGCGGAGGAGCCGGATCGCCCCAGCACACTCAGCCCAGCAGGCTGGGAGTCCTGGGGAGTTTCAGACGCCTTAGCTGGCGACTGAGGAAGCGCAGCCATACTTAACACTTCTCACTGAGATCAACAGCCTCCTACTCGTTCCCACCCCTGCCAGAGCGATAAAGGGCCCTGCGGAGCGGCACAGTCACAGCTGTGGAATAGTGGGGCAATAGCACCACCTACAGCATTCCCACAGAATCTACGTCCGGTGGGCATTTTGTTTTTTTTGTTTTGTTTTGTTTGTTGTTTTGTTTTTGTTTTTTTTTTTTCTTTTTTCTTTTTTTCTTTCTTTCTTTTTTTTTCTTTTTTTTCTCTTTTTTTTTCTTCTCTTTTTAGTCTTAAAGAGCCCAGCTGACATACGTGGCAACTACCAGTGACCAATTCTATAGCCATGAAAAGACAGAGGAATATGGTTCAGACCAAAATCAACCAGACAACCCCAGAGAGGGAGTCTGAAGGGATGGAAATGCACAGTCTTCCTGAAAAAGATTTCAGAATAAAAGTCATAACCATGCTGATGGACCTACAGAGAAATGTGCAAGAGCTGAGGGAGGAAGTGAGGGAACTGAGAAAAGACAATACAGAAATCAGACAAGCGATCAACAGGCTTAACAGCAGAATGGATGAGATGCAAGAGACTGTTAATGGAATAGAAATCAGAGAACAGGAGTACAGAGTAGCTGAGGCAGAGAGAGATAAAAGGATTTCTAGGAATGAAAGAATATTAAGAGAACTGTGTGACCAATCCAAACGGAACAATATTCGCATTATATGAGTACCAGAGGTAGAAGAGAGAGAAAAACGGATAGAAAGTGTCTTGGAAGAAATAATTGCTGAAAACTTTCCCTTGCTGGGGAAGGAAATAGTCTCGCAGTCGACCGAAACCCACAGATCTCCCAACACAAGGGACCCAAGGAAGACAACACCAAGACACATAATAATTAAGATGGCAAAGATCAAAGATAAAGACAGAGTATAAAAGGCAGCTAGAGAGAGAAAAAAGATCACCTACAAAGGAAAACCCATCAGACTATCATCAGACTTCTCAACAGAAACCTTACAGGCCAGAAGAGAATGGCATGATATATTTAACGTTATGAAACAGAAGGGCCTCGAACCAAGAATATTGTATCCAGCACAATTATACTTTAAATATGATGGAAGGATTAAACAATTTCCAGACAAACGAAAGTTGAGAGAGTTTGCCTCTCATAAACCACCACTACAGGATATCTTAAATGGACTGCTCTAGATGGAAGCACACCTAAGGCTAAAAAGATGTCACCAGAGAAAATAAAATCATAGCAAAGAAAGCAGACCATCCAAATACTAACTAAAGGCAAAGAATAAAACACCTAGTATAGAAAGAATGGAGGAGGAAGAATAAGAAGGGAGAGAAATAAAGAAACATCAGACTGTGTTTACAATAACTTAACAAGAAAGTTAAGTTAGATTGTTAGATAGTAAAGAAGCAACCCTTGAACCTTTGGTAACCACGAATCTAAAGCCAGCAATGGCAATAAGTACACATCTATCAATAATCACCCTAAATGTAAATGGACTGAATGCACCAATCAAAAGACACAGAGTAACAGAATGGATAAAAAAGCAAGACCCATCTATATGCTGCCTACAAGAAACTCACCTCAAATCCAAAGATATACACAGACTAAAAGTGAAGGGATGGAAAAAGATATTTCATGCAAACAACAAAGAGAAAAAAGCAGGTGTTGCAGTACTTGTATCAGACAAAATAGACTTCAAAACGAAGAAAGTAGCAAAAGATAAAGAAGGACATTACATAATGATAAAGGGGTCAGTCCAACAAGAAGATATAACCATTATAAATATATATGCACCCAACACAGGAGCGCCAGCATATGTGAGACAAATACTAGCAGAGTTGAAGGAGGAAATAGACAGCAATGCATTCATCTTAGGAGACTTCAACACACCACTCACTCCAGAGGACAGATCAACCAGACAGAAAATAAGTAAAGACACAGAGGCACTGAACAACACACTAGAAAACATGGACCTAACAGACATCTACAGAACTCTACACCCAAAAGCAACAGGATACACATTCTTCTCAAGTGCACATGGAACATTTTCCAGAATAGACCACATACTAGGCCACAAAAAGAACCTCAGTAATTTCAAAAATATTGAAATCCTACCAACCAACTTCTCAGATCACCAAGGTATAAAACTAGAAATAAATTTTAGAAAGAAATCAAAAAGGCTCACAAATACATGGAGACTTAACAACACTCTCCTAATTAATCAATGGGTTAACGACCAAATCAAAACAGAAATCAAAGAATATATGGAGACTAATGACAACAACAACACAAAGCCACAACTTCTGTGGGACGCAGCAAAGGCAGTTCTAAGAGGAAAGTATATTGCAATCCAGGCCTATTTAAAGAAGGAAGAACATTCCCAAATGAATAAAGACACAATCATAGAAATTGGAAAAAGAAGAACAAATGAGTCCCAAAGTCACCAGAAGGAGGGACATAATAAAGATTAGAGAAGAAATAAATAAAATTGAGAAGAATAAAACAATAGAAACAATCAATAAAACCAAGAGCTGGTTCTTTGAAAAAATAAACAAAATAGATAAACCCCTAGCCAGACTCATTAAGAGAAAAAGAGAATCTACACACATAAACACAATCAGAAATGAGAAAGGAAAAATCACGACGGACCCCACAGAAATACAAAGAATCATAAGAGAATATTATGAGAATCTATATGCTAACAAGCTGGAAAACATAGAAGAAATGGATAACTTCTTAGAAAAATACAACCTTCCAAGACTGACCAAGCAAGAAACAGAAAAACTAAACAGACCAATCACCAGCAACGAAATCGAATTGGTAATCAAAAAACTACCCAAGAACAAAACCCCCGGGCCTGATGGATTCACCTCTGAATTCTACCAGACATATAGAGAAGAAATAACACCCATTCTCCTTAAAGTTTTCCAAAAAATAGAAGAGGAGGGAATACTTCCAAACTCATTCTATGAAGCCAGCATCACTCTAATACCAAAACCGGGCAAAGACCTCACCAAAAAAGAAAATTACAGACCAATATCCCTGATGAACGTAGATGCAAAAATACTCAACAAAATATTAGCAAACCGAATTCAAAAATACATCAAGAGGATCATACACCATGATCAAGTGGGATTCATCCCAGGGATGCAAGGATGGTACAGCATTCGAAAATCCATCAACATCATCCACCACATCAACAAAAAGAAGAACAAAAACCACATAATCATCTCCATAGATGATGAAAAAGCATTTGACAAAAGTCAGCATCCATTCCTGATTAAAACTCTCAACAAAATGGGTATAGACGGCAAGTACCTCAACATCATAAAGGCTATATATGACAAACCCACAGCTAACATCATACTTAACGGCGAGGCGCTGAAAGCTTTTCATCTAAGATCGGGAACAAGACAGGGATGCCCACTCTCTCCACTGTTATTCAACATAGTACTGGAGGTCCTAGCCACGGCAATCAGACAAAACAAAGACATACAAGGCATCCAGATTGGTAAAGAAGAAGTCAAATTGTCACTATTTGCAGATGACATGATGCTGTACATAAAAAACCCTAAAGATTCCATTCCAAAACTACTAGAACTAATATCTGAATTCAGCAAAGTTGCAGAATACAAAATTAACACACAGAAATCTGTTGCTTTCCTATACACTAATGATGAACCAACAGAGAAATCAGAAAAACAATTCCATTCACAATTACATCAAAAAGAATAAAATACCTAGGAATAAACCTAACGAAGGAAGTGAAAGACCTGTACTCTGAAAACTACAAGACACTCCTAAGAGAAATTAAAGAGGACACTAACAAATGGAAATGCATCCCATGCTCTTGGCTAGGAAGAATAAATATTGTCAAAATGGCTATACTACCTAAAGCAATCTACAGATTCAATGCAATCCCTATCAAACTACCAACAGCTTTCTTCAGTGAACTGGAACAAATAATTCTAAAATTCATATGGAACCACAAAAGACCCCGAATAGCCAAAGCAATCCTGAGAAGGAGGAATAAAACAGGGGGAATTACGCTCCCTGACTTCAAGCTCTACTACAAAGCCACAGTAATCAAGACAATTTGGTATTGGCACAAAAACAGACTCACAGACCAGTGGAACAGAATAGAAAATCCAAACATTAACCCAAACATATACAGTCAATTAATATTTGATAAAGGAGCCTTGGATATACAATGGGGAGATGACAGCCTCTTCAGCAGCTGGTGTTGGAAAAACTGGACAGCTACATGTAAGAGAATGAAACTGGACTACTGTCTAGCCCCATACACAAAGGTAAACTCAAGGTGGATCAAAGACCTGAATGTAAGTCATGAAACCATAAAACTCTTAGAAAAAAACATAGGCAAAAATCTCTTGGACATAAACATGAGCAACTTCTTCATGAACATATCTCCCGGGCAAGGGAAACAAAAGCAAAAATGAACAAGTGGGACTATATCAAGCTGAAAAGCTTCTGTACAGCAAAGGACACCATCAGTAGAACAAAAAGACATCCTACAGTATGGGAGAATATATTCATAAAAAACGTATCTGATAAAGGGTTGACATCCAAAATATATAAAGAATTCATGCACCTTAACAAACAGAAAGCAAATAATCCAATTAAGAAATGGGCAGAGGACATGAATAGACACTTCTCCAAAGAAGAAACTCAGATGCCCAAAAGCCACATGAAAAAATGCTTCACATCACTAATCATCAGAGAAATGCAGATTAAAACCACAATGAGATATCACCTCACACCAGTGAGGATGGCCAACATCCAAAACACAAACAACAACAAATGTTGGCGAGGATGTGGAGAAAAGGGAACCCTCCTACACTGCTGGTGGGACTGCAAATTAGTTCAACCATTGTGGAAAGCAGTATGGAGGTTCCTCAAGAAACTCAAAATAGAAATACCATTTGACCCAGGAATTCCACTCCTAGGAATTTACCCTAAGAATGCAGCAGCCCAATTTGAAAAGACAGATGCACCCCTATGTTTATTGCAGCACTATTTACAATAGCCAAGAAATGGAAGCAACCTAAGTGTCCATCAGTAGATGAATGGATAAAGAAGAGGTGGTACATATACACAATGGAATATTATTCAGCCATAAGAAGAAAACAAATCCTACCATTTGCAACAACATGGATGGAGCTAGAGGGTATTATGCTCAGTGAAATAAGCCAAGCCGAAAAAGACAAGTATCAAATGATTTCACTCATATGTGGAGTATAAGAACAAAGAAAAATACTGAAGGAACAAAACAGCAGCAGACTCACAGAACCCAAGAACGGACTAATAGTTACCAAAGGGAAAGGGACTGGGGAAAATGGGTGGGAAGGGAGGGAAAAGAGGGAGAAAGGCGCATTACGATTAGCAGATGTAATGTTGGGGGGGCACGGGGAGGGCTGTACAACTCAGAGAATACAAGTAGTGATTCTATAGCATCTCACTACGCTGATGGACAGTGACCATAATGGGGTTGGTGGGGCGGACCTGATGAAGGGGTAGTTCAATAACCATAATATTGCACACGTAATTGTAGATTAATAATAATAAAATAAATTATATTAAAAAATAATAAAATAAAAAATAAATGTACTTATAACAGCATCTTACAAATACAGTGTGTATTTTTCTACATGATAAACCAGTAAGCCTCCATAAACTAGTTCCAATTCACTTATCCAGGCTTTTTTGCCACTCTTTGCTTATACAAATTCTCCAGTCCAACCTAAGGCCACCTTAGTATCCCATGATAATACTTTCATATGTCAGTGTCTTTGCTCATTTTCATTTTCTGGAGATGCATTTGGTCTATTCAAGTTCCTTGAACTTAATGCCATCTCCCTCATGAAGGTCTCCAGCCCACAGAAAGATGCTCGTTCTCCTCTGAGCTCATAACGTCTTGTGCCTGCATCATCTGTTCGGGAATTATTCTGGATACTTTCCTGTGGCACCCTTACAAAGGCTGTGGAACTGCTTCACCCACCCCACTACAGTGTATATGTACTCTTAGGATGGCTTCTATTTCTTTGTTTTCCCTAACTCTTCACATAGTAGACATCCACTTAGGTATCTGGTTGGTTATCTATTTCATGCCTTTAACACAATAGGTTCCTCTTTAGGGGCATCAAAACACTTCATAGGAGAGTGGTGGTGACTACAGTCATTTGCAAAGAACCCTTACTGAGCCCCTGACCTCCAAGACTCTTTTCACCCTCCTGATACTCAGTTCTTTTCCTAATGGGTTGATTATGAACTGATACATTTTTATATTTTCCACTCATTAAGCACCAGATGAAAACAACAGATGATTTGCTTTTAAATAGAAAAGACGGGTGAATTTGAATAGGACAGTCTGTAGATTCTGAATAACTAGCATATCATAAAATAAGCCTTTTCCAAGTTTTATTTTTGAAAACGATATAAAACTGCAATCCTAATTTTTTTAAACTAGGCACACATTCTCAATCAGTTTTTGAACAGTACAACAGGTGTTTTTTTAACCTAGGAACATGCAGGCAGTGTGCTAACAGCTACTCTTGCAGAAACTGAGGCAGCAAAACAGACTGGAATAGCACACACACGCCAAGGCAAAAGCACACCTTGACAATGTGCCGCCCTAGGCATCCCAAGAGGGACGGACACATTTTACTACAGTTCTTGGTCTCAGATCATTGGTCAAGTCCAAAAAATATTAACTTCTCAGGAAATGAATGGTCTACTGTATCCACCAATAATGGAATTAAGAACAATCTTCAAAGACAAAGAGATGGTTATTGACACTTCAGGTCTGAATCAAAGATCTTTGTGGGCAAATTCATTGAAATGATTTTTTGCCCTTGATAGTCAAATAAAAATAACTTGATATAAAACTTTGGGATGGAATTTTTCTGAACTGACTTATTTTCTTCATGATATTCTATTCCAAAGAGTTAGTTATTCAGTCTATGATATGTCACAAGGAAGTATATATATGTATGATAAATAGATGTAAATATATACAATACTCATGCATGATATATGTATATATAAAATAATCAAATATAGGTCAAATAAATATATATCGACACAATATCATTTCTAAATTACTTAAATTGACATACTTAAAATTTTCTGATGTTTCAAAAATGAATGTAAGGCTCATCACTTAGGTACAATTTAACAAAATTTTACCTTTAGAATAAACAAAGTTTTACCTGTAGACTAAGACCATCCTCAAATAACTGTATTGCCTTTCCCTATAGCATTACCTTCCAAAACAGTCTTTTCAAAGCTTCAAAAGGAATCAAGTATCATAAAAAGTACGCAAGTACCCATGTGAAAACCCATTCCTGGAAGTTTAGACAGATACTATAAACTCAGTGTAACATGAAAAAATAAAGCAGCACCGAGTGTGGCACCACATACACACTGGGTTAAGCCAAGCACCTCCTAGATACTCAAGTCTTTAAAATGGTGTGTAACTGCTGATTAATTCCATCATTCAAAGGAGGAAATAACTCAGTTTGGATCACTCTATGATGTACAATTCTACAAGAAATATGCTTTGCCCTCTGAGGGCTTTCCTAAAGCAAAACAGCTCTACCAGGAAGGCAGCTGCACAAATGAGCCTCCATTACCATGTCTTCCAAAAACCTCATTTCTACTCTCTTGAGAAAACAAACCCTTCCAGTGCGATGCCCAGTCCTGTCAAACATTCATCACCACCCAGCGCCAGATGCAGGCCTCCAAAGCAAGTATATTTCTCCCACACTAGCACGCATTTCACACCCACCAGCAGAGGAAGCTGGGAGTGCTGGCTGGCGCTGGGTCCCGGGTGCAGCTTCTGGTTATGCACTAGAGCGGAGGCCTGTTTATTAATCGAACAGCTCATGTGATACGAGGAGCAAAGTCACTCTCTCCACCCGCCGCTTTTTCAGTGAAGGAGCACTGGAATGATAGCAGCTCTACCTGAGTTAAAATTTATGGCTTTATTTGAACTTTAAAGGAAATTCCAGCTCAAGGCAAATTCTGACGGGTGGTGTGGATCTGGAAGGAGAACCAGGCCCTCTTTAAGGGAAAACAGGAAAAATAAGAGGCCACAGGAGCTAGAGTTGTCTGATCAAGAACTTTGCCAGTTTCCCGGCATAGAATGCAGCTGAGATGCCAGGCAGTTTAAATCCCAACACCGCATGAGGAAGTGCATGAGGTCTTCTGCATGATGGAGTGGTCATGGACAAGGAGGCCGAGACCCCGAGACCTGCCTCCCGCGTGGTTGGTTCCTTTCTTGCAGGTCATACAGACAAAATGTTACTTCATTTTCATTTAAATAAGTAAATGCTTATTTTTAAGCCCTACTGCACATTATAATGTACTCTTTTATGAGGCACCTATGAAAAAAAATCTAAAGTTTTCCGAGAAAATTTGAGATACAATTTGCACCAGTACTCGCATCCTGAAACGACTCACTATAAAAATTGTACCCAGTAAGCTGCATTAATGAAAGAAGTTAAATCCAAGAGCCACAAAATGTCAAACACATTCGTTCAAATAACGTTCAAATAAGATATGAAGAGATTTGGAGAGCATGGTATCACAAAAACATGACTCATTAGGAACAAGCAGCCACAAGTTGGCATTTAAATGTTCAAGCTTTATGTTGCATTATAATTCAGCATATGGCTTGTACACTATGGAATAGTTAAAACAGAATTATCTTCTGTACTGACAGGACAGCTCATGTCCTGATTATTATTAGCCAGGATTCATATCAATTAATAGAGTAGTTAAAATGAAAATGGGCCAACTGCTTTAGAACTATTGTTAGATTCGGCACATGGCTCCAACTTTGCCATGTGGTAGTCCCCTCCCCTCTCCTGAGCCTCGTGGTGGAGAGCATTTACAACTTCTTGTGTCTGAGAAAAGTGGAGTGATATTGCCACTCGAGTCCATAACAGTGAATAGAGTGAGGACTATGCCCTCACTAAACAATGTATATGCAGAGGGTAACTCCCAGAATCCAATCCCCAGAGAACAGAAATGTAATATGATGGAAACAGGGGTCTATGACAATACAACATCTCTTTATTTCCATGAACAGGTAGCCACAAAAGCCAAAAGATGACAAGTTGCAATTATTCAATATTGGGAAACCCACCAAGACCAATGTTCACATATCCCTACTGCTATGTTACAGGTATTAACAATTTCTGGGTATCCAAACTCCTTGAGGGCAGGTTTTAAGATTTTTTTTTGATGTCTATTTCCTCCTACTAGACATAACCTGACAAATAAGCTCTCAATAAATACTTGTGGAATGCAAGAATGAAGAGATAGGCTATTTTTCTCAGTCAATGACTTCTGTTACTTAACACTGAGTTTTAAGCAATTAATCTTACACAGAAAGAAGTCTCCAGCCAAGAGTGGAATCAAATATGCTGATCCACCCATAAATAAAACACACAGTCTATCAAATCATCCTTTTCAGTGTATTCCATAAATTGCATTTAGAGGAAAAGCCTGGAAGATTGTGGGACTGGCTACAACCACATGGGGAGTGATGGCACCCAGACTAGAACTCAGTTCTCTTACCCTCCAATTCAGTAATCTTCTATCCCAACATGTTCTATTTAACTCTCCAACTTCAGAAGGTTTCAGTGGGTCAGTACAACTCAAGATGTTCTTCTCCAGAAAATGTCACGGCAAAACTTGTCTGATCCAAAAAGCAGCCATGCTTGCTAGAAGTTTCTCTGTGACTTCTTGATTTTATTAAGTTCTCAAATCACAGTAGTTTGTCAGTTTGGCAATACAAGATAATGCAAAATAACACTGCCAATAATTTGCTTGTAAAAATTCATTTTCCTTTTAACCATTAAAATAAAACTCAGAACTAGAAAGTTGCAACTGATGACAATTAAGGCAGCAAATATTGATTTTTTTTTCTACGTTGGATGATTAACAAAAGGATTTCAGAGCTATCACCCAACTGACTTCTGCGTTTGGTAAATGACAAAGAAGTTAGGTGGTTCATTCAAGGTCATACAGCAGCTTTTCATTGAGGCCACTCTAAGTTTAATTCAGAAGAATGTGTTTTGGCAATACTCGTTTATCTGACCAGTATTGTTTAGGCTTCTATGTACTGGAAGCTGAGTTGGAGATACCAGATAACTAGGAGCCATCAGAAGCCCCCAGTGACACACAACTGAGGTACTGTAAAGTGCCCCGTTATGAACTATAATTGTACCATTATTAACTGGTGTACTAGAAGAATATTGACATGCTCTTGGGTACTAAAAAGAAGACTACTAATTTTGCCATAGCCTGGTCAGCAGAAGTGTCATAGACTATGTCACACCAAGAGAAGCACACATGTTCACACTTCTTTTCCATTTTTAAAAATGAAAGGCTTATAATAAGGCCTAATAATAACAAGACTAATAATAAAAACTTGAGGAAATCAATCTGTAAGACCTTAAGCTTCTTTCCATCCTTTACCTCAAAGCTCTTATTTTTAGGACAAATAGAAAACCCTGGCAGAACCATTCAATGGTCCCATCAGATGACAGCTGATTTTTTGGCTGGTATCATTTAATTAAACTAATTAAATGAGATAAAGTACGTAAAGTGCTTAACATAGTGCCAGGCAAATATGTGCTCAATCAATGTCTATACACATTCATTCATTCATTATTATCTAAGCATCATTATGACTTGGTTGGAAACTCTCGGACATCTATCAATCCAATTCGTGAAATCATTCTAAAAAGCTCTAAAAGTGGGGGTTCAAACAGCAAGAAGCAAAGTTTCCGAAGAACCTTTAAAGGCCTAGCGACCCTGCCCCTGCACTCCTCCCCTGCGAAAACACTTCGGACGTTGTTAAACTGTGCTCATTCTACCAACCAGTCTTCCAAAGGGCGAACCCTGCAGGCTCTTAATAATAATGGCTTTTGTAATTTCAAGAGATTTGGTTCTGAAAAACTGCATCATTCCAACTGCCCCCTGGTTAGCTATCAGGGAGAGCAGGTTTTCCACGTTGCTGGGATATGATTCTAAGTAAGAAATCACCACCACCAGGTGAAAATGGAATATTTTAAATCTCAAATTCAGATTGGGGGTCCATATGATTTATTATTATAATCAAGCTATTCAAGTTTTTTTCTTAAACTATGCACACGCGTATACACACACAATTTCTACAGGTTATGCCCTGTTTAAAGAAGGCTGCACAGGCCTCAGAAGGGCTTTTTCAGGGGATACTACACACTTGACATACGTCCCGGGAGGGTGCAAGGCAGACGATACTTCTACCCATGACAAAGTCGCCGTGGCTTTCCTCGGACTTCCAAGCCACGCCACTTTCTCTGGGAAACTAGCAAGGAAGAGACAGCTGCTCTGGTGGCCGGAGGCTGGAGTCAATCCAAGGCAGGGCTTTGTCCTCCCCCGGGCCTCCGGCCGCCCCTAGCCCCGCACCCGGGCCCCGCCCCTCGAACCGCCCCAACCCTGCACCCTGGCGGACACGGCGCCCGGCCCGGGGGCCCGCCGCCGCTGCGGCTGCGGCTCGGATTTGCGGCCGAGCGGTGAACTCTTCTTCCCGCAGCTGGATGAATAATGAATGGAGCCGGGAGGGGAAGCCGGGAAGCCGGCGCTGGGGATAAGCCGTCTTCCTCCCAGCCCGCCGGCTCCAACCGCCTCCCTCAGCACCGGCCAGGCGACTTAACCCGCCCCTCCGAGCAGGTGGGAGCTCAAAGAGTCCCCGGGCCCACCAGCCCATGACCCCCAAACTCAATTTAGTTATTAATTCATTTATTCGCCTGAGCCCAGATCGCTTTGCTATCATGGCGACAATTCCCAGTCTCTCTCCTATCTCTCTCTCCCCGCTTGGGAGTTTACACATAGGTTTGGACTCCGAAGGAAAACCGGAGGCAGAGGGCGAAGTAAGAGAATGAAGCTAAACTCTTATTAATCACTTTTTTCTGGGGAAGCAGGCAGGTTCGTCCTGTTAGTGGGGAGATTTTAGTGCAAATGAATTGCCTACGTCCAGAATACGCTTTAACCAGCTAGTTATAAGATCTTAACTGGACTTCACCGGGAGACTTATGCGGATGAGGAGGGCGGGAGCGAGACGGGGATTTGAGGTGCCGGATTGTATGTTTCACTGAAGTATTTTTACAACAGGTAAGAGCAATTGTTCGCTCCTCACCTGCGCTCCCTGTAGTTACTTTCCAATTGGGGGCAGCAAGGAAGTGGAAAATAAGAATCCAATTTCAGATAACTCCTCGATCGGCCCCCACCCACCCAAATGCACTTAGAGCAGAGAGGGAGGCGGCAGACTGGTTTAGAAACTAAATACAAAGCAATCAGGAGGAGGAATCTTCTCGGAAAAAGCCCACTCGTGTTCCACTCCCACGCACCGCAGCCATCCCCAAATACATACCCGACCCACAATACAATAAACCCCCTGGGCTTTTTAAACAGATCACACACACATACACAAAGGCATCGCTCTCTCACCTTCAGAATGATGAGGCAATACTGCGAATTCCGCCAATGCTAAGGCCACCCCAAGCCACAGTTTGAAGACACCCATAGCCGCCTCGGCACCCGCGCGGGAGATGCACTGCCTTTAGCATCCAAGAACCAGCTCTCGGCCAAAACGCTGGCTTCTGCGCTCCGGGCCGGGCGCACCGAGAGCGGCGGGCGGCAGGCGGTTACCTCCGTGGAAACGAGACGGTGGACCAGCCGAGAGCAACACTCACATCAGCCTGGAGGCGCCGCGGCGGGAGGGGAGTCAATTCACTCACAGCCAGGGCGGAGAGCGCGTCCAGCTCTCCACCAAAGCAAGACGCCAACGTGGGCTGAGTCTGGGAGGATAAAAGAGGCAGAGCGCAGTTCTCCGCTGCAAAGTCTCGCCGGAAAGTTGTCCGTCACCGGCTGAGCAGGTCTGCCAGCTTCCCTCAAGCAGGACGCGTTCGCTCCGGGTCCCCGACTGTGGGAATCCCCGCGCAGGCTCGTGGCAAGCAGCTTTTAAAAGTTCGCTTGGCACTCTGCGTCGGCGCTGCGTGGGCAGAGGGGGTAGCTGGAGCCCCGAAAGACCCACCTGCCCCTCCTTGGCTAGGCCACCCGGCTCCGCCGACTGCAGCCACCGGGGGCCGCCCGCAGGAAACTTTGTGCCGCGCTGCAAGCAGCTCCCGGGACTCGCAGGCGCTGCAGCCGCGCTGAGCCGCCTCCCGCTGCGCTCCCCGCAGCAGCCTGTTCCACAGCTAACAAGGAAAGACGCGGGCGGCAGCGCTGGGGGCGCGGCTGCTACTTTCTCGCCCCCGCCCCTCGCAGGAGTGAGAAGGGCTGCGGGGGCGCGGCTTGCTCCCAAGCCAACAGCCCCCTCCGCACCGAACACCCTGGAGCTTGTCTGCAGGGTGGAGGTGTGATTACCGGAGTGGAGGAGGAGCCATAAAATTAAGTGCACAGAAGAAATTGCTGCAAAGGATGGAAAGGATCCCCCCGAACTCAGGGCCAGACGGCCCGGAGAGCCCGGAAACGCACAGAATAAGGCCCCTCTGGATCTCCGCGTTTAAAGGACACACGCTCCGCCTTCCTCCTCCTCCCTCCCCTCCTTCCTCTCTCCATTGCATGGTGTGAAAATGGACCCAGGGACTCGGAGCTTGGGCAAAGATTCCAGGGAGTCACGTGGGGAAGGGGAGAAACGAGGAGGTGGGGTGAGGGGAGGCCGAGAGAGCAACCTGATCCCCTTATTCGGTTCTGCAGGAGTTCAGATTGCCTTTGTCTGGGGCGGCATCAAAAGTGGTCACACCAGGGCGGGGTGGGCAGGAAGATGGCGTGGTCCCTGCTCAGGCACAGCTGGGTGCACACCCCTCATTTGAGGAGGGACCCATTTCGGAGAGGCTATTCCCACTTTCAAAGGCCCTGGAGCCACTCCCCTCCCCCATACCCTGCCACCCCTCCTGGACTAAGTGCGTGAGGTGGACCTGATTCATCTTGGCGCTGGGACCCTCTGCTCGTCGCAACGTGGGTTTTACCAGCAGCCCGGGAGGATCTTGGCGTGTGTGTCCTAAACGGGCCCTCCCACTGCGAATGTACCTTTACCCACCCTGAGAGAGGCGGGCGGTGTAACACTGCGGGATCGCGCGCCGGCCCCAGCTGCGCCCCCAAATGCCAGTGACTGGGAAGTAAATGTCCTGAAGCGCGCCTGGAGACTGGAGGTTGTGATTCCCAGTCAGGACTGAGTGACAGAGGCTATTTTTATAGGACCAAATAAAAAGAGCTGGTCTAGGGTTAATCATTTTATAAGATGAGATGTTGCTTCAAAGAGATGCTGTCTGGGTCCCGACTGGCCTAGATAAATTAGAGATGTCCTGGGGCCCTTAATTGACATGAGATGGGCGAGCCTGCAGGAAAGGAGTCTATCCACAGAGCCCTGAGCTGTGAAACGGAGGGGGGGGGGGGTCCCACTGGTTTTCAGTCTTGACGGCCATCCTAAAGCCAGCGGACATTCTTATGATTCGTTTTTTCAGAATAACTCAGTAAATTGTAACTAGCAGATCCCTGTGACTATTACTATTTAGCCAGAGCAAGAGGGAACCTCTGACAACCTAGCGCTGATTGTTGAGTATTTAGAGGACGGAGGGGTTGGGCTGTGGTGGGCTCAGGGACAGACACTTTGTATCTGAAGCACAAGTAGTGGTGTTCATTAATGGTTTGTTGAAAGATGGACTGAGCAAAATAATAAGTTCCTGAAGGCAGTGGCCATATCAAGTGGGGCTGGGTACCTAACCACCCCTCCTGAAAAGGGAACTCCTCCCATTTTGTATTTAGAAAGTTGACATTTTTTCAATCCATTTAAAGAACTATGAAAACTCAGCTTCAAACACTGACAACCACTCCTAACCCCCTCTATACAGAAATTCTGTAGCCACCACTGATTGGGATTAATTTAGACAACTTGTTCTATCAAGACAATTTGTTGTTGTTATTGTTTTAATAATAATAATAATAATAACAATCATGGCACTCAAAGAAGTCTCAATAAGACATGTTATACTTGCACTAAATGCAAATGTGCTACTTTTTAAAAAGGAAAAGAAATGAAGGAAGGAGGGAAGAGGGGGCTGGAGAATAGTACTACCAAGTTACCGAGAATTCATCATATGCTGTATTTATATATAATACCACTCCACCACCAGCCCAGCAAAGAGACACACACTGGCCACACACATCATCCCCCATCTACCCTGGTTAGGCAGAGTAGCCCCAGAATCCCTGACCCAAGATTCTTTGATAACCAAATGGTTGAAAGAGGCAACCAATAATTTAGTAATATTAGACATATCTAGCACCTTCCAAAGCCACTTAAATTGAGATGTCCTGAAAAGAATTATATTATATTAGCATAACCTATTTCATGATGATGGAAATTTGGTAAGCATTTGTATGGCTAAACCACTATTTGTAGCTAGCTTATCTTATAAATTAACCTCTGCAAATAAGTGCTTCATCCAATAACCCAATGCTTCCCCAACAGGGAGTAAGAATTTCAGTAGCCTGGATATTTGGGTCTATCTCTTCAGTCCTCTACATTCACATGCCTGGATTGCACAACTTCTGCTAATATGTCCCACAGTATCTCCTTGGATTGGCCCTGCTGTCATCTATTGACATTTTCCTGGCCTTGCTGCTGCCCATTTAGGGGGATATCAATTCTTGCTGTAAATGATGGTAAGAAGAACAATAATAGCTAACATACACTGAATACTTCATGTCTAACTGTATGCTTTCCCATTTAATCCTCCATTAACCCTGTGAGATAGGTACTGTCATTATTTCTAATTACCAGAGAAAATACTGATATTCAGAGAGTTAAGTAATCTGTCAGACAGCTACTAAATAACAAAGTGTATTAGAGCAAGCAACTCTAGCTGCAGTAACGGGCAAATCGCAAACTACGGGGCCTTAAAACAACAAAAGTTTATTTTGCAGTCACATACTGGCCCCAGGACACTAGCAGCCCAGAACATTGGTTCCTGGGCATTGGTGACTTCTTATTGCTAGGACATTCTGGAACACAGGGCATCAGGCTTCTGCATCAGGGCAAGAGAGCATTAAAGGCAGCATTGCAATCCCCAAGACCCTCAGCCCTTCCTCGCAAAGTCCAAGGGCAAGAAGGAGTCCTAGGGCCCCAACCTAACTACAAGAGGGAGGCAGCCCATCAGGGAACACATGGCTATCTAGTGAGCCCTCACTGTACTGTTGCATTCCGAGCCCGGAGCCCGCACCCTTAACTCTTGTACTTGCTCTTAGCTCTGCTATCTTGCCTCTCAACAAGCTCCAAGTTGAACCTTCCCTACTAACACTAGGGCTTTGCTGAGGACCTTTGTGCAACTGTTCCACTGTTTCTCCAACCAGTCCTTCCTCTGCTTTCCTGTTCTTCCACTTCACTGTCCTTTCCCTCTCTCCCTCCCATTCCCTTTCCTCTACTTCCTACTCTCTTCTTTCTGCACAACCCCACTGTATGCACTGAGAATTCTGTTGTATCTTTCTGCTGCATGCCTGCTCTGGTTGTCTTTTTGCCTGCCCTGGGACTGTTCCTGCAGTTAGTGCATTGTTCTGCTTTGGCAGTTTCAGCATGCAACAATATTCGTTGCTTTTTTTTTTCTGCTTCCAATAGTTATATCAAAAAGAATAATCAGATAATACAGAAGTATAAACTGATGGACTCTGCTTTAATCTAACCCCTCCACAGGGATAACCAGAGGAAATAATTCAGACATTTTTCTCTACTTAACTAAACATGATTCTTTTTATCAAAATAGAGTCATAATTTACATGATATTTTATAATCTACCTTTTTTTCCTGCACTGAACCATATAGCCAACCCACAAGTTTCTAAGCCAAATCCTATTGATCTACCTCATTCTTTTTTAAGAGCTACTTGTGTATACACTGTATGGATATGTTTTTATATATTTAGCCAATCCTCTTCTGAAGAACATTTACATTGTTAACAATTTTTCTGCTGTTATAAATAATACAGCACTAACTGTCCTTATAAACGTACTGTGCATACTTACCCAGTTTTTCTCTGGGATAAATTTTGGAGGTAAAATTGCTGGGTCGAAGGAATGAATATTTTTCATTTTGATACTTATCATTTAACCTTTGCAAATCTCAGAGGGTAAAATGGCATTTTGCTTAACCCCACTTATTAACTAGACACCTCACTCAGATTACCTTCCCCAAACCTCACATAATCCCTGTCTATGAAATGGACATTATAATAGTACCCACATTACACTTTTATTTTCATTAAATAATAATGCTTAGCACCATATCTGACACATGATAGCCACTTAACAGATGTTACCCAGGTGAAATACATGTATTTTTTAAATCTGCATTTCTTGGCACAATAATAAGGTAAGACAATTTTTCTCATATTTATTGTATAGGTAAAACAATTTTTCTTATATTTATTGTATAGCTCTGTGTTTGCATCTGAATGGCCTCTTTATATTTCTCTCTCAGTGGGGTGTCTGATTCTATGTAGAATTATAGGGGCTCTTCATATATTTGGGATATTCCTTTTCTATGAATTTGGATTTTGCTTTATAGAAAAGAAATGATTATATACCATTATTTCTGTGGGAGATGATAGTGTCCCCAGCATGGTCACTGGAAGGACATGGAAAACAAAAACCAAGAAAAAGGCTTTATACCTAGAATTTTTTTCTTGCAATAAAATAATAAATTTGTTCCCTTGTTTTGTCTTCTCCACTTGGGACAGCCACTCTACCCTTACATGTCAGTTTTGTCAGAGCACTTGTGGCAGGATGGGGTCTTTTCTCATTGGTCAGTGTCCCTGCCTCACCAGTTGTTAAATATTCTTACTGTTACTCCCCCACAACCTGTACCTATCATAACAGCAGAAAGTCAAGCATCAGAGGCCACTGAAAATGCCAAATGGTCACAGCAGCAAAAAAGAAAGCAGACAGATCATCTTAGCACGTTTAATCCATTTCTTTCCCTCACAGATTACACTGGGTTTTGTTTTATAAATAAAAGTCCTATAGGAGTGGACCTGGTCATCCTGCACTTTACTATTACCTACTTCTAGATTTTTTAAGCTTTGTTGTTCTGTTACCACCAATTATCTTCTAATCACACCTAATGTGGGCTGCTCACCTCTGCAGCACGCCTGCACTCCCTCCTTGAGTGTGTTGTGCTTTGCTTGTACCTGCTCGACCTGCTCATGAATTCTGAACCCTCTCCTGGGTTGAGGTCTCACCTAGTGGGCAGGGAGATCTCTCTGGATGGGATTGCCCAACAGCATCTCGGTGACCAGGAAGGGACAGATAGGACTCCTGACGTGGTACTTACGGCCACTCGAGGTAAGGAGAGATTCTGTGCTACTTAAGGCACTCCCTGGTTTTTCTCTTTTTCTTGCATCCTGAGTTGTTTTTGCCACTTCCTTGGTGGGCACAGGTCAAAGATTTAAAAGCCACTAGGGTGGTGGCCACCTACATAAGTCTCCCATGTTGTTACCCCCCTCAGGGCCATTGAAAGTGAGGTTATCAGGATGCTCAGTCAAGAGGAGTTCACCTGGACTTCAGGGCCTGACCCCTCCTCCCCTTCTCCCCTATTCCCATTCCTAGGGCCACAGCTAAGGACTGTGTGGCCACTCAACTAAGAGTTGAGCCTTAGCGATGCCTATGCATGCTCAGGTGGGCACAGGACTTCCTGTGCATGCCTGGTATAGAACCAGGTATGGAGAGATGCCTCACATAATCTGCACCTAGAGGTACTTTTTGGGTTCCTGCAGATGCCTGGACAACCCCAAGCCCCTTGGGGATCTGGGACTCCTGGTTCCCCGGGAGTAGTGGGAAACTCCTTTTGCCTTTCAGGTCCTGACTTAGTCATGGGTGACACCTCCTCCATCCAACTGATTCCCCAATAGGGTGCAACCTCGAAAGTCTGGGAGGTCTTTAAATTAGGCTCCCTGAAATGGAAGAAATTAATCTTCTTCTGCAACATAGCCTGACCCCAATATAAGTTGCCTGATGGAGAATGGCCCCTAAACGGCACCCTAAACTACTCGCTCTTAGGGTATATTCTTAAAAACTGGGAGACTTTTAAATTAGATCAGTTAAAAAGAAAGAAGCTGAGTTCTGTCACACCACTTGGCCTCAATACAAGCTGCTAAGGGGAGAATAATGACTCCAAAACAGGACCCTAAATTACAACACCATTTTGCAGTTGATACTAGTAACTAGAAAATTTTGGTTTGTATATGTTTTTCTTTGTGTACATGTCCTTATATGCTACCTCTGGATGGTATTGCTAAAAATTAATTGTTTTAAAGACAAGTGCTTGTAAAAATTGGTCATTCCAAAACTTTCAGAAATTCTGATAGAAACTAACCCAAGTGCGTTTTTCAAATTTACATAATCTGGGAAAATATTAGGCATTAATGCTAATTTAAGTTTAGTTTAATTACAGTAGACATGTCTCTACAGTTATCATCATTAGGATTAAAACTTGTATTCTGCCTGGGTTTACTTAAAGTCATAATAGTTGATGTTATCTGTTAAATCTTTCCAAAAATGGATTGGGAGAATGCTGATTGTCTGATGTCTAATGACATTTTTTGTGGGTAATCTAGCATGGTTGTTGAGAATAAGTAAACTAAACAGGTGTAATAGGTGAACTTTTTAGCAACAATTACGTGCATGGTATACGTACCTAAAAATAGCTTGAAAATCTTTTTGGTAGCCTGAAACCTTAAAGTTTTCCTAAGTTAAATAATGAGTCAAGTTAATGAATTAGATCATTTCCAAAAAAGATTAAATAATGAAACATTAACTACTAAATATAGGTTTCCTCATTTTTGGCTTCCTCATAATAGAGAAACTAAAAACAAATTTGGGTCTACTAGTAAACCTGCTTTGTGCTTATTGAAAGGTT